>CM042416.1:17081354-17108854 GCA_023634145.1 Thymallus thymallus
CAGTGGGTGATAATAGAGCCCACTAATCTGCTGGCAGTGGATGGTACTGGGGCAGAAGTAGGACTTTGAGGTGCAGCCCGATGCTGCCTGAAAAGTCACCCCATTTGTTGCAGGGAGGTGGGGAGAGGGGCAGCGAAGGTGATAGAGAGGTAGAGAGAGAGCGGGGGAGATGAGAATGAGAGAGAGAGACAAAGAGAACGAGAGAGATTCACACTGGGCCCTGGGCTGAGAGGTTAAGGGGCCGGGCGGCATGTGTGTGTGGATGGACCAGTTAGTGGGAAGAGGAAGCTGACACATCCCCTCCATTGTTGCTGTCTTTATGTGTCACTTCCTGCCAGGATCCTTCCTCTGCCCCGGAGGGAAACAGAGGTGAGGATGTGCAAAGACAGAGACACAGAGAGAAGGAAGGGGATGAGAGATCAGTGAGCGTCAGAGAAAGTGAGAGTGAGAGTTAGAGAAAGAAAGAGAGAGAGCAGAGAGAGCAGTGAGTGAAAGAGAGAGTGAGAGTTAGAGAAAAAGCGAGTGAGAGTTAGAGAAAGAGAGAGAGAGAGAGAGAGCAGTGAGTGAGAGAGAGAGAGAGAGAGAGAGAGAGAGAGAGAGAGAGAGAGAGAGAGAGAGAGAGAGAGAGAGAGAGAGAGAGGAGAGAGAGAGAGAGAGAGGAGAGAGAGAGAGAGAGAGAGAGAGAGAGAGAGAGAGAGAGAGAGAGAGAGAGAGAGAGAGAGAGAGAGAGAGAGAGAGAGAGAGAGAGAGAGAAATGACAGGGATGGAAGTGGCCAAGTGCCCCAGCTGGTAGTACAGCTCCAGCATATCTTGCCTGGCTGCCCACACAACACAAGGCCTCCCTGTTGTGTTGAGCCGTGCCATCAACCACGTCCAGTGAAGTAGCTAACAGCTGATAACAAGGCCCCTGGACACAATGCAAGTTCTTTATCTCTGTTTACCCCGCATGGCAAAGCTGATTAGAGAGACAGAGCTTGTTTTATGAAGCCCCATTGTTTATTTTCTCCCTCAAATTTCTGCCTCTGTACACACAAGGTTGTTGAGGGTAAGGGGGTTGGGGGGGGGGCAAGGATGAGTGAGGAAAACCCCAGGGGTCATTGTGTTGTTTTGTGAAGGAGGCGAGGTCCGAGGAAGAAGACAATGCCAGTGTGCGTGACCGTGTCTTGGGGCTGGAAGACATAGTAACCCATTGTTATAGCTTCTCCCCTCTGCACCCCTGTATGTATGTATGTATGTATGTATGTATGTATGTATGTATGTATGTATGTATGTATGTATGTATGTCTGTCTGTCTGTCCTGTCTGTCTGTCTGTCTGTCTGTCTGTCTGTCTGTCTGTCTGTCTGTCTGTCTGTCTGTCTGTCTGTCTGTCTGTCTGTCTGTCTGTCTGTCTGTCTGTCTGTCTGACTGTCTGTATGGCTTCTTTATTACTGTATGGCTTGTTTGTCTGTCTCTGTATGAATGTGTGTGGGTTTGTCTGTTAGTACCTTCAGATGAGTCCATTCTGAGTTACTGGAGGGAAAGTGCAGAGAAAGGAGGGCTCTCTATAAAAGGTTAAGATGTGGTGGGGAATGGATATGAATCGTTGCTTCTCTGAGTGTACTCCTCTGGGGGGAATAACTCTTGCAGAGTGACTCACAAGTAAGTGTCTACAATTTCACTCAAACCAAAACAAATTTTAAGAGCTCATTTGCCATAAACAAAATGACCTTTAAAGTTTGATTTGTGCCCCCTCCCCTGAATCATATACCTTTCCATAGTCTATGAGGACTGTCTGGCAATCAAATCTCAAACCAGTTTAAGCCATGGGTCCATTGCAGAGAGCACTCCTAGTGTGGGAATCAAAGTAGGCCAAACTCATCCATATCTTTGCCATGGGTACGTCTGCTAAATAATACAACACACTTCTGCACAAGACGGATTCTGCTGCGTCAGCGCTATTGTGACTGTGCACCCACGGTCTGACACTCATCCTCAAATTGGCTTCTCTTCTCCCTCTCTGCCTTCCAACTTATTCTCTCTCATTTTACTTTCTCTTCAATCCCTTTTTCCCCACAGCAACAGAGAGAAAATGAGGGATAGAGATAGGGGGGAAAGGAGAGAAAGATGGAGGGAAGGTAATGATGCTCCATGGTATTCCCCAGCGTTTTCCAGCCACGTGTCAACTTGATCATCACACTGGTAGTTACACTTCTGATTCCTGTCTCTCTCCTCCTCCCTCCCCCTACAACACTCCTCTGTCCCCCCACTCCCATCCGCCCAAGCCTGACTCCTCCACAAGAATTCAAAGCTGCGGAGGTTCATGAAATATGCACAGTCCCCTTAAAGCTAAACTCCCTAGCCACGCTGCCACCGAATCGTCCAGAAATATTTCTGTCGCACAGCTCAGATCCAGGACAAATCTCTGCTAATGGGGAAGGGGGAGGAGGAGGGTAGAGGGGTCAAGGCAAAGCTATCTGTTCCTCTGATGGCGCCTGTCTGGGCCTCATTATGTATTTACAGTATGTCCATGGTGGAAGGCTGTGTTTGTTTGTGTCTAGATGAGTTCTACTAGACTTACTTATGCCCCACATTTACACATTCCCCTCACTGGGCAAGTTCATAGGAGGATGGTGATGGTGATGCATTTTCAGAGTGCTTCACTGGGTATAGACACGAGTGGCGACAGCCAGGACTTGAGGAAAAAGCAGTGAGGGAAACGTGTGATCTCAGCTCCCAGCCTTTGAACTTGGCCCTATGAGACTCAGCAAACTAAAGCTAAAGGTTCCAAAAAAGAGCTCATTGAAGATTACTCGGAATACTGATGCAGGGTGGAATCCAATTCCAATGGGAAGCCAGGGGACATTCTGAGAAAACAAATGATGGATAGATGCTGCTGTTGCTGCTGCAGAGAAAGAGGAGGAGGAGGAAGAGGAGGAGGAGGCCACAGAGAGGACATACATATGGATGGGTGAACAAGCACTGAACAACCAAGTTTTCTGGGACTGTGTTTTTGTGTGTGTGCATGCGTATGTGTGTATGTTGGAGCCTGTGAACCATGCTGGCTGCTGCTCCTCCCCATCCAGCTGCTGTCTGTCTGTCAAGGAATGGTTCTGCTGCTGGTGTCATCTTACATCCGTTCCCCTCTACCCTCCCCTCCCTCTGATGATCTGATGAGAAAAACATCCGTGACAGACACAAGGTAAATCCATGACTACTCTACCATGATAAATGGGACATTGCAGGTTGTTTGCCATTTTTTGTGGTGTTTGTTTATCAGGAATGGATCCACTAGGACCCTGGAACTCTGCTGTTGTTTGTTTGTGCCCCTCACAGTCAATAGTTAGGGGAATACTGTATTTCCCGTGCCTCGTTGATAATTCTTTAGGAAGGAAAAGTCTGTTTGTGCTTGTGTTCCAGTTCCAATAGGCGTTCCATCCCCATCTCCTCTCTCTTCTCCTCCCAGAGGAGGGTGGGTGTCAGTGTGACAACGTTGTGTATTCTGATTCAACATTTAAATGTAATTACTGCCTACCCATGTGTCAATACCCGGCTCTTGTTTATCAAAGACAGTGGGAAGAAAACACGGCTTAACTGCCAATAAACATTTTGTTTTTAATTCATTTACTGAAGCGTTGACCGAAAGCGCTTTACTTCACTCCTGGATGCTCAATGTTAATTGGAAGAAGTAAGATCCTCTGAATCCGAGGGGTCGGGGGATTTGAAGCCTTTATCTCGAGACGAATCAAAGCCGGCGTTAATAATGCACCAAAACTAAGGAAATGTTTGTTTAAAGGCGTGGAAACTGGAAATAACAACACACATGCATAAAAATAGATCAATGAGGGGTTGGGTATGAAAATATACATTTTCTATGACAGTGGTCTCACTCAATCAAAGGGCCTTTAGAACCTCAATAGGGGCCTTTGTTGTTTACATATAGAATGATGTATGTTTTGGCTGGTGCAATCACATTTCCTCTCTGGGGGATTAATAAAGAACTATTTTATCTTATAGAATAACGCAATAGCCTATATTGCCTACTGTGCTGTAATATTGAGGATAATTGTAATTTCTCTATGGAAAAGGTACCCTGAAGGTTTTATTTGCTCTATATGGGTTTTACTTCTATTATATTCAGGCATGTTGATATTGCGAAACCATTCAAAGACCACATAAACTGCTTTTCTAGCACGTTATAACACACACACACACACACACAGCCAAGATTTATAGTCTATCAAAAGAAAGACCCACTGTTTTTAACAGTTGTATGTGAAATCTCCTTTCCTAAGAGGTACACTAATTGGACATTGCAGAGACTTATAAGTACGGCGACAGTAATAGTAAACTATCACTGGTAATAGGCCACTACACAAATGCTCGACACGCGTGTTGACTCGCATCAGACGATTGCCCCCAGTGGCTGAAGTCCTCACGATAAAAAAAATAATATCTGCAGAAATTGGAGGGAGAAAAGAATATCTGTTGCGCAGATCAAATAAAAATAATTGCACCATGCCCGGGGTCTGTTGGCTGCCTTTAATAGTCATTTGCTTTATTTCTAGATCGTTTCATTATTGACATTTTCTGTGTAGCCTAGTGGTGGTGCAGCCTTTTTCACCTGGCTGCGTTTGGCTATTATTCATTGGAGACTTGTGTTTAAAAGCCGTCTCAAATCCAACCACATGGCTGTTCATGCACTTACGAGAAATAGCCTCGCTGTCCCCGCTCTTAAACCTATCGAACGCTATTTGGTCTGGACTTTCGGCTGAGTGAGATCTGTGATTCAATTTATAGGCTTGGTTAGGCTACATTGTTACTTTCGATATATAATAATAACACAATAGTGCTGTCTAATAAATGTAAAATACAGGTTGCATAATATGCTAGTATACATTTTAATATGAATTATATTATTATTTGCCTATTGCCCCTCCCCTCCCCCCTCCACACACAGAGTGGCCTTTGATAAACCTCTAAAAAGGTACGCTAAAAAGAGATGGAGAGCTTGCTGCGGTGGTCTTATAACATCACACGGTTTCCTCACACGCTTCAATACCCATGCAATTCCACTCTGTTTAAAATATAAAGCCCATTCAAAAATAAATAAAATATGGGTGAGAGAGTGAGTGTGGCGGGGTGGAGAGTTCGAGCCCTGGTGCATTTTAAGGTCTGCTTGGCTCCATTTGGGGAGTGTTCCCAGCGTATCTCTACTAGGCTATGCATGTTGCTCGTTTCAGCACCGTATTTCCCCCTGACATTTAATTTGAAATTATGGTCGGTGATACCTGCGGCCGGCCAACCGCAGACCTTTGTGGCAACAAGCCCGTATTGCACGACTTTTGATCTGTCAGCATCGTCTATAGCCTTATGTCTGCCTATCAAATAAACACATGTACTAACAGGATGGACTGTTTCCAAACGATATGCAAAAAAGCACCACGCATAGCCTACACCAGATATATAGCCTAATGCATAAAACAACAAAACCGCATCACTGTGCCATTGTGCGCTTTGGTAAGGAACAGCGCAGTGCCATTCAACCCGTACCCCGGGTCAGCTCTTTCAGTAGCGGAACTTTGTCTCAACATCCCTAGAAAAACGACAATTCCTCAGAGCAAAATCAGAGCAGCAATATGATATTTTCTCTCACCCACGTCAGCACAGCGCATCGACTAGGCTACAGTTTGATGCAGCGCGCCCTGAACGGGACACGGAGGGAGCATCTCATGAGTTTATTTTTTACACATTTTATTTCACCTTTATTTAACCAGGTAGGCCAGTTGAGAACAAGTTCTCATTTACAACTGCGACCTGGCCAAGCTAAACC
Source organism: Thymallus thymallus (assembly GCA_023634145.1). Lineage (NCBI taxonomy): Eukaryota > Metazoa > Chordata > Actinopteri > Salmoniformes > Salmonidae > Thymallus > Thymallus thymallus. Next base: position 17,087,165 of record CM042416.1, read on the forward strand.
AAAGCAGTGCGACAAAAACAACAACAAAGAGTTACGCATGGGATAAACAAACATACAGTCAATAACACAATAGAAAATATATGTTCAGTGTGTAAATGTAGTAAGATTAGGAAGGTAAGGCAATAAATAGGCCATAGTGGCAAAATAATTACAATTTAGCATTAACACTGGAGTGATAGATGTGCAGATGATGATGTGCAAATAGAGATACTGGGGTGCAAATGAGCAAAAATAACAATATGGCGATGAGGTAGTTGGGGTGGGCTATTTAGAGATGGGCTGTATACAGGTGTAGTGATCGGTAAGCTGGTCTGACAGCTGATGCTTAAAGTTATTGAGGGAGATGGTAGTCTCCAGCTTCAATTATTTTTGCAATTTGTTCCAGTCATTGGCAGCAGAGAACTGGAAGGAATGGCGGCCAAACGAGGTGTTGGCTTTGGGAATGACCAGTGAAATATACCTGCTGGAGCGCATGCTACGGGTGGGTGTTGCTATGGTGACCAGCGAGCTGAGATAAGGCAGGGATTTACCTAGCAAAGACTTATAGATGACCTGGAGCCAGTGGGTTTGGCAATGAATATGTAGTGAGGGCCAGCCAACGAGAGCATACAGGTCGCAGTGGTGGGTAGTATATGGGGCTTTGAAAACAAAACGGATGGCACTGTGATAGACTACATCCAATTTGCTGAGTAGAGTGTTGGAGGCTATTCTGTAAATGTAATTTGCTGCGGGGGGTGCAGAGCTGTTGGTCGGGGTAGGGGTAGCCAGGTGGAAAGCATGGCCAGCCGTAGCAAAATGCTTATTGAAATTCCCGATTATCGTAGATTTATCGGTGGTGACAGTGTTTCCTAGCCTCAGTGCAGTGGGCAGCTGGGAGGAGGTGCTCTTATTCTCCATGGACTGTACAGTGTCCCAGAACTTTTGGGAATTAGTGCTACAGGATGCAAATTTCTGTTTGAAAAAGCTAGCCTTTGCTTTTCTAACTGACTGTGTATATTGGTTCCTGACTTCCCTGAAAAGTTGCATATCACGGGGGCTATTCGATGCTAATGCAGTACGCCACTGGATGTTTTTGTGCTGGTCAAGGGCAGTAAAGTCTGCAGTGAACCAAGGGCTATATCTGTTCTTAGCTCTAAACTTATTTAAGATGGTGAGGAAAGCACTTTTAAAGAACAACCAGGCATCCTCTACTGACCGGATGAGGTCAATATCCTTCCAGGATACCCGGGCCAGATTAATTAGAAAGGCCTGCTTGCTGAACCGCGGACCCATTACGGACGCAGGCAATGAGGCAGTGATCGCTGAGATCCTGGTTGAAGACAGTGATGATGATATCTATGAGGGTGGCCATGTTTACGGATTTAGGGTTGTACCTGGTAGGTTCCTTGATAATTTGTGTGAGATTGAGGGCATCTAGCTTGGATTGTAGGACGGCCGGGGTGTTAAGCATATCCCAGTTTAGGTCACCTAACAGTATGAACTCTGAAGATAGATGGGGGGCAATCAATTCACATATGGTGTCCAGGGCACAGCTGGGGGCTGAGGGGGGTCTGTAACAAGCGGCAACAGTGAGAGACTTATTTCTGGAAAGATGGATTTTTAAAAGTAGAAGCTCAAACTGTTTGGGCACAGACCTAGATAGTATGACAGTACTCTGCAGGCTATCTCTATAGTAGATTCGAACTCCTCCTCCTTTGGCAGTTCTATCTTGACGGGAAATGTTGTAGTTGGGGATGGACATTTCAGAATTTTTGGTGACTTTCCTTAGCCAGGATTCAGACACGGCTAGGACATCAGGGTTGGCGGAGTGTGCTAAAGCAGTGAATAAATCAAATTTAGGGAGGAGGCTTCTGATGTCAACATGCATGAAACCAAGCTTTTACGGTTACAGAAGTCAACAAATGAGAGCGCCTGGGGAATAGGTGCAGTACTGGGGGCTACAGAGCCTGGGTTTACCTCTAGATCACCAGAGGAACAGAGAAGGAGAAGATAAGGGCAGGCTAAAGGCTTTAAGAACTGGCCGTCTAATGCGTTAGGTACAGAGAATAAAAGGAGCAGATTTATGGGCGCGGTAGAATAGATTGAAGGCATAATGCACAGACAGGGATATGGTAGGATGAGAGTTCAGTGGAGGTAAACCTAGGCGTTGGGTAAAGATGAGAGAGGTTGTATCTCTGAAGGCACCAGTTAAGCCAGGTGAGGTCTCCGCGTGTGTGGGCGGTGGGACAAAGGAGCTATCTGAGGCATGTTGAGCGGGACTTGGGTCTCTACAGTGAAATACAGACAGGGCATATTGACATAAGAGAGAGGCATAAAACAATCACAGGAGTTAATCAAGAGAGCTAAGACAACAACGGGTAATGGCGATGAATGGACAAAGAGGGTCAGTTAGAGAAAATGTCGTGCTACACACAGTACCTGAGTTCAAACCTGAGGCTTAACAGATAAAAAGAATGAGGTACGGTGTGAGGGAACAGTCCAGCAGGCATCATTTATAGCAATAGCGCAGAAAAGCAACCAGCAAAACAATGTGACAAGAACGGTTTTCTCACCTGTTTCCATAAGGCAAATGACAAGATAAAACGGCAACATTTTCTCTTGTTTTCTGTCGTAGGTTCGGCTGCGTTTTCCCCCGAAAGTGTGGGACGGGAATCTATTGTTCCGTCAATGCAACTGGGGTGAAGGCTACCGCTTGCTGGTTATCCTCCACCGCGGTGCAAAGCAATATCACTGCTTGGGTAAATCAAACGTACTGGGCGATGTCCCTTTCTCTGAAATCGTATGCTTCACAAAGTAGTGGTACTGTCCGAACACTTTGCAAACAGTCATTTAGGAATAACTTTCCATAGTTAGGAACTTTTTTTCAGTAAGACCGCGTATGTATCCTCTGTCCGATCGATGTATTCATCTTCCCTCTCAAGTTGGTGCAACCGACTGCTTTTTAATGAAGTACATCTCACCGTCCGTTTGTCCACAGTAATGTCCAGAAGGCTATTCTCTCTTTTTCCGGTCGGTACTGATGCTGAGCTGCGCTCCGTACTGCTTCTCGCGCAGTTCTGCCTACAGTGATGAAGCTCAATGAAGTTACTACTCTCGCACCCTCCACTCGAGTCTCCCTCTCTCTCTTGCTCTGCTCTCTCTCTGTATCTTCAGCAGCGCGTACACAAACACTCTCTCTCTCACTCTATGTCGTTATCCTCTATTTCTCTGAGCAGTCATCTTGGGGAGATAATCCACACTGACAGTCATCTGTTTAGGATCCTCTGAATTTAGGCATACCAAAATCTCAAAAGGGGAGGCTGCTGTGAGCAGGAGCAGATAACTCCCCTTTTCCATTGACAGGAACCCAAACTAGTGACGAGGGGTTTACTGGCCTTCGCCCCCCGGGGACCCACTATTGGTTGGCAGGGGACAGAGCATCAAGGGAATTAACATCCATATTAAAAAAGGGTTTAAATCTCCAATATGGAGAAGTAGCTATACAGATGTAGGATCAAAATTTGAGCCTATTTTGAAAACTTGATTGCTAACATGCAAAACATTTTGGGACTACTTCAACAATGGACTAATGAAACAAATACCAGTTTTACTTTAAGGAAAATGTCTGACAGAAAAAATCTAAGTTTGGTAAGATTTAGATACAATCGTATGCAAAAGTTTGGGCACCCCTCTGAGGCTGCATAATAATTTACTCTGTCGTCACAGAAAATGATCACAGTGGCATGCCATTCATTTTCTAATAAAAGCCGAGTACTGGGGTATTGTCCAGACAAAGAATTTTAGTGTAGCAATATTAAGTTGTATGAAATTAAATCAGATGTGAAAAATAGGCTATGCAAAAATTTGGGCACCCTTGTCATTCTGTTGATTTGAATACCTGTAACTACTTAGCACTGATTAATTGGAATACACAATTGGTTTGCTGAGCTCATTAAGCCTTGAACTTCATAGACAAGTCCATCCAATCATGAGAAAAGGTATTTAAGGTGGCCAATTGCAAGTTGTTGTTCTCTTTGACTCTCCTCTGAAGAGTGGCAACATGGGGGCCTCAAAACAACTCTCAAATGACCTGAAAACAAAGATTGTTCAACATTATGGTGTAGGGGAAGGCTACAAAAAGCTATCGCAGAGATGTAAGCTGTCAGTGTCCACTGTGAGGAACATAGTGAGGAAATGGAAGACCACAGGCACAGTTATTGTTAAGGCCAGAAGTGGCAGGCCAAGTAAAATATCGGAGAGGCAAAGGCGAAGGATGGTGAGAACGGTCAAAAGCAGCCCACAGACCACCTCCAAAGACCTACAACATCATCTTGCTGCAGATGGTGTCACTGTGCATCGTTCAACAATTCAGCGCACTTTGCACAAGGAGAAGCTGTACGGGAGAGTGATGCGGAAGAAGCCTTTTCTGCACACACGCCACAAACGCACATTTGGACAAGCCAGCTTCATTTTGGAATAAGGTGCTGTGGACTGATGAAACAAAGATTGAGTTATTTGGTCATAACAAGGGGCGTTATGCATGGCGGCAAAAGAACACAGCGTTCCAAGAAAAACACTTGCTACCCACAGTAAAATTTGGTGGGGGTTCCATCATGCTGTGGGGCTGTGTGGCCAGTGCCGGTACTGGGAATCTTGTTAAAGTTGAGGGTCGCATGGATTCCACTCAATAACAGCAGCATCTTGGGAATAATGTTGAAGAATCAGTCACAAAGTTGAAGTTACGCCGGGGCTGGATATTTGAACAAGACAACGACCCAAAACACTGCTCAAAATCTACCCGGGCATTTATGCAGAGGAACAAGTACAATGTTCTGGAATGGCCATCCCAGTCCCCAGACCTGAATATCATTGAGAATCTGTGGGATGATTTGAAGCGGGCTGTCCATGCTCGGCAACCATCAAACCTAACTGAACTGGAGATGTTTTATAAGGAGGAATGGTCCAAATACCTTCATCCAGAATCCAGACACTCATTAGAGGCTATAGGAAGCGTCTAGAGGCTGTTATTTGAGCAAAAGGAGGCTCTACTAAATATTGATGTGATTTTTTTGTTGGGTGCCCAAATTTATGCACCTGTCTAATTTCGTTTTGATGCATATTGCACATTTTCTGTTAATCCAATGAACCTAATTTCACTACTGAAATATTACTGTGTCCATCAGTTATTTGATAGATCAAAATGAAATTGCTGATCCAAACACCCAATTATTTATAAATGGAAATCATGGAAATTGTTAGGGGTGCCCAAACATTTGCATACGACTGTATGTGCATACTGGGTATCCTTAAGCAAACACTATTTGAAGGGAAATAAGTTGGCAGAATATTTTTGTTGTTGTTATTCAATAAAAACAGAAACTTTAGAAAAGGGGCACTTTCCCCAACTATCGGGGAAGACATCCATTTTATATGTTTTATTATGGATTTATTTGAGTAATTTACTCTTAAAAGCTGGGTGTCTTATTTGAAGTAAATACATCAAATATATTAACAAAATGACATTACACATCTCACTATTAATGTCCTGACTATGATTAGGTTTTTATGTATGACCCTCTTTTTATCTTCAACCTTCCTGTCCTAATCATCCTAAAGTATCTCAAAATTGAATGTGTAACTCAAAGAAGTTGTTTATAGATGATTTGGACATGATTTTGAAAATGCTAATACAGGTACCATTGAGTTGCATTGATTGCCCTGGGGGCATTTTGCATTTTGCCCCAAACATACTCACTTAAAATAATACTGAAAATGCTACTTTATATAAAAAATTATGATTTTCTTTATCTCTTCAAAGTGGATTATTTATGTTTAGGTTCCCCTACTGGTATATATTTAAAAATGTTTATAGATCTAACTTCACTAGATTATATATATATATATATATAACTTTTTCTAAATGACAAAATATTAGATCAATGTACCTCAAAATCTTTTTGTTGGAGTGACTTAAAAAGTTGAAATGAGACAGAGGACATTTTCAGTTGAGCAAGACTATTGGCATCCAGGGAAAGTGTGGGGGGCATTTAACCCCAACGCACCCTACATTTTTTGGAAATTACAAACTTCAAAATATCTTTTAAACCTTAAATACATTACACCTTTTAAAGTTCTCCTGCAATAGGGTGATCAAATTAAGGTCCTGTATCTGTATGCAATCTATTAGAAATAGGCCATACAGTCTTCTTTGCCTTACGCATCATTCATCAAAATGTGTGTTTATGTGGACAATGAAAGAATGAGGACAATGACATGTGTTTTAGACAGTTGTATCAAGTGGTAGGTTAATATTATACCCCACACATCCAGTTGTAGGCTAAATATTGATTTATAACTCTGCCATTCTACCAATAATGCTTTAACCTCAAATTCAATGCCTGGGCACCACACCAAAATTGGGCAGCATCCCTCTCCAAAGACTACCAAACATAGTCCTAATGGTTGATTTGTATCCAAAAATCCATTCATTTTTTTTGTAATTTAGCAGGCGCTCTTATCCAGAGCGACTTACAGTATTGAGTTCATACATTTTAATTCGTACTAAAGGGGCAATCAATGAACTGATTGATCACCCATGCCCAAGCATTGGCTCAAACACTCCCTGTTGATGTTCCCACACAACTCTGATCCAGCCTATCACATTCTCACTTCTCAGGTTACTGAAAATTAGTCTATGAAAAGAGCAATAGAAAATATTTTTAACCTTTATTTAACTAAGATTGGGTCTGATACTAAACATTATTAGAGATTGATGGACACAATATGAGTCAGAATAGAGGTAGGCAACTTGCAGATGTGTCCTTTCCTGCAAATTTTAAGTCATTTCCAAAACATACTGTATGTCAGAGTTGGACAGTACTGTTGTTCTACTACTCAATAATTACACTCAAAGCTCAAAGGGTTTTCCCCGAACCTTAATAGTTTCCGAAACAAACCCTGGGGCCTCAGTCACTGTTCATTGCCGTGCTGTAATGCAAACGTCAGGGTCCCCTGCCAGCAAACACATGTTGATGTAAGAAACAGCTTGCCTTAAGGCCACAGCAGCTGTGTAGAGCAAACCTGTCTAGTGTGGGTGTCATAAATGTGTGACTGTGTGTGTGTGAGAGAGTTTGTGTGTGTAAAGGGGGGGGGGGGGGGGGGGGCGTATGGGAGCCCTTAAAACCGAGGGAGGTTCACACCAGCTGTAGCGTCACAGTAAACATCAACATCCATTGTGTAAAGTCTGTCACCTGGTGACTAGTTTGAGACGTGTGAATCAACAACAACTCTTCTCTTCAACAGAAGCCAGTTCTGATGCAGTCAGCACGTTTTAGTGTCACTCATAGCAATGCTTTTAATTAAGCTGGCTTCTGTAGTATCAAATGGAGGGCACCCATACTCCCCAAGCTTTTCAGCGTGTGAATTATTTATTTTCGGCTGTGGGTTTATTAATAATGAATACGTTTTTATATTTACTAAACTGTTCAGCGAGAGAAAGGGTGGCAGTTAATATGTTAATTGCAAGAACGGTTATAAATAAAGCATGAAGTGAAGTTATATGGAAATGCGATTCCCGGGGAAATTAGAATAATTTAACAAAATATGATCTCTGTCCCTATTTGACCTGGGGTCAATTAAAAAAGAAATGTCAACTTCGGCGCAATTGGTGCTCTTCTGTCTGGTTAGAAAGCTGATCCAACGTTCAAGTGGAATAGAAATGTATTCATACCAACGACACAAGCCGTGTGTTCAGTTTGAATGAATATTAAACAGTATGACATAGTCTTCATTATCAACAAAAGGAAGAAAAGCACGACTACTATAATAATATAAAGAAATCTCTAACTAAGAACACTGTCAGGTCCTGACTAGAGTAAGATCTCTAGGCATCTCTATGGTGCCTGGAGATTGCTGTCAGGGCTTGACAGTAGGGTTGTCTAAGCGGCTGGTTTCTGTTGGTCCCCAATTAGAGGCAGCTGCCATACGTTGTCTCGAATTGAGGATCCTATTTAAGTTAATTAGTTTCCCACCTTCATGTGGTTCTTTGTTTTGTGCATGATTTGTGGTTTTTGTTCTCTCCTTTGTTGTTTTTTGAGTACCAATAAAAGGAATGTCAGTATACTACTGCTCAGCGCCTTGGGTCCTATCTTCAAACGGTGACAGAAAGAACCACCACCACAGGACTGCACAGAGCTGGACAGTGGAGGAACTAATGGGAGCTAAGGAGCTTGTCTCCGAGATAGAGTACCTCCACTGTCTAGCCCTGGAACCACAGCAGGATCCAGGGCAGCAGCGAAGCCGGCGGGCTCCACGTCGGCGTGCCAGAGGGCAGGCCCAGTGACCAGCCCAGAGGACCCCACCCATGCAGTTTTTTGGGGGGGCTATGGGCTCTGTCGGAGGGGTGGGATGAAGAGCCCCTGCCGCAATACTCGTGGGGGTTCGTCGAAGAGCCCCTATAGCCAAGGGGGCGGTAGTACGGTGAGGAGGAGGACGACGAGGTGCTCCTGTCTCCCAACTCGTGGGGGCTGTTGGACAAGCCCCCGCAGAGTCAGGAACCTTGGGAGGAGGAGGAGGACAACGACGAGGTGCTGCGACCTCCAAAGAGGGAAGATCTGCTGCCCCCGGAGTGGTTTTTACGACCATCCCCTGGAGGAACAGACGAGGTGGTGGAGGGCTTTGCTGTCGCTGAGACCACCCAACCAAATAGAATAGGATCCCCAATTAGAGATAACGTATGGCAGCTGCCTCTAAACACCTTCCAACTGCAATTGAATCCTGGACTTCCTGACGGGCCGCCCCCAGGTGGTAAGGGTAGGTAACAACACATCTGCCACGCTGATCCTCAACACGGGGGACCCTCAGGGGTGCGTGCTCAGTCCCCTTCTGTAATCCCTGTTCACCTATGACTGTATGGCCAGGTACGACTTCAACACCATCATTAAGTTTGCCGACAACACAACAGGGGTAGGCCTGATCACCGACAACGATGAGACAGCCAATAGGGAGGAGGTCAGAGACCTGGCTGTGTGGTGCCAGGATAACAACCTCCCTCAACGTGATCAAGACAAAGGATATGATTGTGGACTACAGGAAAAGGAGGACCGAGCATGCCCCCATTCTCATCGATGGGGCTGTAGTGGAGCATGTTGAGAGCTTCAAGTTCCTTGGTGTCCACACCACAAACAAACTATCATGGTCCAAACACACCAAGACAGTCGTGAAGAGGGCACGACAAAGCATATTCCCCCTCAGGAGACTGAAAATATTTGGCATGGGTCTTCAGATCCTCAAAAAGTTCTACAGCTGCACCATCGAGAGCATCCTGACTGGTTGCATCACTGCCTGGTATGGCAACTGCTCGGCCTACGACCGCAAGGCACTACAGATGGTAGTGCGTACGGCCAAGTGCGTCACTGGGGCCAAGCTTCCTGCCATCCAGGACCTCTATACCAGGCGGTGTCACAGGAAGGCCCTAAAAACTGTCAAAGACTCCAGCCAGCCTAGTCATAGACTATTATCTCTGCTACCGCACGTCATGCGTTACCGGAGCGCCAAGTCTAGGTCCAAAAGGCTTCTCAACAGCTTCTATCCCCAAACCATAAGACTCCTGAACAGGTAATCAAATGGCTACCCGGACTATTTGCATTGTGCTGTCATCAAGTCAAAGGGTGGCTACTTTGAACAATCTCAAATATAAAATATATTTTGATTTGTTTAACACTTTTTTTGGCTACTACATGATTCCATGTGTGTTATTTCATAGCTTTGATGTCTTCACTATTATTCTACAATGTAGAAAATAGTAAAAATAAAGAAAAACCCTGGATGAGTAGGTTTGTCCAAACCTTTGACTGGTTCTGTCTCTACTGGTGATTTGAATGACCTGATGGGGAAATGACCTGATGCTCCAATACCGCTTGCCAGATGGTAACAGAGTGAACAGTCATTGGCCCGGGTGACTGGAGTCCTTGACGATCTTCCGGGCCTTCCTTAAATACCACCTGGTGTAGATCTCCTGGAGGGCAGGGAGCTCAACCCCAGTGATGTATTGGGCCATCTGCACCACCCTCAGTAGAGCCTTTTGGTTGAGTGCGGTGCAGTTGCCTTACCAGGCGGTGATGCAGCTGGTCAAGATGCTCTCAATTGTGCAGCTGTAGAACTTCTTGAGGTTCTGAGGGACCATGCCAAATGTCTTCAGTCGCCTGAGGTTGAAGAGACTCACATCACAGGTCCACTGGGACACACTGAGGAACTTGAAGCTTTTGACCCTCTCCATTGCAACCACGCCAATGTCAATAGGAGCGTGCACCCTGCCCTCTGTTTCCTGTAGTCCATGATTAGCTCCTTGGTTTTGCTGACGTTGAGGGAGCAAGGGATCTAACCTACTGTAGACTGTCTCGTCGCCATCGGCGATCAGGCTCTCCACCGTCGTGCCGCCTGCAAACTTGATGTTGAAGTCGTGCGTGGCCACACCCCGGGGGGGCCCCCGTGTTGAGGGTCAGCGTGGCGGAGGTGTTGTTGCCTTCTCTCACCGCCTGGGGTCTGCCTGTCAGGAAGTCCAGGATCCAGCTGCAGAGGGAGGTGTTCATACCCAGGGCCTTGAGCTTAGTGACGAGCTTGGAGGGGACTATGATGTTGAAGGCTGAGCTTTAGTCGAGGAACAGCATTCTCATACAGGCATTCCTCTTCTCCAGGTGGTATAGGGCAATGTGTAGAGTAATGGCGATTGCATCATCGGTAGATCTGTTGGGTCACTATGCAAATTGTAGTGAGGCAGGGTGTCAGGTAAGGTGGAGCTGATGTGCTCCCTGACCACAGCCTCTCAAAGCACTTCATGATGACAAAAGTGAGTGCTACAGGGCGATAGTAATTTAGGTAGGTTACCTTTGCTTGCTTAGGTACAGGGAAATTGTTGAATATCTTAAAGCATTGAAAGCTGTCAGGTCAAAGTAAAAATATTTTCAGACAAAAAGGCACAAATTTTCAGACAAAACCACTTACATACGTTTTGTAACATCAAGATCACATTAGTGTTCATGAATACTCAAATGAGTCCAAGAGGAATCCATGTAAATAGCAAGTTCACACATTTTCAGACACAACCATGTACAAATGTCTTGTAATGTCAAGATCACATTTGTAGGCTACTCCTGATGAGTCCAAGAGGAATCCATGTAAATAACTGTCTAGTAGGAATAGGATAGGTGTTATTCTTTACATCCAATGATAACTCATCTGATCTCTCAGGGACTAGCAGTCTCTGGGAGTAGCTGTGTTTGGGTTTGCAGGGGTCCAGCAGCAGGTCTCCCAATCCTAATCACATGAGCAATATTACAACAGCTCTTACTGTAATTGTGATATTGAGTGCAGTGCTGATCTGTGTCAACCATAACTCTGAATACAGCTACACGTTCATAACTCATCACGACTTATACCCTTGCCAGGCAGCGCAGCATAGCTAATGCCATGGTATTCATCCACCAGGCATGCATGCAATTCAAAACCTGTCTCCACACTCCAATTCCAAGGACATGACGTCAGTCTGGGCTCAAATACACAATTAAGCATATTTTTTATGTTTGATTGATGAGCGCAATTGCAGAGGCTGTTAAAGCAACAACGCCAACCCTGAGCAAAGCAGTTGGTAGTCTATATTCTAAGAGTCACAACTCTTTCTAGATTTATTATCAACATAGGGCTATACCCACCCTGTTGGATGCTGTTTATGCTGTAATGGTAGTCTCTCAGAGGATGTGTTGGAGGAATTCTGTTCTTCAGGGGTCAACGAAAGGTTGAGGCTGCTGATTCAAACTACACCTGGGAGAGCTTGTGTATTACAGAAACGTGACCGTGATGGACTAAAGCTTCAGTCCACAGACATCCAGAATGATTTCAAACTTTGATTCCATGTATTCTTAGATCCGGTCATCCTTATCGGCTTATGCTGTTACAGGGACTATTTATTTTTTATTTTTTTATTTTACCTTTATTTAACTAGGCAAGTCAGTTAACAACAAATTGTTATTTACAATGACGGCCTACCCCGGCCAAACCCTCCCCTAAACCGGATGACGCTGGGCAAATTGTGCGCCGGCCTATGGGACTCCCAATCACGGCCGGTTGTGATACAGCCTGGGATTGAATCAGGGTCTGTAGTGACGCCTCTAGCACTGAGATGCAGTGCCTTAGACCGCTGCGCCACTTGGGAGTATTAGGTGGTCATGTAGAGGTGCATAGAGATCTAACTACAGTAACATCCCCAAAGTTGATGGTCGGATCACTGTAGGCTACATCACTGGCTGTACAGTAAGTCCCTCTTGATAAGAACACTGAATCAAATTGACCAATTTATTAATTATGCAAGGGTCTTTTGACATTAGCAACATCTCGTAATGGTGACTCGCATTCCACAGTGTCAAGTCAAGTCAAGTCATGCCCCTGGTTTCTGCCATGTCCAATCTGCAGTGCTACACTCTGGCCAGCCAGGTACACATGTGTTTCTCTCTCTCTCTCTCTCTCTCTCTCTCTCTCTCTCTCTCTCTCTCTCTCTCTCTCTCTCTCTCTCTCTCTCTCTCTCTCTCTCTCTCTCTCTCTCTCTCTCTCTCTCTCTCTCTCTCTCTCTCTCTCTCTCTCTCTCTCTCTCTCTCTCGCTCTCTCTCTCTCTCTCTTGCGCTTGCTCTCTCTATCGCTCATTCTCACTCTCTCTTGCTCGTTCTCTCTCTCTCTCTCTCTCGCTCTCTCTCTCACTCACACTTCAGATAAATACGGGAGGCAATGACACTGATCCTATTGAACACAGCCTGGTGAACCATAAGAATAGATTACTGGCTGGGAGTCTCACATTCAGATCAGTATTTCTGACACTAGCTGATGAATGTGTCAATTGATTGTTGGCTCTATCACCACTTTATGATCATTATAGTGCTTATTCCACCCACGCTTCCCTCTAGCAATGACGTACCGTATATACAGTGCTAACAGAGTGTCTGGAAATATATTTCCACACTGCAGTAATACCTGTTAGATCACCTTTGTCTACAGCATATGATACTGTAGCTATTGACACTATATTTGATTATCTTCTATGTTCTGAGAGGAGCCTATAGAGACTGACAGAGTATATCATCCACTTGACTAGATAGAGAGAGAGATACTCAGAGACAGCTTGGCCTAGCCCTGTCTCTGTATGGTGCAGTGTCCAGCCCATCCAGCAACATGCAGCTAGCTACCTCCACGACACCACACTGCACCACACCGGCGGGCCCTGCTTCCCCGCTGACAGTCACTGGAATGGGCCGTGACTGGCTGCTTGTTTTGTGCCATGATCCCTCACTGCTCACGCTGCTGAAAACATAAATAATCCAGCTCTGCTGCGTTGCTATAAATAATGGATGACTTGTCCACTGTCACTTTCCATAGCATGTCAAGGCACGGCCCTTATTAGGGGCTCCCCTCTCCCATTTCTCCCCCTTTTCCCCTGTTCCCTCCCTCCTTCCCTCACGTTTCTCCATCCGACTCCAGTTTTGTTTTTGTTCTGGTCGACGTGGCCGTACACCTCTGTGGCCGGTCGGCTGTCAGTCTTTCTTGGGGTCGGAGGGGAGGACGAAGGGGATGGTGCTATTTGGAACACTCCAACATACAGAATCTGACAGAATACAAAACAACAGCAGAAAATACTCCTTGACCTGGAACAAATATCTTAGAACTTTGAGATAGGACATTTTTATGCTTGTGTTAGGTAAGCTGGGCTGAGGCTGAAGCACTGCATGCCGGTCACTTTGACTCAGAGAAGAGGTTGACCCTATCAGCTGGAGACAGTCTTCCTGTCTTACTGTTGCCTATAGCCCAGATGATCAGCAACATGACTTTAAAGTAGCCTGGTCCTGCACTGAGTTGAGGGCACGAGAGGAGTGCTTTTGTAACCGGTGTGAAACGGCTAGCTAGTTAGCGGAGACCTTGAAGTAGTTGTTCCGCAGCTTTTGTGGAGAAATGGGTGACGATGCTTCGAGGGTGACTGTTGACGATGTGTGCAGAGGATCCCTGGTTTGAGCCCACTTACACAGACAACACAAGATCCCCTGGTTGAGAAGATCCACCCATCTAACAGGAGACATAATGGATTATTTACATATGCAGCTGCGCTTGAGAAAAATTCATGAAGAACAGCTGGCTATGTGTAGAGGGATATGAGAGAGAGAGAGAGAGAGAGAGAGAGAGAGAGAGAGAGAGAGAGAGAGAGAGAGCTTTGCCGGGTTTGCTTGGCTTCTGAACCTCTAACATACAGGCTGTTTTCAGAGATGAAGAAAAAAATGAAGCGTCTTGTATTCCTGTTCCTGCCATACCGTTATGTGTGTTAAAGGGCGTCTGGACCACCATGCCAGACCTGAGGCGAGAGAGGCGGCGTCCACTCTCTGCTCTGGGCTAGACTCTCCAGAACAAGCTCCCGGTTCTCTCTCTCTCATCTGCAAAATAATAGCGTCAAACCAAGGCCTGCAGCAAACAAACCCTGGCAGTTCCCCTCATTTGGAATTCACTTTGGGGCAGCTGTGGCACCCTCCAGAACGAAGGGGGAACGGGGGGGACAGAGAGGAAGCCATTCTGTAATGTATGCGGAGTGTTTGTACGTCCTGGGTGACAGCGACATGAGCGCTTGTCACTAGAGACATCAGTTCTACTAAGTCAAAGAGCTGCGGGGCAATCTGTATGACTGCAGTGCTGTACGAACTCTATTCATAGTTAGCTACCTTTCAGGTAGTATTATGCTGAGCAGGGGATGACAAAGGAGTGTAATGGAAGTGGCCCCAAACGAAAGAGGGGAGAAGAGGGGTTCTGGACGGAGCAGCTTCTGTGCCGCACGCCCAGTTTAGGGATCAACCCCTCTCCCTCCTCTTCCCTAGCGAGTGCAAGGCACACATATTTATGTGAGAGACAGAATAACAATTTGATGTGGATAGAGGGGGGGGGTGAGTTAGAGAGGGAGCAGAAAGGAGGAGGGTTGTTTTAAATCAATGTCTTGCGTTGCTACGGTTAATTTTTCAGTCTCCTAAATAAAAAATGTGAGCGGTCATCACTTATTTGTCAAACCGTCTTAGCTGAAAAAGGTGGATGTCACAGCAGGTTTGCACAAGGCTGGGAGAGCCTGGAGTCTGGAGGAAGAGGCAGGAAGGAGACTGTTGAACACAGAGTGAGTGCTGATCCCTCCAAAGGCCCTGCAAAACAACACCAGACGTTAAAGGGAATATTTATATTTACTCCCCAAAGGGAATTCCTGGACTGACATTACTATCAACATAGATGGGGATGATTTTGATTATAACATTGGGAAAGGCTTAAGGATTCAATATACTCACTCCCTGCCTAATGCAGGACTGATGCATATAGTCAATGTAAACATGGCATACACATATTCCCTGCTTATATTTGACATCTAAAGAGCCTGAAAGCTAATACCCATATGCTTCATAATCTCAAAAATACTTCCCTCCACTTTTAACATAAACACACCCGTCACTGTCAGATGAAAATCTCATCTCCAAAACAGAAACTTTTCAAGAAGTTGAAGAAACGGCTATATTTTACCATTAATGAAGATACCATTTTGAATCTTCAGAAGCTCAATTGAATACATTTACTTGGTTCTCGAGTCATGTTCAGAGTACATTGAGGGGAGTTACTGCTTTGAAATCATGTAAAAAAAAAATATCAAAAATTGGTTTTCATCGGACAGCGACATTGTGTTACTGAGCTATAGCTTCCCTTGCTTTTCCTGTCTGACTGCTGTGTTGCCTCTCACCTCTCTCCTCTCATTTGGCCCTTATTCATTTGCTGCAGGAGATTGATGCAAACACACACTCCGGCCAATCAACAACCCCCTTAGCAGCATGGACAACCCTCAACAGGTGAACCCAGAGATGGACAGTGCTTGATGGGAAAAAGAGAAGAGATAAAAACACTGCTGCTTTCTCCACCTCTCCCGAAATGGCAAAATGTGCCGCTCTATGGATGACTGGCTGCTAAACCCACAGCTGCCAACTGTGGGGGGAGAAAACTACAAAGGTCCCCTCTGTGTGCAAGCGACTGGCAAAGAAAGGCCAAGTTAAAGATTGGAAAGTTTACCTCAGCTGTCTCAAGGGTCAGAGGATCCTTTCCATTTCACTAACCTCCTGCCGCTTGACTAAAAACAGTTAATGATTGGCAAACACACATTTAAAAAACTGTGCCAGATCAACAATCTACTATTGGCTCCAACTGTCCTCCCTTTGATTTTCTTTGAAGATACCTGTGTCATAACCTCACACATAACCTGGGGCAGATTGGGATATTCAGAGCAGATTGTTACAGGGTCAAAATGATCAAAATCAAGATGAGGGATTCTGACCAAATCCCTTGTTCCACGTTGAAAACACCTCAAGATTTAGGTCCAAGATAACTTTTCCTATTCTCATATTATATTGGAAAAATACATCTGAAAATGTATTCTATTGAATTGGGGAAATTCAATAAAGGATGATTATAATCATATTAATATTATTATAATTCACTAGTAGTGCCAAATTAATGCTTCCGAAAAAACGATTTGATACATATTTGAATGCTGTTATGTTTTATGTATTATAGCAGTCTATACCACCGAGAGAAGAGGTGCTTGAATAAAAAAGAATTGTTTCACCATCAATACTTCCTGCAAAATAGCTTGTCCTCATTGAATTTCCCACATAAGCACTGTAAACTGCTGACATATTGCCAGGCATTGGCACTGAAAAGTTGGACTGCATATTGCTTTGGCGTCACAGAATTCAATGTTATTGTCTCTCTCTCTTATCACTGCCCTATTATTAGCCAGCCACTCGATTTTGCTACTGCCTTCCTTCCAGTATTTCCTGATTGCATTTTTCATCCTCTTCCCAACTGGATTCCTTTTCGCCTAGTACACAACTCTTGGAGTCAACTCTCTCCACATCTTAATTTCCTGTGCTTCTTCCTCTGCGTGCCGGCTACATCCTTGGTAGGATCCAGGCTGTGATTAGGGGCAGTGGCCCAGAGGAACTCCCTAGCCCTCGTCACACCCAGGCAAGACTCTGCCAGGCTGGGTGTATTTCCAACCAGAGACACCCCACTTACTTCACTGAATTAATTACATTTCACACTGCTGAGGCTGAGTTACCGGTGTATGCCGCTCGGCGCAGTGCCTCGCATCAGCGCTAAAAGCAGCAGCCAATAAAGGGATGGCTTACCACTCCCCTGCCCAGTCCATGCTCTTTTCCTTTCTGTAAATTGGGCCTTCTACCAAACAGGGAGAGACAGGGAAGAGGGGGAAGAGGATAGAAAAGAATGGTCATGACCTTTATGAAAATATTAGTAGTATTCGTTATTTGGTTTGGCTCTGACTTTCTTCCCAATTGACTCACAAATTCTGGAAACCATTTTCTGAGCTGAGCTCTGCTCCAGAGGAAGGTAAAGTACATTGCTCAAGGGTACAGCCGTAGAACTACACATTTCCGATTATTACACATTTATTCTACAGCTTTATTATCAGAGTTGTACAGCAAGTAACTGCATGCTTTTCATGATAAGTAAACATCAGTTGATCATGCAATTTCAGATATTTGAGGGAAGTCTATCCATTTGGCATGTAGCTAGCTAAGCTAACAAAATGTGTCATTTAGCTTGCTTCATCAGAGATTAGGCTTTTGGAAAGAGATTGACATCGGCAAATCCTCATCCTGGTAAAGTTGTCAGTCGGACTACTGTCATCACCACTATAGATGGCAAGAAAATCAAACAATAGCCATCTAGTTTATCCCCTGAAGTTAGCTTGTTAACTAGCTATATTGACGTGATCTGTTATTAGCTAGCTAGACAATTTGACGTGGTCCATCAATCAATGTAGCCAATCGTCTGTCAGCAACAGTTGTGATTACACACTCTCAAATACATTGTTGACAAGGGGATGTTAGGTAACTTCGCTAGGTAGGCCTACATTGGTTGGAGAAAAATGTTTTATTAGGTCTACTTACCGCTATATGTTTAGCCAACTATACAAAGTTTCTACCGGTAGCTTGCAAAGTAAATCAGCTAACAGTACATCAGCAAATGCACCCTTCTGCTGCTTAACAGGCAGATCCCACAAAAGATGGGAAATTAACCTAAACCACTCATACTTGTCAGGTATAGTTCACTTTTATATCACTCAAATATCCAATTAATGGCGGCCAATATTGAGAGATATCTTGAGGCTAACCTCACTTATCTGATATTACATGATCAACTGAGGCTTACTGATCATGAAAAGCATGCAGTTAGTTGCTGGATAACTCTGATGATAGAGCTAAATGTGTGCAATTGTATTACATGGAATAATGTGTCGTTCTGTCTACATTTATTTAACAATCCCTTGAAAATGGCAGGCAGTTGTCAATGGTTTTATTGGAGCTGGGAGTCTCCTTGCCCCCCAACAGACATATCGAACGTTCTGTATTGTGTATTGTGAGGTTTTATTGATAACGGCCTATAGTATATAGCCTAATTTAGTGTTGAAAGGAATTCTTAAACAAAGGTTGAGTTTCTTTTTCTCCCAATTAAGAGGGTTAAACCCGTTTAAATGAACAACAGCCATTATCCAGCTGTTCATCATGATCATATTTCGTTAAAACATTACAGTTCTGGACATTATAAAAAGGTTTTATTTAACAAAAAATCCCTATGGAACCTCTCATTATTATTCCAGCAAACTACCTCCATGCAGAACCTATGCAGTTCACCTCAGTCCAAACATATTCATGAACATCCACCATCCATAGGGTGTGTATGAGGGTTTCCTATGTGAACAGCTCATTTGATTCACTAAGCATTCCCCGTACTGTTTGCCCCAGAGACAGAAATGGGAGAAAGAAGGGAGGAGAGAGGGAGAGGTAGAAAAGAGCGAGGGAGGGGGAAAGGGTGATGTTGGGTTGTGGTTAGCCCCTGCATGCTCCAAGTGAAATATGATTGATTTGTCCAGTCGTGGGTTGACATGCCTGCACTGCAGCTGAAACCTGTTAAGTCAATGTGCATTGACTGGTCAGGACGAAGAGTCAAACCTGTTGTGACTGCCGCAAGGCAAAAATGATGGTTGGTCCACCGGGCTGCCAACCTAGTGGTGGAAAGTGAGATACAGGGTCATAATAAGAACAAAAAGGGGTGGTGAGTGTGTGTGTGTGTACATATATATGTGTGTGTGTGTGTGTGTACATATATGTGTGTGTGTGTGTGTCCCGATGTGTGTGAGACAGACAACATAAGACGTTAAGCCTTCCTAAACATCAGTTTGAAGGTTATAAACAAACATGGCATGGCATTATTTTGAATTATTTGGACCATGTCGCAGCAGCATTATAACACAGTACACAGTTAGGTAGTATGTGAACCAGGAATGTGTACATACGGTACTAGGGAAAGGTTGCCTTCCCATCAGCTCAGAGAGAAAGTCCTCTGCCTAGCTTTGCGCCAGATCACCTTAACAAGTTTAGGCCTCTATCCCTCTCTCTTATTAATCCTGGAACGGCTAATGTGGATTTATTGCCGACTCCTGCGAGGGTCAGACGAAATCAAGCCTCCCCGCTGTCACGGTGCGCATTATATAAGGGACGGTAAACGGAGCGCTGGTGAAGTGTCATCCTTTTATTTGAAAATGAGTTGTTCTCACGAGGCATTTACAAATAAAGGATAGTGAAAACAAAACAAAAACACGACTACAAAAACACAGTGACTTACTTGCCGAATGCAACAAGGCAGACTAGCAGGAACAATGATCCACACACAGGTGGATTTGTGTGGAGCCTATATACTATCCCCAATCAGAGACAACGCTAGACAGCTGTCTCTGATTGGGGATGATAATCTCCCTAGTTAAGTGTGTGAGGACTTGGTTGTGTGCCTCTCTCCTCCCCTAGGTGGGAGTAAGAGGCCTTACCACAACCAAGCCCTCACAGTACCCCCCCCTAAGGTGCGGACTCCCGATCGCACACAATACACCCCCCTCTCCTGAAAAAAAATGTCCAAAAACTAGGGGGGACATGGCGGGGTACTGAGGTGGTTGCTGGTGGAGGCTCCGGTTCCGGTTCCGGGCGTGGCACAGGCTGTGAGAGTAGCTTCCCTCCTACCTCTCTGTTGCACGCCCGGTCCGGTCCGGACCCCGGCGCGATGGTTCCGCCCTCAGTACTCCCGCCATCCACCAAGTCCTGTCTGGACCCTGGTGTGGGAGCCCTCGACCCTGGAGAGGGGCTGACAACCGGCCCCGGACTGGGCACCGGTGGAGCGGACTGCTCCGGCACTGGAGCGACGCAGACGACCGGCCCCGGACTGGGCACCGGTGGAGCGGACTGCTCCGCCACTGGAGCGACGTAGACGACCGGCCCCGGACTGGGCACCGGTGGAGCGGACTGCTCCGGCACTGGAGCGACGCAGACGACCGGCCCCGGACTGGGCACCGGTGGAGCGGACTGCTCCGCCACTGGAGCGACGTAGACGACCGGCCCCGGACTGGGCACCGGTGGAGCGGACTGCTCCGCCACTGGAGCGACGTAGACGACCGGCCCCGGACTGGGCACCGGTGGAGCGGACTGCTCCGGCACTGGAGCGACGCAGACGACCGGCCCCGGACTGGGCACCGGTGGAGCGGACCGCTCTGGCGCTGTAACAGAGCAGACTGCTGGACCCGGATGTGGCTCTGGTAGAGGTTCAGGGCTGCTCACCTTCACCTGAGGTCCCGGGCTGCTGACCTTCCCCGGAGGTCTCGGGCTGCTGACCTTCCCCGGAGGTCTCGGGCTGCTGACCTTCCCCGGAGGTCTCGGGCAGCTGACCTTTGCCGGGGGTCTCGGGCTGCTGACCTTCGCCGGGGGTCTCGGGCTGCTGACCTTCGCCGGGGGTTTTGGGCTGCTGACCTTCTCCGGAGGTCTCGGGCAGCTGACCTTCACCGGAGGCCTCGGGCTGCTGACCTTCACAGGAGGCCTCGGGCTGCTGACCTTCTCCGGAGGTCTCGGGCTGCTGACCTTCACCGGAGGCCTCGGGCTGCTGACCTTCACCGGAGGCCTCGGGCTGCTGACCTTCACAGGAGACCTCGGGCTGCTGACCGTCACAGGAGGCCTCGGGCTGCTGACCTTCTCCGGAGACCTCGGACAGCTGACCTTCACCGGAGACCTCGGGTTGGACGCCGTGCCCACCCTGGGCACCGACGCAGAGGTGGTTTCCAGCCCTGTGGTTGGGCTGGCTGTCGGCCCCCGACTGGGCACCGACGCGCTATGGAGCTCCTGCTCCACAGCGGGACCGACGCAGAGATGGTTTCCAGCCCTGTGGTTGGGCTGGCTGTCGGCCCCAGACTGGGCGCCGACGCGCTATGGAGCTCCTGCTCCACAGCGGGACTGAACGTCGTGCCCACCCTGGGCACCGACGCAGAGATGGTTTCCAGCCCTGTGGTTGGGCTGGCTGTCGGCCCCAGACTGGGCACCAACGCGCTATGGAGCTCCTGCTCCACAGCGGGACTGAACGTCGTGCCCACCCTGGGCACCGACGCAGAGATGGTTTCCAGCCCTGTGGTTGGGCTGGCTGTCGGCCCCAGACTGGGCACGACGCGCTATGGAGCTCCTGCTCAACAGCGGGACTGAACGTCGTGCCCACCCTGGGCACCGACGCAGAGATGGTATCCAGCCCTGTGGTTGGGCTGGCTGTCGGCCC
>CM042416.1:17113854-17183854 GCA_023634145.1 Thymallus thymallus
GTAAATAAAGTAACCGCAAATATAATTAGCGTGCCAGGCAAAATGTTTGTTTTTCTCCCCATCTCAGCAAAAAGCTACACCACATCAACGCGCCACAACCTGCATTACCCGGACATAAAAATTGCCCCTTGTCATTCCGGCTTCCATTAAACACCATTGGTGTCGACCAATTTGGTCCTTTTAGCTTTGGACATTTTCCAGGAGGACCAGGTAGTAATGTATGGGTCTCTCAGTGAGAATCTGTCTTCAGCGAGGTTGCTCATTTCCTCAGTAAGTACCAGGAGAGATCCAAGAGAGCGAGTGCAGAAGCATTCCAGCCCATTCCTACGGCGGGCAAACCAGTCCTTTCCTTTATTAGCACTCCAGGAAGCTGTATAAATCACGTCAACCAGCATCGATCAAGGCCTTAGTCATCAGCACTAGCTCAGAACAACGCATGGATTCACTGCTTTCGTTGATCAATGTGAAGTTATTTAAGAACTTTGACGGGCGACCGCTAGGCCAGAGCCATTGTTTTAATTTCTCTCTCTCTCTCTCTCTCTCTCTCTCTCTCTCTCTCTCTCTCTCTCTCTCTCTCTCTCTCTCTCTCTCTCTCTCTCCTCTTCTTTCACGCCAGTTTTGTTTTCCAAATACTTGTGCGACAGCAGCCCTCCCCCTGCCAAAGCACTCATGGAGAAGTGATAGTTAGGGGGAGACTCTGGGCACAGCCACCATGAAATAAATATGGATGGCCATGAGTGGGATGAGCCAAGATCATCTGTTTAGCCATCTGCTTGTGCAAGTGCGTGGATGTAACGACTGTGGTCCTGCCTGGCCCAGAGAGACCCCTGTTGCCACGTAGTAATGTGTCATGTACACCCACGGCTTTGACACACACACAAAACACACACACACACACACATGCATATTGACGCCACACACACACAAAACACACACATGTATATTGACGCCACACACACACACACACACACACACACACACACACACACACACACACACACACACACACACACACACACACACACACACACACACACACACACACACACACACACACACACACACACACACACACTCACACACACACACACACACACACACACACACACACACACACACACACACACACACACACACACACACACACAGATACACACATTCCTTCACACTCTTCACATACTCAGCTGCTACTCTCTGTTTATTATCTACGCATAGTCACTTTACCCTTACCTACATGTACATATTACCGTACCATGCACATTGAGTCCGGTACCGGTACCCATAGCCTCGTTATTGTTATTTTATTGTGTTACTATACACACACACACACACACATAAAAATACCATCCCCCATACAGTTTACACCGCATTACTACACACACAGTCAGTCACACTAAAATACCGGTACACATAAGCAGGCGAGGAGAGATGCCCAGGAATTCTCCACTGGGCTCAGGTTCAAAGCCTGGGCCTCACTGTGTTTGACTGCCCTGCATATTCTCTGAGCATCTGGCCTGCCACGGACATCAGAAACGACTGGGTAAAAATTGCCAGCCTGGATTGGTGATTGTTCAGTTGGCAGTGTCCCCTGATGTGACAGTCTGTTGCTTTCTCTGTTGTGAGGAAAAACACAGGACCCTCTGTGTTTACTAGCGCTGTATGTGGTGGTGAAGAACACTAGATACTTGGCAACACACACTCACTCAGCCACATCCGCCCCCCCCCACTCCCCACCTCTCCATCTCCCCAAGCCAAGAATCCTTTCTCTTTCCAGGATGGTTTAGTTTGTTGCTGAGGGCTGGTAATAGTGTGAGTGTACATGTTATAAAGAAAAAAATACGTGTTGTACGTTTATACGTATTATATGTCTTCGTTATGGAGGGTGACTCAAGAGGAGCTCTCCAAATCAGTCTTGACCATGAAGCATTAGGAGCGTGAGCCCTAATGCTTCATGGTCATAAAATGGGTTTTGCTTATACAATTTGATGATCAATATCCTCAATGAGGGTTTTGTCATTGAAAATAAGACCTTATTACATGTATGCTACTGTTTTCCATCTCTTGTCTTTTTCCAAGGATGGTATTGTCTATCGACTGTTGACACTCAGTCTTACAAGTTAATCTAATGTCTGACACCAGTCGAAACAGTTAGCCACCCCCCCCTCCTCCTCCTCCCTCACTCCCCCCCTTCCTCCATGGGCCGAATGGAACATCAAGCTGTCGCTGATTCATCATACATCCTCAGGGCTAAGTGTTGTCTTGGGAACTCAGAGCAAAGCGGAGGGAGGCACTGTAAAGAGGCTGTTGTACCATAGTCTACTGTCAGTGGAGACGTTCTGAAGGAGGAAACACTCGGAGGCGAGAGAGTAGAGGAGCGGAAGAAGAGGCAGAGGATCCATGGGGTAGCGTGATTTGTTTTGCTCGTCTGCAGCCCCTCGAGCCGCTAGCCTCTGCTATCAATGAACCACATTTAAATGAACCCAAATGGCAAACAGAGTTTCCTCTATAAAAAGGCCTCCGAAATCCCACCAGGATGTTGTGTTAAAGGAGATTTACCACCAACCATGATGTACCCCCTCATCCATCCCTCCCTCATCCCTCCCTCATCCCCACATCCTCCCCTCCTTTTGTCCCCTTTGATATCACACACTCTTATGTTAACCAAGCTTCTGTTCCTGCTTTCATTCTCTTTCCTTCTTCTGGCTTGTTTGACAGAGAATTTCCCAACGTTCCCTTATTTGATAAGGGACTCTTTCTGCCTACAGAAAATAACAATACAAGGAAGCTGCCATTTCTACTCAGCTGTAATGACGTTCCCTTCATTTGGTTTAAATCTCTATCAGTTGCCGCACTGCGTCTACATTTTCTCTGTTATTTTTGTTCATGTTGCCCTGGCATTTCAACTACACCTCTGAAAAAAAAGACAAAAGTTATTTTTGCCACCACTGATGTGAATGTGCGTGGTGGTCGTCGTTCATAATATACACCTGTGTTTTGAACCTGTGCAGTTCGCTAAATAATGTCCGCTCCGCTCTGTACTTTATTTATCTGGTGGTTTATTGAACCAAGGAGAATCACAACGGCTGCAGTATGGTTGAACAGGAGTTCAGACGATGGATGCCAATATGGATGGGAGAGATAGAGAGCAAGGCCCAGTCCCAGACATGCTTTCTGGCCGTCCTCATGTCCCCAGTGGCTCTCTGGTGATTCACCCAGCCACATCTCTCCCCATGCCTCACTTCCATATGAAGTGGTTGTTCTATAAATCCCACTAACATAACAGTTGGTGATTAAACAGCCGTAGGCCCAGCTCCAGCACCACACTACAGCTCCACACTAGGCCATAAATAGCTCAGAGCCAGACCCAACACGTCACATGGACACTGGGATAAGGGCCCAGCCTGACGTCCCCTGTCCCTCCTGCTCCCACCACCCGGCCGGCTCTCTCTCTCCTGTCTATGTGGGTCGCTCCAGAGGCAGAGCATCCATTTCAAGGAGGGCACTGGGGTTTTAACGTTGGGGAGTGTGATCTCCTTCTCCCGAAAAACTCTCTCCTCTCTCTCGGGCGGTGATAAGAGCTAATCTGTGCCTCACATTAAACTGTGACCGAGATCAATTAAAAGCGTGCCTCACTCTGATAGATATCTCAACCCACGGCAGAGTATAGAGGAGTGGTGGTGTTGGAGAGAGGGATGGGAGGGATGGGAGATAGGGAAGGAGGAGAGGGGAAGGGGGGCTCTGCGGAGAGCCATCACTGCCCTCAAAAGAGCTCTGTACGGGAGGGAGCGCTGCAGCGAGGGAGAGCGGGGCACGATTGATTTTCATCTCCTCTTAACGGCCATGACAGACAATAAAGAACAATGACGGTGATGATCACAAACACCCCTGCCAGCAAAGGCTGTATATAATGATTATATACCCGCCACCCTTATCATAATCACTATTATTATTCAATTATTATTCACATATGCATTACTATCGTTATGAATTCCTCTGTGAAATTGGGTGTTGGTTTTGGACGTGTCTGGGTTTAGATGGGGTGCCATCCCTCTTTCTCTGTCTGGCATGGCTGCTCCACCACCATAGCCTCTACAGCCTTGCTGTGTTATTGTCTCTCTCAGTCAGCTCTGGGCTGCTTTAATGGAGCAGCAACACAAAGGGGATTCTCCCCTACTCTTGCTGTGTTGTTTTTCTTATAAAGTTCAGTGTAAGCGGGCAGCGGTATCCGCCGTGCAACGGTGTGCCAGTTTTATGGTGCCCTGCTCGGCATTGCGGGGAGAGCGGTTGGCAGAGTGGCGTGGTTTGTTCCTGGAATGCAAACTGAGAGCTGGCATGTGGGAGAGGAGGGTGTCTAGTGAGGAAAGAGGGAGGAGGATGTGTGGGGGACGCCAGGCAGGAGGATGGAGGTGAGCAGTGCGTGGAGGAGGGGGAGGAGGATAGCTAGAAGGAGGAGTGGGGTGAGTCTGGCCAGTTTTGGGGCGGCTGCCAAGCCGACTGTCACATCAGCCTGTGGGATTGTGGGATTGGTGGTCGGGGCTCCAGGTTGTTTTGGTGTGTTCATCAAAAGGACAGGCTGTGAACATTATAAATAAACAACCAGCAAATTTCCCCCCAACATCCATCCAACCATCCTTCCTTCTCTCCATTTCTCCTCTGCTGTTTTCACTCACTCTACCTCTCTACCTCCCTTTACTCCTTCGCTCCCAGGAGAGACACATTCAAGGTGCTCTGGAATCTTTGAGGAGAGGAGAAGAAGATGATGCATGCAGGGTTTTTACAGCAGAGGACGGGAAGGAAGGAAGGAGGAAGGGAAGAAGAAGGGAAACTCAGAATGTCTAGGAGGAAATGAACAGGCCTAACCACGGATGCCGATACTCTTGGAGAAATGCTACGTGGGTGGGTGGCATGGATTTACCCCTGCATCTTAGAGAGAACAAGTGAACCGGGGAGCAGTGACGCTATAACCCTGGCCGTGTCCCCCCCCCACAAAAAAGAAAATTAACCATCTGGTGGCGCCTGCCATCATTCCCCCCTGCCCCCTCCCTAAACACCCCCTTCAATCTCCAATCTTGTGGTTTTTTTGTGCTCCTGTCGGCGCTGCACCCCCCAGCTTATGTCTTGGGTGGATTACACCGGCTCACTGTTCCTGTTTTTTTTTTTGCGGAGAGCTGCGCACCGTGCCGACTCTTGTATGTAGGCTACACAAGGCTTTCTTCTCATAACTCCTCATCCAAAAGACAATGCTTTTTCTTGGCTTGCAAGCTCAGTTCCACCCCTGCGGATCAGACTGGAAGCATTTAGTTGTGGCTCATCCAGAGATGGAACAAAGAGATACGTTTTAGATTTCTTCTTGTTCTCTTTTTTGTTGTCTTTATATGTTGTTTCTTTATTTTTAGGCTTTTTTCCTTCTTCTCCCAGATCGCCTCTGCTTGACTATGACCTACTTTATTAAGAGAGGGGGGATTGTGGCCAAGGCATTGGAATCAGGGGCAGATTTGCTCTCACAGTTAGCATTCCATGTCATATCTCCCCATGCCAGACAGCCAGAGGATCTGAATGTCGGGCTGGGGCCGGCTAGCTATAGGAGTGGGCCGGCGTTCCCTGATATGATCACCTGGCTGGACTTAAGCCATGCTGGCCTGATTTACGATGGCTGCTTGGCTACTTCAAGCTTGAGAAACTCTTAGTAAGCATTACAATCACTGGATGTATTGGCTAATAGCGAATACAATATAACTCATGCTTAACAGCACAGACATACTGCTAATTTCTCTTCATCAGAGAGAGAGAGAGAGCGAGAGAGAGAGAGAGAGAGAGAGAGAGAGAGAAGTACAGTTCTGCAGTTCTGCAATGGTTTTAACAGCCTCTCTTCTCTCTTCTCTCTTCTTGGATTCTGAATCACATGGAGATAACAAGCGAGTCCTATCCTCAACAATCAACTGATTATATCCTCAAGACAATTGTTGTTCCCTTGATGTGTTGTAGTTGTTTTAATGGTGTTCTTCTCTTGTAGGTAATCAAGTCCATGTTACCACTTGTTTTGCAGAAAGTGTCTTGACTCCATCCCAACGTGAAATAGTCAATATAACAGTTATCTGAGTCACATGACTTCCTAGTTGGTCCCAGCTCTCTGGGATGAACTTGTCAGCCATGGCAACAACGAGTATGAGGACATGTGATGCAAGCGACAGTGACCATGATAGGTTTGAAAAGTTATAGTGTTTTTTGGCGGACGTGTAAATATTTTTACAAATTAACAATATGCTGCTGATATTTTGTAAATGTTGTAAAATTAACATAACACCTAGATGATGTAGTTTTTTTATCTTGTTTTTCTCCTATTGTAGTCCATGTTACCACTTGTTTTGCGGCCCTGTTGTAATTAATCATCTTCAGGAGAGGTATTAACTCATCTCAAGGTGTTTAAGGCGGCAGGTAGCCTAGTGGTTAAAGCATTGGGCCGGTAACCATAGGTCACTAGTTCAAATACCCTAGCCGAACAAGGTGATGATATGCCCCTGCAAGGCAGCCTAATTTGCTCCAGGGGTGCCCGTACTACTATAGCTGACCCTGTAAAACAAAACATTTCACTGCACCTATTTGGTGTATGTGACAACAAAACATTGAGAAGGCTTTACAGTAGAAATCAGAGATCAGGATGAAATTAGGAGGATTAAAGGAGAACTGGACTAGGGGAGAGAGGAGAGGAGAGAGAGGGGGGAGGGCGGAGAGAGGAGAGGGGAGAGAGGAGAGGAGAGGAGAGGAGAGGGAGGAGAGGGGGGAGGTCGGAGAGAGGAGAGGGGAGGGAGGAGAGGGGGGAGGGCGGAGAGAGGAAAGGGGAGAGAGGAGAGGGAGGAGAGGGGGGAGGGCGGGGAGAGAGGAGAGGGGGGAGAGGAGAGGGAGGAGAGGGGGGGGGGGAGAGAGGAGAGGGGAGGGAGGGGGGAGGAGAGGGGAGGGGGGAGGAGAGGGGAGGGAGGAGAGGGGAGAGGGGGTGGTTGTGCTGGTGGTGAGGGGGAGGCTGTGTTGTTGAGGTTGATGGGGAGATGATGGGGAGGGGTGGTTATTAAGATGTGTGTTTTTGAGGACAAGGGTGTTGTGGGTGGAAGAAGGAGGGGATGTTGATTATTAAGATGACAAACCATGATGAGCATCCTCCTGGGTGTTGTCATTATTGCTGTGGTCCTGTCTGTCTGTCTGTCTGTCTGTCTGTCTGTCTGTCTGTCTGTCTGTCTGTCTGTCTGTCTGTCTGTCTGTCTGTCTGTGTATTCTCTTTCTGTCAGTCAATATATCCTCTGTCTGCCTCTCACTGCGTAGGGTCCCCAGAGATCCTCAGCGTGCCTCCACCTGCTGACAGACTCGCACACTCAACCACCCACGTACACACACACACACTAGCTCATATCTCCAGGATGTCCCCTGATGGGGCTTCTTATTAAGGGTAGGCGTCTCTCCCTAAACCCTGTTTCCTCAGCTGGTTGGCGCTTGGTGACTGGCCTCTATATTCGCCGCCTCAGCTGGTTGGCGCTTGGTGATTGGCGTCTATACTCGCCGCCTCAGCTGGTTGGCGCTTGGTGACTGGCATCTATACCCGCCGCCTCAGCTGGTTGGCGCTTGGTGACTGGCGTCTATACTTGCTGCCTCAGCTAGTTGGCGCTTGGTGACTGGCGTCTATACTTGCTGCCTCAGCTGGTTGGCGCTTGGTGACTGGCGTCTATACTTGCTGCCTCAGCTAGTTGGCGCTTGGTGACTGGCGTCTATACTCACTGCCTCAGTTGGTTGGCGCTTGGTGACTGGCGTCTATACTCACCGCCTCAGCTGGTTGGCGCTTGATGACTGGCGTCTATACTCGGCGCCTCAGCTGGTTGGCGCTTGGTGACTGGCGTCTATACTCACCGCCTCAGCTGTAAAGCCCAAGTGGTCCTTTCCTTCCAAGTCCTCCCTCGGCTGCAGCCCCGTAAAACTACCCAAAGGCTACTTTTAAACTTGTGTTGGTTGATTAGAGTTGGGCTGCGTCCTAGTCGACAGCTCAGTCCCAGCATGGTTTCAGCAGGGAGCGTCGCATCCAATACATCATTTCTCAAGACTCACACTGTGCCAGCTCGCCCCACTCTCCTGCAATGGCAGACGCATGAAACGCTGCTTGGAGAACTGAAATAGGAAGAAGAAAGAATTGAAACAGAGGGCAAAAAGTCCAAGCTTACCCCTTGTTTCCCCTCACACAAAAGTGATGCATGGAGGATTTGAGTTTCATTCTGTCTTAATGTTTTAAATTGGATTCAGACAGGTCAGATTTACCCAGCTTTACACCGCAAATAAAACACCGCAAACTCACCCCTATATTGTAACTCTTCCCCCTTCTCCATCTCTCTCTCTCCCTCGCTCTCTCACTGTCTCTCTCTCCCTCTCTCTTTAAAGGGACAGCCTGTTATATCTCCCCAGTTGTCTGAACAGCAGTAGTTCTTAACTGTGCTCTACACAGTTATCTTATCTAAACGCATTAATGGGAGACAATTTTCAGAATCTGCATGTATAAAACTACCACATCAACAACTGTAACGTTAGAAAGATATTTGCCGGCACTCTACAGTGGGGAGAACAAGTATTTGATACACTGCCGATTTTGCAGGTTTTCCCACTTACAAAGCATGTAGAAGTCTGTAATTTTTATCATAGGTACTCTTCAACTGTGAGTGACGGAATCTAAAACAAAAATCCAGAAAATCATATTGTATGATTTTTAAGTAATTAATTTGCATTTTATTGCATGACATAAGTATTTGATACATCAGGAAAGCAGAACTTAATATTTGGTAGAGAAACCTTTGTTTGCAATTAGAGATCATACGTTTTCTGTAGTTCTTGACCAGGTTTGCACACACTGCAGCAGGGATTTTGGCCCACTCCTCCATACAGACCTTCTCCAGATCCTTCAGGTTTCAGGGCTGTCGCTGGGCAATACGGACTTTCAGCTCCCTCCAAAGATTTTCTATTGGGTTCAGGTCTAGAGACTGGCTAGGCCACTCCAGGACCTTGAGATGCTTCTTACGGATGAGAGATGCCACTCCTTAGTTGCCCTGGCTGTGTGTTTTGGGTCGTTGTCATGCTGAAAGACTCAGCCACGACCCATCTTCAATGCTCTTACTGAGGGAAGGAGGGTGTTGGCCAAGATCTCGCGATACATGGCCCCATCCATCCTCCCCTCAATACGGTGCAGTCGTCCTGTCCCCTTTGCAGAAAAGCATCCCCAAAGAATGATGTTTCCACCTCCGTGCTTCACGGTTGGGATGGTGTTCTTGGGGTTGTACTCATCCTTCTTCTTCCTCCAAACACGGCAAGTGGAGTTTAGACCAAAAAGCTATATTTTTGTCTCATCAGACCACATGACCTTCTCCCATTGGCAAACTTCAGACGGGCCTGGACATGCGCTGGCTTGAGCAGGGGGACCTTGCGTGCGCTGCAGGATTTTAATCCATGACGGCATAGTGTGTTACTAATGGTTTTCTTTGAGACTGTGGTCCCAGCTCTCTTCAGGTCATTGACCAGGTCCTGCCGTGTAGTTCTGGGCTGATCCCTCACCTTCCTCATGATCATTGATGCCCCACGAGGTGAGATCTTGCATGGTGCCCCAGACTGAGGGAGATTGACCGTCATCTTGAACTTCTTCCATTTTCTAATAATTGCGCAAACAGTTGTTGCCTTCTCACCAATCTGCTTGCCTATTGTCCTGTAGCCCATCCCAGCCTTGTGCAGGTCTACAATTTTATCCCTGATGTCCTTACACAGCTCTCTGGTCTTGGCCATTGTGGAGAGGTTGGAGTCTGTTTGATTGAGAGTGTGGACAGGTGTCTTTTATACAGGTAACGAGTTCAAACAGGTGCAGTTAATACAGGTAATGAGTGGAGAACAGGAGGGCTTCTTAAAGAAAAACTAAGAGGTCTGTGAGAGCCGGAATTCTTACTGGTTGGTAGGTGATCAAATACTTATGTCATGCAATAAAATGCAAATGAATTATTTAAAAATCATACAATGTGATTTTCTGGATTTTTGTTTTAGATTCCGTCTCTCACAGTTGAAGTGTACCTATGATAAAAATTACAGACCTCTACATGCTTTGTAAGTAGGAAATCCTGCAAAATCGGCAGTGTATCAAATACTTGTTCTCTCCACTGTATCTGCCAAATGCGGAAATTTCATCGAGTTCTAATCAACGTGGAACATGCAAGTTGCTAATGTTATTTTTCCGCAGTGCCTGCTTCACCTCAGAGTTGATTGATTATATTATACACTGTGCCATATATTACAGCAGGTCAAATGTACAAAATGTGCCTCCTTTATTTTTAATGGCTTATGAATATTTAACTGCCGGGGTACCCGACTGAAAAACTCAACTGTGAAAATCAATGAATTTCAGTTTTAAATGGAAGTCAGTGTAAAACACTGGGTCTCACCCAAAAATACTGTAAATTACCCTGAGTTTAATCTCATGAGATTTCCGCCTGAGAGAATTAGCAGCAATTTGTGACAGCATTGTGTGTGTGTGTGCGTGTGCGTGCTACTTTGTATATTTCCATTGAAGGCTTTCGCCAGTGCCTTTGTGAGCGGCTGCTATATTTTGGTGTCTGTGTCTTGTGAGTATGAAGGCATCTTTTCCTCTGTCATGCTCATAAATTAAATTCTCATGTCGGGGAACATGAAACAGGAACTAAAAAAGAGACTTCCACCGTGACTGGATGTACACCAGCATACTTTCAGGCATTGGCAGGTTTTCTCTCTCTCTCTTTCTTTACCCAGTAGTAAAACGTTTTAACTTGGGGTGGGGTCGTGCAGGCCTATCTATGTAGGGTGTTTAGAATGGCCGGTGGTGATTCCATGGAGCTGCCTCTCGTCTGTGCTGTAACAGGGACTGGGCCATTCCCCAGTGGGAACCGTTTTGCATGCGGCTCAGACAGAGAGAGAGATTGAAGAGCTTATGAAGTTAGCTAGTTTGAGCAATTAGTTGCATTTAAATCTAAAATCAAAATGTTACTTTGCCTAAAGGGCCTTCTGCTGTAAAGTGCATTTTTCTCCTGCTCCAATCATATGACAGTGGAGGTGAAATCCCAGAGATCTGTTCGCACCAACACCAACTAGTGGCATGAATTTTTCATAATTCCAGGGAGCAATATGAACTCAACATAGTTTTCACCATGGCATTCAATTATGGTCATTTATGGCAGGATCGGATCATAGCTCTGTATTGTATTGTAACCTCTACCTCCTCTACACTGTCCACACACATCCACACACACGCACGCACGCGCACGCGCACGCGCACGCGCACGCACACACACACACACACACACACACACACACACACACACACACACACACACACACACACACACACACACACACACACACACACACACACACACACACACACTGTAAACGGAAGGCATTGCCGTGTATTAGTCCCACATAATCCAGTTTAGGATCAAAAGGTATCAGATAGAGATGTCCCAGGGGGGAAAGGGTCCAGCGAATTACTGGGGACAATTGCAGTATATTTACAAATATTATCCTAAACAGGTTTTAGAGGCCTAAGTCGTGGTGATCTGGTCTAGTCATTATTTGGGCAGTGCTGGGGCCTTATGCTCACTGTCAGTCGACAGATGCTGAGTGGGATGAGCTGTGGCTCCTGGTAGAGTCGGGAGAAAACTCCCGTTTTCACCTGGCTGCTATTTATTCTGGAGATAAAAACATCACAGCTTGGTGCACAGAAATCCCCAGGATCGAGCAGGTGTTAAGCGCACGTGGCGGGATGAAACTCCTAATTTATTTATTTCTCCAGCTTCTGGGGAATATTGACATATATTCCACGTAATGTTTGTAGTGGATGTCTTGAGCGTATGTGTTTTTCTTTTCAGAGAACATTCCAGAAACTATTCACTTTTGAATGCATCCCTTTATATTTTAAACAGAACTTTCTATACATGTTTACCCATCGAAGAAGTGGTTATAAAGTGACTTTTTGGACCTAAATGACAAAACATTCAGGAGATAAAGATGCTTAAAGTTTATCCATTTTGCAAACCCCACCCTACCATGAGACATTTATGTCTTCATCACTGGAGAAGATAAACAATTGAGTTTGTTATCATTTAAAAGCTTACAAACAGGCTGTCAAACTACTGTATTTGATCATTTATAGGAAAAAGTGTTTTCAACAAAGATTCAGATATTTAAAAAACATTTAACGTCAATTATCTAAAAACACATCAGCTCAGATTTGTATCATATTCAAATATGTTGTAGCTTAGACCCTACTTTACATCATCTGTTTTTGTGTTGTGCCCGCCATCAGTTGAGAAAGAACTTGCTCTTGAATACAGGGTGGGTGTCATTTAAATTGTAGAATTCACAGAATGGACCTATCCCTTCAGACCACTGCAATTTATCTGGTACACCATTGACATTTAAAGATGCACTATGTAGAAATTGCTCTGCCATTTCCTGGTTGCAAAAATTCTCATAGTTCGCCTAATATTTGGTTTATGCGACAAAACAAGCAAGTATAGCGTAGAGAATCATACTGTCTAGAGCGCTGTGGAATATCTTTTCCATAACCCAAAATATTGTATTTTCAGCTGTTTGAAGCTGGTGTACAAAACTGAAAATAAAGATACAATTTAAACAATAATAGTATAATTTAAAACAACAGATATACCCATTCAAGTCAACATTCTCTGGTGTGTGGACTTTCAACCATCTTTGTGGTACCTAGTCGACATTATTGTACATTTATTAGCCAAGAGCATGTTAAGTCTCAACCGATGGCAGGCAGAAGACAAAAACCTCAGATGGTGTAAAACATGGTCTAAGCTACAACATATATGGGCCTGAGGGCACACACTTTAGTGTGTTGTGAATTCTGTAATGAATGTATTGAAATGCTTTTTAAATTGTTTAAACTTACTTATTTTTCCGGACCCCAGGAAGAGTGGAGATCCCTAATGGGGATCCATAAAAAATACAATTACAAATATGTGAATATAATCTGTAATAATTTATGTTTATGTTTAAGGTGAAAAAGTTGTATGATTTATATAAAGATATTAGAAAACAGTTTGACAGCATGTTTGTAAGCTTTTAAATCATATCAATCTCAACAAATTTTCCAGTGATCAAGACATTAATGTCTCATAGTATGGTGGGGTATGCAAAATAGATTGACTTTGAGCATCTTTATCTCTTGAATGTTTTGGCATTCAGGTCCAAAAAGACACTTTCTGACTATTTCACATATGTATGGAAGGTTTCGTTCAAATCAAAAGGAATGCTGTCAAAATGGATTTACCTTACTGTTACTTCTCCTTGGAAAGTTTGTTTATTATATAACTGTTGAAGAAAACTCTCAAGATGGTGTTTTCATGTGTATCCTAATGACTATCTATGAATATACCAACCGATCTAACGTAAGTTAATCAGCCTCCTGAGATATAAATCAGGTCTATCAGTGTTATTCACCCTATAAAAAGGTTGATGTGGGATGTAACATGCATTAATTACACACAGTAATATGAACATATATATTATGATGCTGTGGTTTGAGTGAATGTGGGTGCAAAGGTCTGTGCGTTGGAGTATATTGTGTGTGTGTGTGTGTGTGTCTGAGAGAGAGAAAATAATAATAATAATTACTTGACACATTGGAAAGAATTAACAAAAAAACAGAGCAAACTAGAATGTTATTTGGCCCTAAACATAGAGTACACAGTGGCAGAATACCTGACCACTGTGACTGACCCAAACTTAAGGAAAGCTTTGGCTATGTACGGTCTCAGTGAGCATAGCCCTGCTATTGAGAAAGGCCGCTGTAGGCAGACCTGGCTCTCAAGAGAAGACAGGCTATGTGCACACTGCCCACAAAATGAGATGGAAACTGAGCTGCACTTCCCAACCTCCTGCCAAATGTATGACCATATTAGAGACACATATTTCCCTCAGATTACACAGATCCACAAAGATTTTGAAAAAAAACGAACAATTTTGATAAACTCCCATATCTACTGGGTGAAATACTACAGTGTGCCATCACAGCAGCAAGATTTGTGACCTGTTGCCTCAAGAAAAGGACAACCAGTGAAGAACAAACACCATTGTAAATACAACCCATATTTGTGTTTATTTATACTTTAACAATTTGCACATCATTACAACACTGTATATATACATAATATGACATTTGGAACTTCTGTGAGTGTAATGTTTACTGTTCATTTTTATTGTTTATTTCACTTTTGTTTACTATCTACTTCACTTGCTTTGGCAATGTTAAAATATGTTTCCCCTGCCAATAAAGACCCTTAAATTGAATTGAATTGAATTGAGAAAGGGAGAGGGAAAGAGAATGCAGAGAGAGAGAGAGGGAGAAGGAGACGAAGAGAGGAAACAGAGAGAGTGAGTTGGAGCGAGCAGAGAGCAGAAAGAGAGAGTGAGAGAGAGAGAGAGCAGAGAGCAGAAAGAGAGACAGAGCAGAGAGCAGAAAAAGAGCAGAAAGAGAGAGAGCGAGAGAGAGAGAGAGAGAGAGGGGGGGGGAGAGGAAAGCAGAAAGAGAGAGAAAGCAGATAGAAAGAGAGAGGGAAAGCAGAGAGAGAGAGTGAGAGAGAGGGAAAGAGAAAGCAGAGAGCGAGTGAGAGTGAGAGAGAGAGGGAAAGAGAAAGCAGAAAGAGAGTGAGAGAGAGCAGAGAGCAGAAAGAGAGAGAGAGTGACCACATCACAGTGTGACTGAGTGAGACAAAACGGAGCAGCTGTGGCTCTTTATACGGTGATGAGTCCAAAGTGGAGGGGATTTGGTTGCATGCTGGGAGAAAAGCTCGCCCTAATGGACAGGAGGTGGCGCAGGCTACAGAGAGCCTGGATTAAATGGATGGAACGGTGGCCTGCACAGTGTGTGTGTGTCAGTGTTTTTGTGTGTGTCTGTGTGTGTGTCAGTGTTTTTGTGTGTGTAATTGTGTGTGTGAGTGTGTGTTCTAGGCGCTAGGCAGACGGGCGATGACAGGGACTGTTGCTATTCTGGGCCTTCATTAGCAGTAACTCTGTTTTTTCCCGGGTATGTATCTGTGAGGATTTGTTTTGTAGGGAAGTCTGGCCCAATCTGTTCCTGTAATATAACTATATATATATTTGAACAGGTCCTAATCCACATTATGGGGATTTACCATGAGATACACAAGGATTTGAAGAGATCAACGTCTGTTCACCGACAGAGAAAACAGAAAAATCTAAATTTTGTATAATTTATTTTTGTGTTGTCATCCCTGACTGTGATTCTTCATAATCTGTTTTTTCATGTTTATGTCAAAGTTATTGTTGATCCCTCATGTACCAATGCCGAGACACTGTGACAGACCTAAGTCCTTATTGCGATTACCCCTTGTTGTTACTCTTAAGTATACTTAAGTATACACAGTGATGATTCTACCCCAAATCCTATATCTAATTTTCCCTTTGAACAATTTCTTCATCTGGCTAGTCTCCAAAATATCTGCCTTCATAACTGATGATTTAGTTGAACCTCTTTTGCAATTTTCTCTCCATCAGGAATCATTCCAATCCCACTCCTGAACTTCCATCTGCGCCACTGGTGCCCACAGTCACTAACGGACCCTGCTGCCAAAGGTGTGCTATCCATCCATACCCCACAGCCCAAGACCAACTGGGTGGCGGGCGCTAGCTAAGCTTCCAATCTGGCACAAGGCTGTTTAACGTCAAGAGGCTTTGTGCTGTATCCTTTTACACTGAGAAAGACAATTAGGCTGGAATGTGGGCTTATAGACCCTCCTCAGATTCCCCATCGCCAGCCCATATTGTCCTCATCAAATGGTTATTTCAACTGATGAAACAACCAACCGCAAACCGCATTGGCAGAATAGTTTTCTGACAATGAGCTCTGTTTTCACTCTTTCATTTTATAAAGAGGTTTTGATAATGGTCTTGGGGTAAGACATGTTTTTGTTAAACGGTAAGAAAAATGAGCGGGAACCCCCACTGGGGTGTATCTCTCCATGCTTCTATTAGATGATGCCTCCCAGCACTTCACAGTACGCCTCTATCTCACAGTAAGAGGGGAAATACTGTGTCTAGAACAGAGGACTTGACCAAGTCACGAGCCTGTGGAGAACAAAAGTTGCAATTTCTGCTGCCGGAATATAGTATCACCATCTCTCCAGTGTGAGTAACGAAAGACGAGAGTAGAAACAAGAAAATTATGGATTGTTTCATGCGTTCGTCTCTGCCTGTGTCTTGACCTCTGCCGACCCCATTGCTTTGGTCCTGTTTCCCTGCTTCCGTCTCTGCTCCAATAAGATTTACTGGCATGTCCAAATCACTAATCTTGTTTATTCACTGTAGCTATTTTGATCCCGACTTCACCGCTAGAATTAAAGCATCCAAATCTCAGCTGGAGGTCAGATGGAAGAGGGAAAAAAAGGAAATGCAATTTTCTATCTTTCTCGCTACCACTATTTTGTTATTTGTTAGTATTTCTGTTATTATTATTTTTCACTGTGGTTTACTCTTGCATCCATCTCGACTATCCTTGGCCACTGTCTCTACCTCAGCACCCCATCTACCTAACCCCAGCCAGGGTGCTGTGATGAAGGGAGGGGCATGGAGATATGGAGATGAGAGCAGGAAAGGGCTAAAAGCCTGGCAGTCTGTCTTGGAGGAATGGAGAGGAGATGTGCTGATTGTAGTTTCTGTTTCTTAACTTCCATTCTCTTTGACTGACAAGGGTCGGATCAGGCCTTGACTTTTGAAATCATACCGTTTATCCAGAACCAGCAGTTGTAATGACTAAATTGCCACTAAAGTATTTAATTGATCTGTTGAAAAAACCAGTAGTGGCTGGGGCCTGGAGGAAAGTGGAGAGAAAACAGGGAGAGGGGTTAAGCAGAGAGGCGAAACTGTTCAGTCAGAGCGTGCTCTGTGGTGTAGAGATCTTTGATGCTAAGAAGCTTGTAATGCCTTCTCCACTCCCCCGTCCCTTATTCCAACCCACACCCCTGCTACGGGATTCATTCAGATAAGCCCAAAGGCCAGTTTAACTTTAGAGAGAAATCATCCGACTTTTAGAGTTGATCTCATGCTTTTCCACCACAAATCCTCTTTGCAAATCTTTCTTGCCAAGACCTTTGACACTGCACAACACTGTGTTGACCTCTGGACATTGGACAGCTTACCATTCCCTACCGCCCTATCTGGGTAGGATGCCTCTTACAACTCCTGTCCCTCAAACCTACAATCTGAAGGTTGTTATTTGACCCACATTGGTCCCTAGGCTATGGTGATGAGTAGGTGTTTAGGCTTGTGTATTGTTATTGATGTTTTTTAGGTTTAATCTAGTGAATCAGTGTATAACCTCTCCTATTACATGAAAGGGGAATGTAAACAATCCCTATTTAGCAGATCACCTTTGTGATAAATAGCTATACATGATTATACACCACATAGAAATCTTCCTAGCTGCACATCGTAGAAGCGACACAGGCACACATACAACAAACAAGTATTTTCCAGCACAGTTCCTTGCTTTGTGTCTCAATACCTAATAGATTGGACATCAAGATACCCGCTGGGGGTTGACGGAGAGAGGCAGGAGGGAGGGATGTAGAGAGGGAGGGAGGCCTATCCATCCCTGGGCTTTACTCTCCAGTTGCGTCAGGCTGGCGGTTGGTGGATGGAATCAGATTCCTGGATTTACCTCACGTACAGCGAGTACCCTGGAAAGGAAACAGGTGGTGGAGAAGCAGGGGTGGGGTGGTGGGGTGGTGAGAGGGGGTACTATTGTAATTAATGCTGCAGATGCTGCTCTTAGCAGCGCATCTGGGCAGCACTATCATTTCCAGATATCTTCTCCAAATTCTCTGCAAATCCCTGCGGCTTTCCAAATCCTTTTGAAATCTCTCTGTGATTTTGTCTATTTTCCCATTTTAATTTTTCTAATTTATTTTGCCCCTCAAGCTCTTATTCTGCTTGTCTTCAGGCTTACCTCTGTCCCCCTCCCTGTGCCTCACTCTGTTTACATTAAACAAGCTTCCTATCCTCTCCTCCTCTCCTCTCCCCTCTCCTCCCCTCAACCCATCTCCTCTCTTTCATACCTCCTCCCATCTTCCTTTCTCTACACCTTACCACTCTCTTCATCTACCTCCCTATATCCACCCCCCTCTCAGACACACACACACACACTGGCCTCTCCCCGGTGATGTGGTCCCCTGGCGTGTGCGTGTGCACGGGCCTGTCAGAGTAAAGAGCCCCAGTCTCCTCCGATTACACCGTGCTCAGGATTAGAGGGATTGTGCTCTAACATATTCAGTCTGGTATTACGCTGATATCCCCTCAACGCTGCTGCTTCACAGCACCGTCACAGCCGGGCCAGGATGCAGGCCAGCCAGAACGCCAGCCGGAACGTCAGCCTCTCAGAGAGCAAAGCGGAATGCCACAGCAGCATCACAACGATGATGATGCACGCTTCACCCGATATCAGAGTCAACTGGTGTCGGTTCCAGAACACAAATAGAGACACACTGGCTGTGCGGATGTGGGGAGAGAGTGCAATCACAGAGTTAATAAAACAAAAAGCCAATTTAAAAGGCTAAGAGGAAGATGTAAATTGTATTTTAATGTATTACTGTATATACTTTACATTAGAATTTTGTAAAATTGCAACGTGACTGAATACAATCTCTCTTTTTCCTGTTTTCCAACCCACAAAGTAGACACATTTTGATTTGCATTCACTCTCACATCAAGGGCACATTAACATAGAGGGAAAGTATTCAATGATCTTTTGAATTTCTACTTTCTCCCCCTTATCTCCCACAACTCTGCAAGTGCACTCTGCCGATGGAGAAAAGAGAAAAAAAAGGGTCCTTTGCATAAAAAGGCAAGCGAGCAAAATCTAAAACAGTTGCTGAGGAACTCTAAATAATCACGGCGCTTTTGGAGATGAATGCATTAGCATATATTAGCGGTGGCAAAGTAATCACTAGTCTCGGGATGCTGAGGGCCCCTCTGGGTTTATCTCTGTATCCTCCCGATTCAAATCCCCACCTTCTGCCTCGCTCCACACACACTGACACCCCAGGACCACAAGGCCAGTTGGGACGTGCTTCCGAGAGGA
This sequence comes from Thymallus thymallus, assembly GCA_023634145.1. Taxonomy (NCBI): domain Eukaryota; kingdom Metazoa; phylum Chordata; class Actinopteri; order Salmoniformes; family Salmonidae; genus Thymallus; species Thymallus thymallus. Next base: position 17,133,017 of record CM042416.1, read on the forward strand.
ACAGGTTTGAGACCCTCATTGGTCTGTGGAAAAGTGGCAGGAGCTACTGATAAGATGGGGGAACATGTCAGGGGGGGGTTATTTTTTTTCCTGTCTTTCTTTCCAGGCACTGTAGCGATGGCCACAGTCACTGAGGACTGTGGAGAGAGGGATGGCTGGGAAGTAGCCCGTGGGAAACTGAACTGGATAAGTAAATACCTAGCTAGTTGTAGAAGGAGATAATTAGTTCCTCAAGCATGACTGTGATCTTACAATGACTGACATTATCTTACAATGACTAACATTATAATTATCTTACAATGACTGACATTAACATTATCTTACAATGAATGACATCACCATTACTATGTGATCTTACAATGACTGACATTATCTTACAATGACCAACATTACCATTATCTTACAATGATTGACATTACCATTATCTTACAATGACTGACATTACCATTATCTTACAATGACTGACATTACCATTATTGTACGATAACTGACATTACCATTATCTTACAATGACTGACATGCCCATTATCTTACAATGACTGACATGACCATTATCTTAAAATGACTGACATGACCATTATCTTACAATTACTTATATTACCATTCCCATTACCACTACGAGTACAACTACCATTAACACTACCACTTGTAGCTACAGTATAGTACCACCATCTGTGAGTACTAGTACAGCTAAGATTTCTACAACAACAGCTACTCCTTATCACTTTAAAATAAATCATTATCACTGTTGGGAATGTTACTACGACTTGTCAGATGTCTCTCTCAAGCCCTGGGATGAAGCTCCACAACTCCAGGAGTGAACTCAGCTCATCAGTATGTTTATGATGTAGTTAGATGAAGAGGGGAGAAAGAAGGCGGGAATGGTGTGTTGGTGTGTGTGTGTGTGTGGTTGTATGCGTTGTGGTGGCCAGAAGGAAACACAGTCCTCCACAACACAGCACGGTCACCTGCAGCACCATGGAGAGCACCATCAGAGGAGGACACAAGGTCTGGGCTAAACAGTGTTCAGGACCAAGGACAGCTCCAACACAGGTGTGCACCATTTTCCCTCTGACAGGGTGCCTCAGCTGCAGGCTGTTGGACCCAATTAGCAGCCACTTAAAAAGAGAACAAGGAAGCCACAGTAGGAAGAGCAGGATGAGAAGAGAGCAGGCACAGGGAGTTGGATGTACCCCAGCCCAGCCCAGGCGTGGACCAGTCATAACATGACCACCCTCTTGAAGATAGAGGCCTAGTTGACAACGTGAGTAAAATGGATCACCTAAACTAATCCTACACCTCTTCTTGCCTCCCTTCCAGAAATAGACTGAGGCATCAAGGAGCAACCTGAGAAAGAGGAATTACCTGAGTTACCGTTCTCTCCCTTCCCCCTTTCCCCTGCTTTATGGAAAATAAAGAAACATAAGTTTTGCTCCACTAAAACGCTGCCCAGTGAATGATTTCCTTCAACCTCCAGAGTTTAACCCTCCCAGTCTTGTGTATGGAGGTTACATATGGTGGAGAATGCGGGCAGCAGTGAAACCTCGCTTTGGATACAGACAGTGAAGAGAAACAACAAGAAAATGGAGGAAGCCCTGACCGCCATTCTGCAGGCCCAAACCACTCTGAATGCAGCAGTCACCGAGCTCTGCCGAAGGACTGAGGCACACGGTAGGAGACCCCAAGATTATCTGACTAAAATGACTAGAGAAGATGATGTTGAAACCTACCTCGATATCTTTGAAAAAACGGCCCACAGAGAGGGATGGCCCAGGGCAGACTGGGCGAACCTGATACTCCCTCTTCTAACTGGGGAAGCCCAGAAGGCCTGCCGTGACCTCACCGTTCATGAGGCAACAAATTATGAAGTGGTCAAGAGATCGATCCTCGCCCAATATGGGCTCAGCCTGCCTGCCAAGGCCCAGCGTGTCCATAGCTGGGAATACCATTCATCACTTCCAGCACGGGCTCAAGTAACCACGTTAACCCGCATGGTGAGAAGCTGGCTAGAGGAAGGAGATGGGCCACCTGCTGTAGCAAGAGTAGCGATTGATCGATGCACACGTGGCCTGCCTGCAGATGCAAAAAAATATGTGGCTCAACAAGGACCACAAAGCGTAGATGCCTTGATTGCACTCCTAGAAAACCACCAGGTGACTGTGAGCCTGCTGAAACCTGAAGTACCCAAAAACCCCTCTTGGAAACAGAGTCAAGAGCGAGAGCCTCTTAAGAAGCACCCCGCAGCAGTCCAAGCAAGACCCCTAAAGACCCAAGGAAACTGGAAAGGGGAAAGGCCTCTGCGAAATCCTGCTCCATTCCGATGCTTCACGTGTGGGAGGGAGGGACACCTGGCCCGGGATTGCCCAGGCCGAGAGGAGCTAATGCCCACGGCCAGTACCTCGGAATCAAGGTTCCCATGCCATTTCCTTACCACTTGCTGGGCTCATGAGGGGGCGGCCGCCCCTAAAGTCCCTGTTAAGATTGGGAGCAAAGACACAGAAGCCCTCATAGACTCAGGCAGTATGGTAACACTAATCCGACCAGAGTTTGTAGGGCCAAACAGGGGAAGAGAGATCTCTGTGTCCTGTATCCATGGGGACACCAGGAACTACCCCACTGCAGAATTCAGCATGGTCACCCCACGGGGGCAATTCCGAGTACGAGCAGGGGTCGTGGATCACCTGCCAGTCCCGGTCCTGGTCGGCCGGGACTGTCAAGCATTTTCTGCCTACTGGACAAACCGAGCTACCGAGGGGAAGAGACCTACTCGGCGCAGAAGAAGAGACCGTCTAACCAATGCCGGGACCACAGATGCAACCAGCCCTGAAGAGCCCCTCAATGGGGATAGAGGTGAGGAACCTCACTCTGACTCCACTGCCACTGCATCAGAAGATCCCGAAGGTGTACAGATTCGTGACGACATAGAATCCCATGAAGTATTTTCAGAATTTCCCCCGGCAGAAACCCTCCAGGGAGAAAGGCTGGGACGGTTCGGCACTGCTCAACTGCAAGACCCGGTACTGAGCCAAGCATGGGGGAATGTCCAGGTGGTCGAGGGCCAGCCACGAGTTGGGGTGAGTAGACTCACTTATCCCCATTTTATGATCAAAAACAGATTGTTGTATAGAGTGGATCAGCGAAGGGGTGAAATTATAGACCAGTTGTTGGTCCCCAAGCCCTATGCCACTAAGGTGTTGTATTTAGCTCACACTCACTTGCTAGGGGGCCATTTGGGGGCAGAAAAGACCTATGAAAGGATCCTCACGCGTTTCTATTGGCCCGGGGTCAAAAAGGCAGTCGAAGATTATTGTCGTCACTGTTCTGAATGTCAACGCAACAGCCCCAAGATAACATACAGAAACCCCCTTATCCCTCTGCCAATCATTGAGACCCCTTTCAGCAGGATTGCACTGGACATTGTGGGACCGCTGCCAAAATCGAACCGTGGACACCGATACATTCTAGTCATCCTTGACTATGCCACCCGATTCCCAGAGGCCATACCTCTCCGAGCAGCAACCTCAAAGGCCGTGGCCAGAGAACTGGTCCAACTCTTCAGCTGGGTGGGGATAGCAGACGAGATCCTTACTGACCAAGGCTCGTGCTTCATGTCTACGGTAATGAAAGAGACCTGCCGACAACTGAAGGTGAAACAACTCAAAACCTCCATATACCACCCCCAGACTGATGGGCTGGTAGAGAGGTTTAACAAAACCCTTAAACAAATGTTAAAGAAAGTGATTGACATTGATGGAAAAAATTGGGATCAACTGTTACCATATGTCCTGTTCTCTATTCGAGAAGTCCCACAGAGCTCCACTGGCTTCTCGCCCTTTGAACTCCTCTATGGGAGGCGACCGCGAGGGATTCTGGACCTCGCTAAAGAGAGTTGGGAACAGCAGCCATCACCCCACCGCACCGTCATTGAGCATGTTGAACAGATGCATGACCGAATGGCAAGGATCTGGCCAGTTGTAAGGGAACACATGCAACAGGCCCAACAACAGCAGGCCAAAATATACAACAGGGGGGCCAAGATTAGAGATTTTCATCCTGGAGAAAAGGTATTAGTTCTAGTCCCATCCAACGAGTGCAAATTCCTGGCCAAGTGGCTGGGACCCTATGAGATTGTAGAGCGGATGGGCCCAGTCAACTACAGAGTACGCCAACCCGGCCGAAGGAAAGGCCAGCAAATCTACCATATAAACCTTCTGAAATCGTGGCATGAACCTATCACCCCTCCAAGCGATGTACTCACAGCCAGTGTCACTTCTCCTACAACCCCGCAGGTAAAGATGGGTGAACAGCTCTCGCCTAGGCAAAAGCAGGAGTTACGAGAACTTCTGTGGCGAAACCGTGACGTCTTCTCTGATCTGCCTGGACGGACCTCCCTTATAACCCATGATATAGTAACAGAACCAGGGAAGGTTGTTAGACTTCGACCTTACAGGATCCCAGAAGCAAAAAGGGCAGCCATCCGAGCGGAAGTAAAGAAAATGCTTGAACTAGGGGTTGTAGAGGAATCCCAAAGTGCATGGTCAAGTCCTATCGTCCTAGTCCCAAAACCGGACGGGAGCACACGATTCTGTAACGACTACAGAAAAGTGAATGAAGTTTCCCAATTTGACGCTTACCCTATGCCAAGGATAGATGAGTTGATTGAGCGATTGGGCCCTGCAAGATTCATCACAACCCTGGACTTGACAAAAGGGTACTGGCAAGTACCTCTGACCCCCCAAGCCAGACCAAAAACCGCCTTCTCCACTCCTGAGGGGGCCTTTCAATACCGGGTTCTTCCTTTTGGGATCCATGGGGCACCAGCCACGTTTCAAAGACTCATGGATAGAGTCCTACGTCCACACCAGCAATATGCGGCTGCATATCTGGACGACATTGTTATCCATGACAGGAGTTGGGAGGAACATCTCCACCACCTAGACGCGGTCTTACAAGCACTACGGTCAGCGGCTCTCACAGCAAACCCAAACAAGTGTTCGCTTGCCCAAGAAGAGGCCAACTATCTAGGGTACACGGTTGGGAGAGGAAATGTGAAACCCCAACCTAACAAGATTGATTCCATACTCACCTGGCCCCGGCCTCAAACCAAGAAACAGGTAAGGACCTTCCTGGGGTTACTTGGTTACTACCGGACATTCATACCGGGCTTCGCCACAAAAGCAGCCCCCTTAACCGAATTGACCCGCAAGTACCTCCCAAACCAGGTGAGCTGGACCGAAGAAGCAGAACTGGCCTTCATCGAACTGAAGCAATCTCTCTGTTGTGAACCAGTCCTACAAGCCCCAAACTTCAACAAACCGTTTGTTCTACAAACAGATGCCTCTGAAGTAGGGGTTGGAGCGGTACTGTCTCAGTTTCAGGATGGTATGGAACACCCAGTCATGTTCATTAGCCGTAAGCTGCTGCCCAACGAGAAGAATTATGCCACAGTGGAAAAGGAATGTCTTGCTGTAAAATGGGCTATTGAAAAATTGAGATATTACCTGTTGGGTCGAAAGTTTATCTTAGTAACTGATCATGCCCCGCTTAAATGGATGTCTCAAAACAAAGGGAAAAATGCACGAATCACTCGCTGGTTTCTTCAGTTGCAGGACTTCCAGTTTAAAGTAGAACACCGGGCTGGGAACTCTCATGCAAATGCTGATGCCATGTCCAGGAGGCAGGACGGCTTTTGGGCGTGCGCTCCAAACAGGAGCTTGGAGCTGGAAAAGGGGGTATGTGGTGGCCAGAAGGAAACACAGTCCTCCACAACACAGCACGGTCACCTGCAGCACCATGGAGAGCACCATCAGAGGAGGACACAAGGTCTGGGCTAAACAGTGTTCAGGACCAAGGACAGCTCCAACACAGGTGTGCACCATTTTCCCTCTGACAGGGTGCCTCAGCTGCAGGCTGTTGGACCCAATTAGCAGCCACTTAAAAAGAGAACGAGGAAGCCACAGTAGGAAGAGCAGGATGAGAAGAGAGCAGGCACAGGGAGTTGGATGTACCCCAGCCCAGCCCAGGCGTGGACCAGTCATAACATGACCACCCTCTTGAAGATAGAGGCCTAGTTGACAACGTGAGTAAAATGGATCACCTAAACTAATCCTACACCTCTTCTTGCCTCCCTTCCAGAAATAGACTGAGGCATCAAGGAGCAACCTGAGAAAGAGGAATTACCTGAGTTACCGTTCTCTCCCTTCCCCCTTTCCCCTGCTTTATGGAAAATAAAGAAACATAAGTTTTGCTCCACTAAAACGCTGCCCAGTGAATGATTTCCTTCAACCTCCAGAGTTTAACCCTCCCAGTCTTGTGTATGGAGGTTACAGCGTGTCATGTGTTCATGCGCATGCATGTGTGTGCACCGAGCATGAGTGTGTGTGTGTGTGTGTGTGCTGTGACGGTGCTGTGAACTCACTTCCAAGAAGAGAGAGGGGGGTTACTGTAGCCTTGAGCTTTTGCATTCCTACAGAACCCCTCATCTTCATTAAGAGGGAGGCTTAAAGAGAGAGAGAAATTTTCTCTCTGCTGATGAAGAAATACAGGGAGCCATGTGTACTTTCACTGTCTCCCCATAAACACTCCACATTAGCATGGTCTTTCTCAAGTTCATAAAGCGACACATATGGACCCGCCGCACACTAACTACCGTCACTTTAATCTTGATATCGACCAGACTGGTGCCACTGTGACGTGTTGTATTGAATTCCCTCCTCCTATTGTCCTCCTCTTTGTGCGTCGTCACATGCTAACCGTTTCATTAGAAAGGTACCGTACATATAAATGTGTGTTAACTGTAGAGTAGAGAGAGCGTACTGGTAGCTTGTGTATTCTGCCCACGCCATGCCACACATTTCCCTCTCTGTCTCTGTTGCTCAGCTTGCATTTGTGAGATATGGGCCATCTGAAAGCGCCATTTGCCTCTTAATCGGAAATACAGATTGCTTTTGAATGCACCTTGATATGACAGAGGGGCCGTTTCTGATTTGACTTCACTTTGAGGGGCTTAGGAGGCCTGCCGGCCGGATGCATGGTGCGTGGGTGAACCACTATCCTCGCACACAGTAATAGGTTGCAAACGAAAAATAAACATTCTGGCATCTATTTGTGAGTTATTTTACTCAGCTAGAACTTTTCCTGTGTTGGAAAACAAAGGCCGTTGAGCATCGTAGCACTTTGTGTAGTTAACTTTGCCCATCACTGGGGTGTGTTTCAGCTTTAGCATGCTGTTCTCAGTCTCAGGGCTTGGGTCCATGTGTGTTTGAGGTAAGATTTGTATGTCTAATTGTCTCTCTGCTGTGTCTCAATGAAAGACCTTATAAAAGAGTTGGCCAGAAATAGTCTAAATGGAGAAAAGTGAAGGTAAAAGGAGTAGATAAATGGAGAGACAGCTAATTTTCCAAGAGAACGAGAGTCAACCCACCTTATTTTACAGGTGCAACCACCTCCTCCCTCTCCCACTCTTTTCATCTCTCTTTATACCTCTCTCTCTCTCTTCCGCCCTCTTCTCCCCTCCCTCCCTCCCTCCCTCCCTCCCTCCCTCCCTAACCCAGGCTGGGTAAATGTCAGAACAAGCTGCAGCTCTTCCCAGACCACGCAGTTGGAGACAGACCAACCTCATCGCCTTGGCAACCCCTCTGTTCTCTCCTCAAAGGAAGAGTCAAGGGAGGAGAAGAAATGGGCTTTTATGCTCCCGACCTCCCTGCACCCACCTCCTCCAGCCCCCCTCCCAGCATGCTGCACTGTTAGCCCAGGCTCTGGCACATGAGGATTGGTTCCCAGGCCTCAACTTTTTTTTTTTTTATGTATTCCTTATCTTACCAGGTGAGTTGACTGAGAATACATTCTCATTTACACCAATGACATGACAGAAGAGGGCGAGGGAGTGAGAGAAAGGGGTGAGAGGTAGGAGGAGAGAGGCTGTCATGGGGTTTCAAGGGAGGTGGTTGTCGTTGCCTTTGTGGGAATTATGCTTTATACCTGTGTTATACATTTGATTATTTACTTTCCTAAATACTCCCTATAAAGTAGAGGAGATACTGTAATTCTTCAAATGAATCCAATCGTTTTCTAATGATATTATGAATCAGAATATTGTTAACAGCCCATATATTAGATATTGTATCTTTGACTGATACTAAGGGACAGTTACTTACTTAACCCTACTTATTCAAGGGTTTTTCTTTATTTTTACTATTTTCTACATTGTAGTATAATAGTGAAGACATCAAAACTATGAAATAATACACATGGAATCACGTATTAATAAAAAAAATATAGATTCTTCAAAGTAGCCACCCTTTGCTTTGATGACAGCTGGGAGTATAGGACTATATATGACGACCTGGGAGAATGATGATCTGCAACAGACAGCGCATCTCCGTATCAGAAGTAAAAATAAAGCCAGACTGGCCTGCTACTGTGCCTTTCTAGAGGCACAAACTGTCGAGAGTACACCCACAACTGATCCAAATGGAATGAATGGAATTAAACATTTAAACAACATCACAGACATTATTCAAATGACATTTTCACTGCAGTTTACAGCCTAGAGTAGAATTTTGTACTCACTTGAACGTCTAGGCAGGATCATTTGTAAGCTAGTCTAGGTAGGATCATTTTATTGTCCTTAAACAGGATCATGTGCAATGGCCTCTCCGCTGCCTATCAGTTAATCTTCTATGTTCTTGTGGATTTATATTGAAAATTGGTGTAGCTTTGAATGATTTTATGTGTGGTATGATTGCTAGTTAGCCTACTGCAGAATTGGACAAAAGATCCAATGCAAAACCTGCAAAAGGTTTTGAGGAAAGAAAAGCACACAATCCTCACCAAAGCAAAACAGTTTGTTTTGTAGAACTGTCCTTAAAGATAAACGTCCACACATTTAACAACATTTTATTCCTCCATCTGATATGAAAAGTTTAGATTTTTTTCTACCTTTATTTAACTAGACAAGTCAGTTAAGAACAAATTCTTATTTATAATGACGGCCTACCAAAAGGCCTACTGCGGGGAAGGGAACTGGGATTAAAAATATAAATCAATTAAATAAAAATATAGGACAAAACACACATCACGACAAGAGAGACAACACAACACTACACAGCATGGTAGCAACACAACATCGCAGCAGCACAACATGGTAGCAGGACAAAACAGGGTACACACATTATTGGGCACAGACAACAGCACAAAGGGCAAGAAGGTAGAGATGACAATACATCACGCAAAGCAGCCACAACTGTCAGTAAGAGTGTCCATGATTGAGTCTTTGAATGAAGAGATCGAGATAAAACTGTCCAATTTGAGTATTTGTTGCAGCTCGTTCCAGTCACTAGCTGCAGCGAACTGAAAAGACGTGCGACCCAGGGATGTGTGTGCTTTGGGGACCTTCAACAGATTGTGACTGGCAGAGTGGGTGTTTTATGTGGAGGATGAGGGCTGCAGTAGATATCTCAGATAGGGGGGAGTGAGGACTAAGAGGGTTTTATAAATAAGAATTAATCAGTGGGTCTTGCGACGGGTATACAGAGATGACCAGTTTACAGAGTAGTATAGAGTGCAGTGATGTGTCCTATAAGGAGCATTGGTGGCAAATCTGATGGCCGAATAAACATCTAGCCGCTTGAGAGCTCAAGAGCACCCTTACCTGCCGAAACTCAAATGGCAGCGGTGAGAACTTTAAATTCAACATACTCTTTTGAAGAAAGAAAGTCATCCTTGATATTGGTAGCATGGCATGATACCCAGGCATAGCTAATAAATGATTTCCCAGAATACCTTGCTGGCCCATTTTGTTCTGTGGCACTTTGGGCCTGCGGGTGGCTCTGTTCTCTCCTGTAAAGGCTGTACTGGGGCTTTCTTCCTCCTCCACATGTGAGGGGAAGCTATGTTTTTCTCTCAGTGCCCTACAAGCCACTATATAACCCTGCTCATGGTTTCGGGAACATAAATAGAGGCACTCCATCAGGTTGCTGCGGCAAAAGCATTTAACATCGCCCTCCCTCTGGGAGATGTAGCAGACTGTTGATGAGAGAGAGATGGAGGGAGGGATGGAGGAATGAAAGTGTCGTCAGATCAGGTATTTTTTTTAACAAATACATTCACACAAACACACACAAAATCTGTATTTCCAATCTGGGTTTGTATTTCTCTCCTCTATCCCTGCTGCCTCATGTTCTTTACCTCTCCCTCTCCCTCTCCCGCTCCCTCTCCCTCTCCGCCTCTCCTTCCTTCCTTATCTGTTCCTGTCTATTCAGCCCTGATGAGAGACACACACATACACATGCACTTCTGAACATCTCTCTTTCAAACTTTCTTTCACTTGACGTGAGTTCTCGACTGTGATGGTTAGCTGAGGCCATGTGTACTGACTCCTCTGTGATGGTTAGCTGAGGCCAGGTGTCCTGACTCCTCTGTGATGGTTAGCTGAGGCCAGGTGTCCTGACTCCTCTGTGATGGTTAGCTGAGGCCAGGTGTCCTGACTCCTCTGTGATGGTTAGCTGAGGCCAGGTGTACTGACTCCTCTGTGATGGTTAGCTGAGGCCAGGTGTACTGACTCCTCTGTGATGGTTAGCTGAGGCCAGGTGTACTGACTCCTCTGTGATGGTTAGCTGAGGCCAGGTGTACTGACTCCTCTCTGAGGATGGTGACCTTGTTCCTGTACCTTTCTGAGGCTACATTTGAGTTTCTTGGAAATGTCTTGTATTGTTACGCACTTGAGATGTGTTTCTATAGGAGGTATTCAACCCTTTTAAACCTTATAAAAACAGTACACCATATAGTGGACATGGACGTGCTAGCAGAACCTTGCCTTTTGCAAGCTATTATGAAATTGGTGGAAATCAGGAATTAAGGGTTACATGTATGTGTCATGATCATTTTGTATAGAGGTATAAATGTGTTCTGGACATGAGTTTATGTCCATTTATGCAAACAGTGTGAAGATGTGTGTGTGTGTGTGTGTGTGTGTGTGTGTGTGTGTGTTCTTTCATGAGACCCTATTCTGTGGAGTGCATTTGCATGAATGTGTAGGCCTGTGTGTGGGAGTCTCTGCTGGTGTGTGTATAGTTTTTTTATCATGTGTGTGTGTGTATGTGTGTATCTAGTGCATGCATGCGCGTGCTTGTACGTGGGTATAAGTGTGTCTGTGTGCATGCATGTGCGTTCATATATATGTGTGTGTGTGTGTCTGTGGGACCTCATGTGTTTTTCTGCTCCAGTGCGTGGCTGTGCCTGTCGGTGTGCGCCAGTGTGTAACAGTGTGTGCCAGTGTCCAGGTTGCACATGACCCACACTCCTCTGGGAGGTCCGTCCCTCTTTCATGTCCCCTGCTCTGCTCTCTACTGAAACTGGGTCAAAGAACAAAAGAACAACAACCACACACACTGATGAACACACAGACACCTACATTTACACACACACACACACACTGATGAACACACAGACACCTACATTTACACACATACACTGATGAACACACAGACACCTACATTTACACACACACACACACACACACACACACTGATGAACACACAGACATCTATATTTACACACTCACAAACTGATGAACACACAGACACCTACATTTACACACACACACTGATGAAAACACAGACACCTACACACACACACACACACACACACACACACACACACTGATGAACACACAGACACCTACATTTACACACACACACACACACACACACACTGATGAACACACAGACACCTACATTTACACACACACACACACACACACAATCACACACACACACACACACACACACACACACACACACACACACACACACACACACTGATGAACACACAGACATCTACATTTACACACACACACACATATACACACACACACACTGATGAACACACAGACACCTACATTTGCACACACACACACACACACACACACACACACACACACACACACTGATGAACATACAGACACCTACATTTACACACACACACACACACACACACACTGATGAACACACAGACACCGACATTTACACACACACACACACACACACACACACACACTGATGAACACACAGACACCTACATTTACACACACACACACACACACACTGATGAACGCACAAACACCTACATTTACACACACACACACACACACACACACACACACACACACACACACACACACACACACACACACATACACTGATGAACACAGAGACACCTACAATTACACACACACACACACACACACACACACACACACACACACACTGATGAACACACAGGCACCTACGCTTACACACACATACACTGATGAACAGACAGACACCTACATTTACACACACACACACACACACACTGATGAACACCCAGACACCTACATTTACACACATACACTGATGAACACACAGACACTTACATTTACACACACACACACACACACACACACACATGAACACACAGACACCTACATTTACACACACACACTGATGAACACACAGGCACCCACATTTACACACACACACACACACACACGCATTGATGAACACACAGACACGTACATTTACACACACACACTTATGCACACACACACACACACACACACACACACACAGGCATGGGCACACAGACACCTAAACTTACACACACACACACACACACACACACACCTCAGTCACATGCACAGACACACTTGTAGACACATCAACACAGACACATCAACACAGACACATCAACACAGACACATCAACACAGACACATTAACACAAAGATACATCAACACAGACATGTCAACACACAGACACATCATCACAGACACATAAGCACACAGACACATCAACACACAGACACATCAACACTCAGACACATCAACACAGACACATCAACAAATAAACACATCAACACACAGACACATCAACACAGACACAACAACTCATAGACACATCAACACACAGACACATCAACACACAGACACATTAACACAGACACATTAACACAGACACATTAACACAGACACATTAACACAGACACATCAACACACAGACACATCAACACACAGCCACATCAAAACAGACATGTCAATACACAGACACATCAACACAGACACATAAACACACAGACACATCAACACAGACATATCAACACACACGCATCAACACAGACACATCAACACACAGACACATCAACACAGACATGTCAACACACAGACACATCAACACAGACACATAAACACACAGACACATCAACACAGACACATCAACACAGACACATTAACACAAAGACACATCAACACAGACATGTCAACACACAGACACATCAACACAGACACATAAACACACAGACACATAAACACACAGACACATCAACACAGACACATCAACACAGACACATTAACACAGAGAAATGTGGAGGACACTGAAGGCAATAGCTTCATAATACCACCTGATATAGACAGGAGCATACTAGTGATGGTGGAAGAAATCTTTACAGTTACATATCCGCATATTATATAGCAGTATTATTTTTGCGCTAGTACCTGCACCAAACCTCCAGTATTTTCCCTTCATAGCTTGTTCTCCATCTTCTTTTAAATAGGGAGGCATTTTGTTTTCATCACATTTATTTCCATGACTGATCAAAACTTGTTTTCTCATGGCTCTCTTTTGCCCCTCCGGAGCAGACATATGGTGAGCAATATGTTTGGAACATCACATCAGAATTTAATCACTGTATCAAATCGAAATACATAGAGAATTGCGATATTCGCAATACATATCGTATCGGCACCTAAGTATCGTGCTAATATCCTATCGTGAGGTCCCTGTCAATTCCCAGCCCTACACCGTACCATCATGCTTTGCAGCAGGCGCACATTGTCCTAAAAATGAACGCTGTCTCTCTCTCTCCTTCTGTTTCTTCTCCTTCAGCTTACACTTACTAGCTTAGCTCCTCTCTCTCTTTCTTGCTCTCTGTCCAAGCCTATGGTTTGTCCTTGTACATCATACCATCGACACAGCCATAGCCTGGCTGAGTGTTGTGGATTTGCGACTCGGCAGCAATTACATTATAAATGAGCATTGTGAGTGCTCAGCGTCTTTCTGGCATATCTCTATCTCCAAGGCCCCTCCAAGTAGGCTGTGTTTCTGGACCAGCTTTATGCCTCAAAGGGGGATAGAGGAAGCCACACTGGGCTTTTAGGGGCTTATAGAGGCAGTCGCCAAATTTGAGGGTTGTGTTGGGGTCAGGGGTGATGAAGGGATAAGGGGGTACTGTAGTCCTCAGTGTTGGGGAGTAGTGAACTACATTATTTTAACTAGTAATTTAACTACATTTTGCAGTAACTTGGTGGTAGTTGAACTAAATTCAAATCCTGGTAGTATTTAGTAGTTAACCTATTCTTTTGCCAGGTAGCGGTGTAGCTAACTACAGGAAGTAGTAGTAAAATAAAATATGGGTGAAGTAGGCAAGTATTTCCTTTCTTTTTCGGGATCGGCCTGCCTTATTCTGACTTGAAACACAGTGTTTGTGTTTAATATGTTAAATTCCACATTATGTTAATTAACATACAACCCCAAAGTTATCTTGCAATTTGTAGTGTATGAGATTTCAGATTTACCAAGTAGTGGACTACTTTTTCAAAGTAACTTTAATTATCTAAACTATGTATTTTATACATGGGGTTACTATATATAACTTTAATCGATTTTATAAGAGATTCTTCATATATATGTTTCTTAAAGGTAGCTTTATTGTAGCTTAACTTCTTCCAGTGTGAAGTAATTGTTAGCTTGGTAAACTACCTGTTCAGAGTAGCTTCCCCAACACTGATAAGCTCTCTCAGTCCCTTGCTTTCCTGAGCACATGCTGTCTGTCGGTCACTCTGGCTTTTCATGCTGGAATTAGAAAAGGAGGCAAGGGTGGGTGTGGGTGTGTGTTCACGATCATACATGTCTGTTTTTCTGTGTGTGTGTGTGTATATGCACATGCAAGTGTGTGTGTGTGAGAGAACACTGCCCCTCTCATAACTTTAGCCTTGTGGGTGTGAGGCTCAGTGCTGGAGGCTGGTCTGTGAGGCTCTGGGCTGGAGGCTGGTCTGTGAAGCTCAGGGCTGGAGGCTGGTCTGTGAGCCTCGGGGCTGGAGGCTGGTCTGTGCAGGCGAGGGCAGGGGAGGGACGGCTGCAGTCACTAACACACTGTCTGCCATAGATAAAGAGTACAGGCCCCCCACCGGTACTTGGATGCTACCATCTGGAACCTCCCTCTGAGCCCCATACACCCCCCTTCGCTACCCACCCTGGAGCATGCCAGGCCAAGGAGGGCTCTGTCACAGTGATGGAGATGCCTCTCCATGGCACACTTAGGTGTCCCCCTCCCGGTGCCTACTTTATTCAACCCCCAACCCTCACCCCCTACCCACCCCTGGAGAGTCTGCACATTCCTCCAACCCCCCCCACCGCCCCTCTCCAGCCCCCTCCAGCAAGCTCCTGCCGCCTGGTTATTGTTTGACCACTCCCCGGGGTGTAGTGGGAGTATGGGGGAGTTTTATTTGTCATCATTTCAGTGGTCGTCAGTGTGAGTGAGGAGCCTTAATGACAAACACGCCAGGGCCTCTTTACAGGCAGACTGACATAAAAAGACACTGCTACAGCAGAGAGAGCTTGGTGGGGTTTGGGGTTTGGGGAGGAATACTGTTACTTTCCTGAGGTTGGGTTGCTGCTATCCTATCGACTGTGTGTTATTCTCTGTCTCACAGGCTCAGGTTTTGATCATCACCTGTCTTTACCAGGCAGAGGACTGGTGTGAGCCTTGAGGCTGCCCAGGGAAATGACCCATCCAACAGACGGCACACTGAGACTTCGTTAGCCGAGAGCACAGCACAACTCACTGCCTCTCCGGCCTGTGTGCGTTTGTGTGCACTAGAGAGAGAGAGAGACAAAGAGTGTGTGTGTGTGCGTGTGTGTGTGTGTGTGTGCGTGTGGTTGTACCTACGTTGTATGTGTGCACTGTGCTTTGTGAAGGTGCTTGTGGAAGGGAAGGCAGGTTGAGTTAGTTAGACAGTATACTAAACAAGCAGCACTACATGTCTTCCCTTTCTCCCCATTCTTCTCTCTCCCCCCTCTCTTCTCTCTCCTCCCTCTACTCCCCCCCCCCTCTCTTCCCTCTCCTCCCTCTCCCCCCTCTCCTCCCTCTACTCCCATCTCCTCCCTCTGTTCTCTCTCCTCCCTCTACTCCCCTCTCCCCCTCTCTCCCTCTCCTCCCTCTGTTCTCTCTCCTCCATCTCCTCCCTCTCCTCCCTCTACTCCCCTCTCCTCCCTCTCTTCCCTATCCTCCCTCTCCCCCTCTCTCCCTCTCCTCCCTCTGTTCTCTCTCCTCCATCTCCTCCCTCTCCTCCCTCTACTCCCCTCTCCTCCCTCTACTCCCCTCTCCTCCCTCTCTTCCCTATCCTCCCTCTCCCCCTCTTCTCCCATCTCCTCCCTCTGTTCTCTCTCCTCCCTCTACTCCCCTCTCCTCCCTCTACTCCCCTCTCCTCCCTCTGTTCTCTCTCCTCCCTCTACTCCCCTCTCCTCCCTCTACTCCCCTCTCCTCCCTCTGTTCTCTCTCCTCCCTCTCTTCCCTTTCTTCCTTACCTGAACTTTTTATCCCTCCACTTAAACAAACATACAGATGTAGGATATACATTTGAGCCAGGGGTTGATACCTGTTCCGGGAAAATCAAGTCTGAAGTGGAAATTACAAACTTCAGAAGCTCTCCAGCAACAGGGTGATCAAATTAAGATCCTAGATCTGTACGGCAGCAATTGTCCTGCCAAGCCGCAGCGGACCTCATTTAGCAAACTTCCTGGTGCCTCGCCGCTCCCCACGTTTTTATGTGCTTTAATTGATAATTTAATTGACTATAGCCATGTAATCAGTTAGGGGGTTCATCCCTGACTCTGACTCCAGGCAGTTAATTGGCTTGTGCCAGAGAGAGCAGGAGAGAGAGCAGGGAGAGACTGACTGCCTGTAGAACCACAGATGGGCTTTCAGAAGAATTTGCATTGTTTCTGCCTTTAAATCGCTGATTAACTTCCTGCTTCCAAGAAATTGCCTGGGTGCAGCCCAGGTTGACTAGGATTGGACATTAGTGACTGTCCTCCAACCTGATTCAGGGACTGGCTGTGGCAGACACAGAAGCATCGACGGACACAAAACACACAGCGGGAGACTCTATGCTTTGATCATATTCTTTCAGAGACACACATGCAGGTTCTCTCTCCATTCAACGCTCCTTCTGTTGATTTTTTGTCTGGATAAATTCCTGGCTGCGCGCTGTCCACTGTTGCTTTGTACCTGCAAGTGGAAAGCAAAGTATTGGAGGGAGGGGGGTACGACAGTGCAGTATTGATCCAACTGCTGACTTTACATTATTCTGTCCTCTACAACATGCCTTTTCACCCAGTTGACTTCTATTCAAGCCAAGCCAATGTGACCCTCCTTGAATGAGTTTTGCTTGACTAGATTCTGCTGGCTTCCCCACCCGTCTGGGGCCTAGGCAGAGGCTGCTTGGCACTACACAGGCAGGGGGCTAATAGGCCCGGATAGGGCTGGATAAAGGGAGAGGGGTTTAGGACTGGGACGTAACCGTCTGCTTTAGTGGTGGTGAGCATCAAAGCCCTGAAGGAGCGCAATTGGGACCGACCCTCCTTTCAGAGGGGAAACCCTACATATGGGCTTCATATTTCACCAGCCAGGACACAGCCAGCCAGGCAACAAGGCCTTTTGGGACACATTCTACCCCCGCTATTCTCTCTCTCTGTTTCTCTCTGCATAGCTTCTATAGGGCTTTGAGTTGACTGGAAGGAAGAGAAAAGGGAGCAGCCAGACTCCCATGAGTCTGTGTGACCCAGAGGACTTCGGCCATACTCCCTCACTTCACTAAATATAGACAGGGAGGAGAGGAAGTGGTAGTTGTGTTTGTTGTATGTAGTATAGTGAGTGGTCTTGGAGAAATGGGTCAGTGTGTATTGTAGCTCCTAAAACATGCTTGCAGGGTGATTCATTATTGAAGTGACTATATTTAATTTGCCTGGCAGCACCACTGGCTGTCTCTCTCATCCACTGTGGTGGCCACACAACAACAGTCTGCCCATTAGCCACTCTCTCTCTCTCTCTCTCTCTCTCTCTCTCTCTCTCTCTCTCTCTCTCTTCCTCCCTCCTCTCTATCAATCTCTTCCTCTCCGTATTCCCTTCTTCCTATCCCTCCTCTCTATATCCCCCAACCTCTCCAACTACATCTCTCCATTCTCACTCTATTACCATCTCCCTCTCTCCTGTCTTTCCCTTTCCACGTATCCTCCTCTCTCCTCTCTCCCCTCTCTCCACTCCCCTGTCTCCTGTCTCCTCTCTCCTCCCTCCTTCTTCATCTCTCCTCTCTCCTCCCCCTCACCCCTCCCTCCTCTCTCCTCTCTCCTCTCTCCTCTCTCCTCCCTCCTTCCTCCTCTCTAATCTCTTCTCCCCCTCTCTCCCCTCTCCCCTCTCCCCTCTCCCCTCTCCCCTCTCCCCTCTCCCCTCTCCCCTCTCCTCTCTCCTCTCCCCTCTCCCCTCTCCCCTCTCCCCTCTCCCCTCTCCCCTCTCCTCTCTCCTATCCACTATCTCCTCTCTAATCTCTCCTCCCCCTCTCTCCTCTCTCTCCTCTCTCTCCCCTCTCCTCTCTCCTATCCACTATCTCCTCTCTCTCCCCTCTCCTCTCTCCTCTCTCCTATCCACTATCTCCTCTCTAATCTCTCCTCCCCCTCTCTCCTCTCTCTCCTCTCTCCTCTCTCCTCTCTCCTCTCTCCTCTCTCCTCTCCTCTCTCCTCTCTCCTCTCTCCTCTCTCCTCTCTCCTCTCTCCTCTCTCCTCTCTCCTCTCTCCTCTCTCCTCTCTCCTATCCCTCTCCACCTCTTTCTCTCTCTCACTTACCTTGTGTGTTCTGTTCTCTACTCTCCCTCTATTCTTCCCTTACTTGTTTTCTTTATCTTTCCTTCACTCACTCTAAAAGCCCTCATTATCTACCTCCTTTTCTCTCTCGTTCTGTCGTTCTCTCTGCCTAACTCATTCATTTTCACCCACCCTCCCTCTCTTTCCACCTCTCTCTCTCTCTCTCTCTCTCTCTCTCTCTCTCTCTCTATATATATTTCTGTCTGTTTTCCTTCCGTCAGTCCTGTATCTGTAAGGAGTGCTGGGATGCAGGAAAAGAGAAACCTACAAACCATTAACATATGACAGCAGTGCCGATGGAAGATAGCCAGACGACACAGTTGCATTTCTGATATTTACAGGCACTGCCTGGCTGTCACAAGACTATGCTTGCCTAAAGGTAGCATATGGCATTCTCCAAGACTGCTGTGCTCATTGCCCTCCCATACAATGTCCTGTGTCCATTGCTCTCTTTCACTCACTCTCCATCGCTCTGCTTCTCTTTTTCTCTCTCTCTCTCTCTCTCTCTCTCTCTCTCTCTCTCTCTCTCCCCTCTCCTCTCTCCTATCTCCTCTCTCCTATCCACTATCTCCTCTCTAATCTCTCCTCCCCCTCTCTCCTCTCTCCTCTCTCCTCTCCTCTCTCCTGTCCTCTCTCCTCTCTCCTCTCTTCTCTCCTCTCTCCTCTCTCCTCTCCTCTCTCCTATCCCTCTCCACCTCTTTCTCTCTCTCACTTACCTTGTGTGTTCTGTTCTCTACTCTCCCTCTATTCTTCCCTTACTTGTTTTCTTTATCTTTCCTTCACTCACTCTAAAAGCCCTCATTATCTACCTCCTTTTCTCTCTCGTTCTGTCGTTCTCTCTGCCTAACTCATTCATTTTCACCCACCCTCCCTCTCTTTCCACCTCTCTCTCTCTCTCTCTCTCTCTCTCTCTCTCTCTCTCTCTCTCTCTCTCTCTCTCTCTCTCTCTCGCCCAATCTCTCAAGCTCTCTCTCTCTCTCTCTCTCTCTTTCCCCCCTCTCCCTATCTGTCGCCATCTCTCTCTGTCTCCCTTTCTTTCTTTCTCTCTCTCTCTCACTATCACTCCCTCTCTTTCTTTCTCTCTCTCCTTGGTTATTTTCTCTCTTCCCTGTCTCCCCTGTCACAGTACACAGCCCTTTCCCTCCCTGTTCTATTTCACACAGCCACACTTCAGTGGCGTTGGCTGTGGAGGATGTCTCTGGCCCTGGCAGTTGGTGAGAGAGAGGGAGGCAGTGGAGGGAGGCTGCAAGAAACAGTCATTAGTTAAATATTAGCCAGCCTGTGTTATAATCCCTCAACAGTGAAGGGAGGGTTAGGGAGGTGGTCATGCTAGTGCTAAACAATTGGACATGTGGAGAGGGATGGAGGGCGAGCTCTATGGCACGCACACAGTGAAACACGCACGGAAGCATGCAAAAAACACATTTAAACACACACAGAGAGACACAAAGTCACAGACACAGAGACACACACACAATTCCCCGCTTATACATAAACCCCCATGGTGCCCCAAATAGCCTGTCACACATGGTTGTCCCTTAATAATACCTAATTACACCTGCATACTGTATGTAACCAACCCCTGGAGAAGGGCCTTAGAACACTCCAGCTCTAACCTGGAACAGACAGAAGGTGCTGTTTCAATAGGTACCTGGCAGAACAGAAAGGGACTCCTCATCTACACAATCAGTGTGGAAAGCCGTGCTACGGTTACACATGTAATGTGCTGCACGGTATCAATCTTGTGAGCACGTGTTTTGACACTGATTTAGGATAATAAGTGATATACCAGGTAGTCTGTGCAACTCAGATGCTGTGAGAAAACGTCATATGTATTGTATATTGTCATGTAATGTGTGATGATATCTGTAACCAAGCACTGCAAAGTAGCATTTCTCATAATTTAACAGAAGACAGACCACACATTTGTATAACATAAGAACATACCAGGTAAATACAGACTAAAACAGCACTGCGAAGTAAAGTTTTACCATAAGGTTGTTTGATAACATAACATTATTGAAGAGCGAAAATCGAATGACATACCGTGATACATTTTTTGATGACATTATAGCAATATTTGACTCTGTATCGATTTGTAAAAAATGCATAATAATGTTGATACTGTAGGTAGCATTAGCTAGCGCTAGTCGGCTGTACCTGTGCCAAAACTATTTTTCATCCTATTGCTTGTTCTCCATCTTTCAAATCGCAATACATATCATATCGGCACCTACGTATGGTGATAATATTCTATCGTGAGGTCCTTGGCAATCCTAGCCCTACATAACATTAGCAGTAGCATAATCCATTCTAGGCTAGTTTATTGATAATAGTTGTGTGTGTCCTGTACTCTATACTCTATCTCCATGGTAACCAGGTGCAACTGTGGGCGTTGTGCGGGGAACCGTGCTGGGAGTCTCAATCTCAGATCATGTATCATCTCACTCCTCCACCCAGGAGGTTTACGTTCAAGGAGGAGCTCTGGACTGCTGTGCGCTGCTAAAGATGGACAGAGAGAAACACTGTGTGCTAGAGCTGGACATCCACCCCACTGACATCTGCTACAGCGCCACAGCTCAGATATTAATTGTGTGTGTGGGCGTGAGTTGTGTGCGTGTGGAGGAGGAGGAGATGTGTGTGTGTGTGTTTGTGTGTGTATACAGTATTGGTAGGGTGTGTGTGCATTGCCAGGAATACTGCAGCATGTGCCTTGGAAGCATCTGACTCTCCCGCCCTGACCCCGCACCAAGCAAACACACACACTCTCTCTCTCTCTCTCTCTCTCTCTCTCTCTCTCTCTCTCTCTCTCTCTCTCTCTCTCTCTCTCTCTCTCTCTGTCACAGACACACACCAAAGGAGATGCACAGCACAGCTATCCAATTCACACTAATCGAAGTGCAATCCCTCAACCATCTGACACATATTCATTCACACAAATATACACACACACCACACACACACACACGCCCACACACACACAAAAACATACACGCATGCACACACACACACAAAAACACACAAAAACACACACACACACACACACACACTTACACTCTGGCTCCTATAATCAATTAGTCTCTGGATTGCAGAGGAATGTCAGATGGTAGCGTTCAGGCCCCTTCACCCTCAATTCCTCACATGCTAACACAAAACATACACCACCTACTTACTTTACCCCCACCTAGACCTACACCCTCCAACACACACTCTCTCTTTCTCTCTCTCTCTTTCTGACTTCCTGTCTGTTGGAGGGTGTAGGTCTAGGCCTAGGAAAAACAGGGAACGCCTCTGTGTGTGTTTGTGTATGTGCATGTATGTGTGTGTGTGTGTGTGTGTGTGTGTGTATGTGTGTGTGTGTGTGTGTGTTTGCCTGCGAGTGTACACTACCGATCAAAATTTTCGGGTCACTTAGAAATGTCCATGTTTTTGAAAGAAAAGCACATTTTTTGTCCATTAAAATAACATCAAATTGATCAGAAATACAATGTAGACATTGTTAATGTTGTAAATGACTATTGTAGCTGGAAACTGCAGATTTTTTTGGGATTATCTACATAGGCGTACAGATGCCCATTTTCAGCAACCATCACCTATGTGTTCCAATGGCATGTTGTGTTAGCTAATCCAAGTTTATCATTTTAAAAGGCTAATTGATCATTAGCTTTTTTATTGCAACTCTGCCTAGGCCAGCAGTTGTCTCTTCACTGTTGATGTTGAGACTGGTGTTTTGCAGGTACTATTTGCGGGTACTGAAGCTGCCAGTTGAGGACTTGTGAGGCGTCTGTTTCTCAAACTAGACACTCTAATGTACTTGTCCTCCTGCTCAGTTGTGCACCGGGGCCTCCCACTCCTCTTTCTATTCTGGTTAGAGCCAGTTTGTGCTGTTCTGTGAAGGGAGTAGTACACAACGTTGTATGAGATCTTCAATTTCTTGGCAATTTCTCGCATGGAACAGCCTTCATTTCTCAGAACAAGAATAGACTGACGAGTTTCAGAAGAAAGGTCTTTGTTTCTGGCCATTTTGAGCCTGTAATCGAACCCACAAATGCTGATGCTCCAGATACTCAACTAGTCTAAAGAAGGCCAGTTGTATTGCTTCTTTAATCAGCACAACAGTAGTTTTCAGCTGTGCTAACATAATTAAGAAAGGGTTTTCTAATGATCAATAAGCCTTTTAAAATGATAAACTTGGATTAGCTAACACAACGTGCTATTGGAACACAGGAGTGATGGTTGCTGATAATGGGCCTCTGTACGCCTTTGTCGATATTCCATAAAAAATCTGCCGTTTCCAGCTACAATAGTCATTTACAACATTAACAATGTCTACACTGTATTTCTGATCAATTTTATGTTATCTTAATGTACACAAAATTAGCTTTTCTTTCAAAAACAAGGACATTTCTAAGTGACCCCAAACTTTTGATTGGTAGTGTATGTCTAGGAGTGTGGGTGTGTTAGTGTGTGAGTACGCAACCTCCAGTACTAATGGTCACAGCTGCCTCAACACACACACACACACACACACACACACACACACACACACACACACACACACACACACACACCTCTCCCTCGCAACCCACTTGCACCAACCCCCCCACCTCTGTCTGATCAGGAATGCACAGGCACGTTCGGCCCTTAATGTTTTGCACCGTTTGCACTGTTTATGCAGCCCACGCACTCATTTAAATAAACTTGATTGCTTTATTTCTCTGTGTGTGTGTGTGTGTGTGTGTGTGTGTGTGTGTGTGTGTGTGTGTGTGTGTGTGTGTGTGTGTGTGTGTGTGTGTGTGTATGTGCGTGTGTTTGTATTTCTCTGATGAAGGTGTGTGTGTGTGCATGCTGTGTGTGTTTATTATTATATCATAAAGTCTGTGTTTATTCTAATAAGGCTTATAATGAATTGCACCATTAGACCGCTGGGTTCAGGAATGCTCACCACAGTGATTGCCCATTCAGGTTTTTCACCCTGTTTCTTAAAAGGGACGGATTCTCATTATTATTTTTTTCAGTAACTTCCCATCTAATTAAAAAAGGCCAATCATCCATACTCAGTTTGTTTTTCTATATGTTTTGCTTCAGGAGTGAACCTATCCAGCCCAATGACCATTATCCTCTTAAAGACACTGCTCTCTGCCTGTTGTTGGAACTGCACTTCAGAAGGCAAATAGAGACGTTCTCGCGAGGTTACAGACAGCACATCCCAGTGCTTTCTTTGCCATTTCGGGGGATTTTAACCATGCATCTCTCTCTTCAACGCTGCCCACGTTCAAACAGTTTGTGAAGTGCCCAACCAGGAATAATAAAACTCTGGACTTGTTATATGCTAATGTGAAGGATGCATACAACTCCACTGCACTCCCTCCCCTCGGTAGATCGGATCACAACCTTGTCCACCTCACTCCACTCTACAGGCCTTTGGTCCAACAGCAGCCTGCGACCACCAGGACCATTAGGAGATGGTCCCCGGAGGCGAATGAGGCCCTACAGGACTGCTTTGAAACAACAGACTGGGATGTGCTCTGTGAGGCTCATGGGGAGGACATCGATGGACTTACTGACTGCATAACAGACTATATACATTTTTGTGTAGACAACACTGAAGAACCTGCTGAATTAGAAGAAGAGGGCCTTCAAGGAGAGGGACAAGGACAAGGACAAATTGAAATGCGTCCAGAGGGAGCTGAAGTTGCGGATTGCTGAGGTGAGAGAGGTGTGGAAGGGTATGAGAAATATCACTGGCTTCAAAAAGTCAAACAGTGGGCAGACAGAGGGGACCCAGGACAGACCCAATGAGCTGAACCAATTTTTTAACAGGTTTGATACTGGCCCTGTCCACCTCCCTTCCAGCTCCCCAGACCACACACCCTCACGGCTGTCCCACCCCCACTTTGCTCACAACACCTCTGCTGAGACAATCAGTGACCCCTCCTCCACCCTTGCTCCCCCTGGACTGATCCTCAACACCCTCCTTCCCCCCACCTCCCCACGAGGCTGACTTTCACCACCAACCAAGTGAAGAGAGAGCTGGAGAGACTACATCAGTGGAAAGCGGTGGGCCCTGTTGGCATCAGCCCAAGGGTGCTTAGGGTCTGTGCTGACCAACTGTGTGGAATACTCCAGCGTCCCTTCAACCTTAGCCTGAGCCTAGAAAGGGTCCCTGTGCTGTGGAAAACATCCTGAGAAGGCACACCCCACTGTCCTGAATGACTTCAGACTTGTAGCGCTAACATCCCACATCATGAAGACCCTGGGAAGGTTAGTCCTCGCTCACCTCAGACCCCTGGTGTGTACATCACTGGACCCCCTGCAGTTTGCATACCAGCGCAACATCGGGGTGGATGATGCAATCATCTACCTTCTGCAGAGGGCCTACTCTCACCTGGACAACGCAGGTTGCACTGTGAGGGTTATGTTTTTTGACTTCTCCAGTGCCTTCAATACCATTCAGCCCCTGCTACTGGGTGAGAAGATTAGGAGGATGAAAGTGGAAGCACCCTTAGTCTCCTGGGTCACGGACTACCTGACCGGTAGGCCACAATTTGTGCGACTACAGAGCTGTGTGTCAGAACGGGTAGTTAGCAACACAGGGGCCCCCCAGGGAACGGTCCTGTCCCCCTTCCTGTTCACCCTCTACACCTCAGACTTCAGATATAACTTTGAAACATGCCACCTACAGAAGTTCTCGGATGACTCCGCAATTGTAGGGTGCATCAGGGGTGGGCAGGAGGAGGAGCACAGGAGCACAATCAGTGACTTTGTGTTGTGGTGTGAGCAGAACCACATTCAGCTCAACATCAGCAAAACAAAGGAGATGGTGGTGGACTTCAGGAGAACCAAGGCACAACTGACTGCAGTCCCTATACAGGGGATGGATGTGGAAATGGTTGGGTCATACAAGTTCCTGGGAGTCCATATGGACAACAGGCTGGAATGGGCTGGTAACACCGGGGCCCTGTACACAAAGGGCCAGAGCCGACTCTACTTTCTGAGGAGGCTCAGGTCCTTCAACGTGTGCAGTAAACTACTGCATACCTTCTACCAGTCTGTGGTGGCCAGTGCCATCTTTTTTGCAGTGGTGTGCTGGGGAGCAAACATTAAAGCCGGTGATGCTTCTCGGGTAAATAAGCTGATCAGGAAGGCTAGCTCTGTCCTGGGGATGAGCCTTGACACTCTAGAGGAGATGGCGGAGAGACTGCTGGCCATCATGGACAACGTCACCCACCCTCTGCACGCCATGGTTATGATGCAGAGGAGCACCTTCAGTCACAGACTGATCCCACCACGGTGTGCCAGAGAGCACTACAGGAGGCCCTTCCTGCCAACGGCTATTAGACTATATAATGCCTCACCGGGGTGCCGTGCCGTTGGCAATATAGATCTGGAACTCTTGGGGTGCTAGGACCTAGTTTAACAATTATGCATCCATCCGTGAGTAACTCTGGTTTGTCATCACTCATTCACTCAGGACCTATTTATTCATGCAGGTCTGTATACACATACTCATGTACAGTTGTTATATCATATCACATGCAATATTGCTAGTAATTCTTGGACCTAACTTACGTAGGCATTCACTCAGGAATGCATATTAGTATCCTGTCAGTTGCACCTTTTCTCATTGCTTTTAGTATATCGAATGTGCAATACGTGCAGTTGTCTGTAATTAAACCCTGCGCACTAAGGACTGTATTTTAAGGGAATTACTATTATTACCCAAAATTATATCATACACACTTTTAGCTATTTAAGTATCTCTTCCTGTCATTTACCTGTCTAGTTTGTGTAACCATGCAAGTATTCACTTATCTGTAAATATAACTGTATATTTACCTGTACAGCTAATTTAACCATGCAAAATATTCACTTACCTGTTCATTTTGCCAGCCTGTCTATTAAGTAAACTATTATTACCCTGGCTCATATCATATGCATTTTTAGCTACTGAAGTATTTCTCTGCCATCGACCTGTATAGTATAGTTAACCCTCCAACATCCACCAATGTATAGTGTACATATTCAGCCATCCACCCATACTATGCACTGTCTTTTTTTGTTTTTTTTTCACTCCAGATATCTTGTATTTCTATACTTTTTTATACTGCCTCTCTATGTATCATGTACCGTGTATCTGTCTTTTGTGTACTTTCGTTGTGACATTTTGCACCTGCCCTGTGTTTTGTTGTTGTAGCTGCTTGACAAAGAAATGTTCCCCTCGGGGATCAATAAAGTATCTATCTATCTATCTATCTATCTATCTATCTATCTATCTATCTATCTATCTATCTATCTATCTATCTATCTATCTATCTATCTATCTATCTATCTATCTATCTATCTATCTATCTATCTATCTATCTATCTATCTATCTATCTATCTATCTATCTATCTATCTATCTATCTATCTATCTATCTATCTATCTATCTATCTATCTATCTATCTATCTATCTATCTATCTATCTATCTCCCTTACCACCACAGGGATCAGAGCAGAAGCATACCCAGCATCTGTCCAGTGTTAAATATGTCCCTTACCACCGCAGGGATCAGAGCAGCAGCATCACCAGCATCTGTCCAGCGTTAAATATGTCCCTCATCACCGCAGGGATCAGAGCAGCAGCATCACCAGCATCTGTCCAGCGTTAAATATGTCCCTCATCACCACAGGGATCAGAGCAGCAGCATCATTCTATCATTCTATTGACAGCCTGTGTTCGATTATGCAACTTTAATCCATGTTTTTCTCTCTCCTCCAAGGAGTTTTTTTTCTCACAGTTTTGCAATTAAGCAAGAATCTCTTTTGAAGTAGGAACACCACCCCCCCCCCCCCCCCCCCCCTTGTCCTGTTTCTTCTTATTTAAATAAGAGAGTAGTGACCTGGCATACCACACCGTATTGAGCCCACTGGGTTTAAACAACTGCTATAGAACGTAAACAAAGGATGATTCATTAGGAGCCTGGCACTTTGTTAGTCTTTAACTCACACATTTACTCACATTCACGCACGCACACGCACACGCACACGCACACGCACACGAACACGCACACACACACACACGCACACACATACACACTCACTCCTGTCTTTTTGTCTGGTTCAGGCTTAAGTTAACAAATAATGAGGTCCTCGGTTGTACAAAGGACACTTAAACCTTAATAAGGACCAACTAAAGAGGGTGTGTGTGTCCTGGAAGGGGGGAGTAATTGGTTAAAAAGGCTGCCAGAACACCAGCTTTTGCCACCACCCCTTTCTGTCATGGACTACAAAGAAGCAAATAAATATGCAAAATACAACAAAAATCGAAAAAGAAAGGGAGACAGTAGCCACCCCCGTCTTGAAAACATATGCAAGCACATGCTCCGGCATTCTATTGTCTCAACTGCTCTCTCTATCACTCTGCCCATCACTCTCTGTTTTTGTCCCTCTGACAACTTTGTCCCAACAGTCTCAGTGGGGACTTGGAGACGCCCCCACCAGAGGTGTGGGAGGGGTGGGCGGTCAGGGGGTCATGCTGAGGGACGTATTTTGGCAAAAGGAGCACGCTTCATTAGGTCTTTTGGCTCAGAGTTCACTAAAACTCCAGGAGAGGAACATTCCAGGATACTATTAACCAAGCACTTCTCCTGAAACACTGTCAGGACCAACAGATTTGAACCCCCCCCCCCCCCCCCCCCCATCAGCTCCTCCTCTACTCCAGCCAGACCCCTTTATTTACTCTCCTCCCCAGACAATAGGCTCCATCTGTTAGGCAGCTCAACTTTCCCTGGTAGGACTCTGGGGGGCCGTGAGGCTGAGAGCTGAGCCCAGTACGGCAGGTGGAGGGGTGACAGTCACCTCTCAGACACCTCCACTGATGACGGAGAGAAGGAGGGAGTGAGTTTTAACGGTTCGGTGAGGCCATGAGGGAAAGAGATAATTGTATTTTTGACGGGGTGTGGGTGATGGAGTTAGAGAGGGAATGATGGAGACAGGGAAGGAGAGAATGTGTTTCAAGGGTGGTGAAGTGATAGAGTTAGAAAGTGAAAGAGGAAAGGAGGGAGGGTGCTTTAGGGGTGGAGTGAATTGATGCAGGGAAAGAGGGAATGGGTTTCGGGGTTCGGGTAAGGCGAGCCATTATAGACAGCTGCTGCTACTGCTGAGGAGAATATAAGTCATGCAGCTGTGACTGGGACCAACACTGGCTTTTGGCACTATAATCACCAAGAAATGGGTTTGACTAGTCTATACGTTTAGCTATACTCAAAACATATTGGACAGATTATTTAAAAAAAAAACCTTAGGACTGTTCTCAATACCAGTGTCAAGGGACTTGATATTCACTTGTCATAGTTTGTTTTTATATGTAGGATATGTCCCCTATAGCACAGATATACCAGCTATAGTAGAGATGTAAAGTCCAGGAAATAAAGTTGGCAGTGTGCAGTAGGACAGGTATAGATGCATGAGCCCCTGCGGTGCCATCGGCCGGGCTGATTATGTGGGCTCCATGCCTGGTCAGTTTTAACTGGAGGAGATTAGAGAGAGCAGGAGAAGGGTTTAGCCTGGATCTCTGATATGTTAATTAAAATGGATTTCTGAAAAAAAGGATAGGGGGAGGATGGCAAGCTCCACCTCAGCAAACCCAAAACTCCATCTGTTGGCTGAGGTAGGTGTGGGTGCGCGTGTGTGTGTGCGTGCGTGTGGGTGTGTGTGTGTGGGGGCAGTGGAGCAGAGATAATAGACCATACAGCTCATGTTATTAAAGGCCATTTTACCGCTTAATCACTTTTGTGAAAGGCTTCTTTTAAGGATCCGTTCGACAGTATTTCTGCCTCTGCTTTGTTATTCTCTGCATTTGTAACTTTCCTAGATTTAACTCAGTTGCATCCATCCATTTCCTAATCCCTCTGTTTTATCAGTGACACTCAGAGAGCAACCCAGATTGTGTGGCGATGTCAAGTCCCATGCCTGTCAGAGCCTGATCATGTCTGTCTCTGTCTATCTGGGTGGGTTATTGCCTGACCTGTGAAGATGTAGATAGTCAAGTGTCTGAGACGGGCCGCAGCTGACAGGGCGCTAAATAAAGAATGGGATACACAAGGCTGGGCACAACACATCGTCTTCTCTGACCTCAAATTTCAAGATCCGCTTTCCCTACCTCCGTCCCTCCCTCCATTCTTCCCTCCATCAAACCCCTGTGTGGTGATAGATGGTGCGGCAGAGACAGCGAGCGTTAAAGTTCGTGGGCCGTGGACCGAAGGCGGCGCATGAAAATCACTGGCGTAGAGTAAGCACTCGGAATTGGATGAGAAAAAGAGGGTGATGGAGGGAGAGAGGGAGGGAGAGAGGGAGGTGTCAGCACTTTTCTTTCCATACATTTCACTCAGCTGAATAGAGTCTTATTATCCGACCCAGCTCCCGTTCCCTGAGTGACCTAATAATATTGTGGTGGTGATCCCCACCAAGCCTCTAACCTTGTCACATCGCACAGGAATCTATTACCATACTTCCTCTAAGAAGCACTGTAGCATAGCTTAGCTAGCTTGTTTTAGTGTCTGAGACTCTGGCCTGATAATATGCACCACCAGTATCCATATCACTTGAATTGAATTAGCGTTATACTAGTGAAGTTCTTTGTGAGAAAACAAACTCCTTGGAGGAATGAGAAAAACATGGATTAAAGTTGCATCATCGAACACAGGCAGTCATAAAATAACTCCAGTCAAATTATTTGATAAAGTCTCAGTCACTTCACCCCATATCGTTGCATCATGCTTCCTTCACCATTGTTCCCATTGTAATGTCCTGTGGTGTGTTCATTCAGACGTGTGCAGCCTTGCTTCACACACAGGGTGTCATAACAGGGTCAAAACGCAAACAAATGCTTGACCTTCCTTTTGATTGGTCCAACCAGCGGCAGGCGGTGTGTTATTTAACCTGCTGATGTCGAGCATCTGACTCACAATATCAATGTATTAAATAGCTGTTATGCACAAGCTTGTTTAGGGGGTTTGGGGTAAATGGAACAGATTTGGGGAATAATCCTTCCCCAATCTGGCAACCGCAGCTGGTTGTCCTCTCAACCTCCCCCGCCGCCCCCCTCAACCAACCTCCTCTTCAACCCCCCCGACTCTGACCAACACAGGACAGGAACAGAAAGAGAGATAGACAGAGGGAGAGAGAGGGATAGAGACACAGAGATAGACAGAGGGGTCAAGGATAGAGAGACAGTAGGGATAGAGGCAGTGGATGTCTGATTTGGTTCCCTCTTAACCCAGATACCCAGGGCCCTCTACCTACTCAAACATGGATGGAAACCCTAGATACACACACAAACTCAGGCACACGCACGCACGCACGCACGCACACACACACACACACACACACACACACACAGACCCTCTTGGAATAGCTTCAAGTCCCTGATCCCGGCACTGTGCACGTCATCCCAAACTCAATGTCCTCCAAATCTAACAAGAGAATCCAACAGGTTTTTCTACTGCAGATTAACTGACTACCTATGCGAGATTGCCTACCCTCTGATCCATGTAGGAAGAATTCACATGGAAAAAGTATTAAGCTAGTTAAGTCCAGAAAACGGATTTTCACCAAGTCAAATGAATTTATTGTGTTAGAGGTTTCATGATGCTTGTATCTAAACCAAAGCACAATATAAGGTATAGTCAAAATGTTTGCCTTGGGGTAAGTTGAGCCAATTGTTGAGCCAATGGAAAGTTGATCAAAATGAAGTGTTTTCTTCCCAGGTGTAATGCAAGGCATTTTCGCTGGCTCAACTTAACCCGGGGTATGTGGTGCCGGGTGACAATTCTTTTGGAAAAACTATGTTTTCAAACTGTAATGTTCACATGAATTCTGATTATTTCCAGGGATACACAACATCCTGAAATATAGGTACGTATCTTTGTTAAAAATAATACTATATTTTCCTTGAGGGATTGATGGGGAATGTAAAAAATTGCTACATTTACCCCACTCTCCCCTACTCTGGCGTTGTAGTGACGTCTGGCATGTAATCATACCGCCTTCCTCTTTACTCTCTGGGTTATTTAAGCTGTCTCGAGACCTTTAGCTCTGTTTCCTGTGGCTGCTTGAGAGCCAGATTGACCGGAGAAAAGCGCTGTGACCTTGCCGTCTGACACGGAACATAGCGCCACACAGATAGGTAACGTAGCGCCACACAGATCCGTAACGTAGCGCCACACAGATACGAAACGTAGCGCCACACAGATCCGTAACGTAGTGCCACACAGATACGAAACGTAGCGCCACACAGATCCGTAACGTAGCGCCACACAGATATGGAACATAGCGCCACACAGACAAGGCAGCTACAGCCACGTTAGCAGGGCAACATCAGCACAACAAAAATAGTGGAAGCAGGTTAGCCTGTTGTAATTAGTGGTAGGCCAAGAGGGTTGGGAAGTAATTCTAGAGACCCAGCGGCCCCTGTGGCGGGCCCTAGGAGACCCTGTAGGGTCACGCGGGGTCTTTTTTCATTAAACAGTCTCCCCTAAGACCTAGAGGGCTGAAAGCGTTAAACCCTGCTATTGGTGGAGAACATATATAACACATATTAGTATCCTGCCAGTTGCACCTTTTCTCATTGCTTTTAGTATATCGAATGTGCAATACGTGCAGTTGTCTGTAATTATACCCTGCGCACTAAGGACTGTATTTTAAGGGTATTACTATTATTACCCCAAATTATATCATACACACATTTAGCTATTAAAGTATCTCTTCCTGTCATTTACCTGTACAGTTTATGTAACCATGCAAGTATTCACTTATCTGTAAATATAACTGTATATTTACCTGTACAGCTAATTTAACCATGCAAAATATTCACTTACCTGTTCATTTAGCCAGTCTGTATATTATTCCCTCGCTCATATCATACGCATTTTTAGCTACTGAAGTATTTCTCTGCCATCAACCTGTATAGTATAGTTAACCATCCAACATCCACCAATGTATAGTGTACATATTCAGCCAACCACTCATACTATGCAATGTCTTTTTATAGCTTTTTTTTGCACTCCAGATATCTTGTATTTCTATACTTTTTCATACTGCCGCTATATGTATCATGTACCGTGTATCTGTCTTTTGTGTACTTTCGTTGTGGCATTTTGCACCTGCCCTGTGTTTTGTTGTAGCTGCTTGACAATGAAATTTCCCCCCCCGGGGGAGCAATAAAGTACCTATCTATCTATCTATCTATCTATCTATTGGATGTTGAACATACTGTATCTGTCTCAGTCAGTTTGCTCTAAGCCGATTGGCCCAAGCTGCATTCGTTTGCATTTCGTAATGAAACTTTTTTTGGTGGTGACAAGTGGCATGCTCTGATCTGTTATGTTACAGACACTGATCCAATCTTATTTAGAATGACGTCATAGGAATAGTGGGTTAACTGCCTTGTTCAGGGGCAGAACGACAGATTTTTACCTTGTCAGCTCGGGGATTCAATCCAGCAACCTTTCGGTTAAGGCCCAACGCTCTAACCACTCGACTACTTGCCGCCCCTGTCACACACACACACACACACACACACACACACACACACACACACACACACACACACACACACACACACACACACACACACACACACACACACACACACACACACACACACACACACACACACACACACACACACACACACACACACACACACACACACACACACACTTAATTTTTCTCTCTTATTGGCCTTTCATTGCAGTGCTTATTGTGTTCCTCTATCTCTGCTGCTGCCCTCAGCGTCGGCCCTAGCTTTTTTAAGCACATTTTCTGCAATTCTACAAATTTTGCCATGGGTGGAGAGAAAATGTTGCAATTTTAAACACATTTCCAGAAATGTGCAATGACGTATGCCATATTCATGTGATATCTGAGTGAGAGTGACTAACAAAATTAATGTGGGCCCCCTAGAGGTCAGGGCCACTGGGCACAAGCCCTGCGTGCCTGGTCATTAATTTGGCCATGATTACTAGAAAGTGTAGATAGCTGGCTAGACTAACTTACCAATTTAAAAAAATAATTCTGACATGGGCAAATTGAGTGAATGTCAGTGACTGACATTACAAGAGAAAAACTGCTGATGAAAAACAACATTTTGAAATTGTACCTTTTGTATTCTATTATTCTAACTCTCAACAGTAAGTTGAGACCCCGATTGAGTTCCTAAAACTCCTGAATATCTACAGATTTAGGTGGGGATCCCCCTCTCTCTGTGCAGCCTTCTATTTTTTCTCTCTCTGTACAGCCTTCTATTTTCCCTCTCTCTGTACAGCCTTCTTTTTCCCTCTCTCTGTACAGCCTTCTGTCATCAACCATCCTATTTTAAGCAATTTTCCTGCAGTTATTCTCTCCCCATCCCTCTCCTGGTTCACTCTCCATCTCCCCCTCCCCTCTGTATCTCTCCTGGTTCTCTCGCCATCTCCCCCTACCCTCTGTATCTCTCCTGGTTCTCTCTCCTTCTCCCCCTTCCCTCTGTATCTCGCCTGGTTCTCTCTCCATCTCTCCCACCCTTTTGTACCTCTCCTGGTTCTCTCTCCATCTCACCCTCCCCCCTGTACCTCTCCTGGTTCTCTCTCCATCTCCCCCTCCCCTCTGTACCTCTCCTGGTTCTCTCTCCATCTCCCCCTCCCCTCTGTACCTCTCCTGGTTCTCTCTCCATCTCCCCCTCCCCCCTGTACCTCTCCTGGTTCTCTCTCCATCTCCCCCTCCCCTCTGTACCTCTCCTGGTTCTCTCTCCATCTCCCCCTCCCCTCTGTACCTCTCCTGGTTCTCTCTCCATCTCCCCCTTCCCTCTGTACCTCTCCTGGTTCTCTCTCCATCTCCCCCTCCCCTCTGTACCTCTCCTGGTTCTCTCTCTTGCGTTAGCCGTGTTGCTGACAGTGCTGTTTGTGTGAGCGGTGAGCTCCTCCATGGCCTCCCTCGCCTCTCTGCCTTCTCCCCTATCTACCCCCTCCATGCAGGGGAATTAACCTTTCAGCCCTGGGCTGCTTTATTTAATGACTGTCTGAGGGGCTAGCGCCAACTACATGACCCAGCTATTAGCATCTGTCCCAACAGCAACCAACCCCCCCACCCACCTCCACCCCCCACAACCACCCCTACCCCACCCCAACCACCCCCACATGAACACACCAACACAGAACACACACACAGTGGAGAATGCACATACACACACACACAGCACAGAGTGCCGCTTCCCTCCCTTTATTACCTGCAGAGGCTGTGGAAGGCTTATTAACACCAGAGACAATGCCTGCTGCAGAGGGTTTATGCCTAATGCATGGCTGAGCACACAATGAATGTACTGTATAATGGCCATAGGTGAATACTGTATAATGTAAATGGTAGAATATGGCCTGAATACTGCAGATTGGACATAAAAAGCACTAAGTGGGGTCTATCCTAAGGTCAAATAAAACACACATACTGGTAGAAAACAAATGTGACATTTGAGTTAGTCACTGTACTCTAGAAAGGTTCCAATATGCCTCCCAGTCTCCAGTCACCATTCAATTTCAGGTGTGTACTTTAATTTATATATGCAAATGATTGAATATACAGTGGGGAGAACAAGTATTTGATACACTGACGATTTTGCAGGTTTTCCTACTTACAAAGCATGTAGAGGTCTGTAATTTTTATCATAGGTACACTTCAACTGTGAGAGACAGAATCTAAAACAAAAATCCGGAAAATCACATTGTATGATTTTTAAGTAATTAATTTGAATTACCTTATCCCAACAGTCAAGCATGGTGGTGAGAATGTCAAGATCTGTGGCTGCTTTTCCTTCTCTGGACCTGGACGACCACATCATTAAAGGAACCATGAATTCTGGGGAATACCAGGAGATTCTTGAACAGAACGTCAGGCCATCAGTCAAGGAGCTAAAGCTGGGCCGAAAATTGGTCTTGCAACAAGACAACGACCCAAAGCATTCAAGCAAATCTTCCAAAGAATGGCTCAGGAGAAAGAAGATTTGTGTTTTGGATTGGCCAAGTCAAAGTCCTGACCTAAATCCAATCGAGGTGCTGTGGCAGTACCTGAAGCGGGCAGTTCATGCCACAAGCTATTGACTGAAGGGATTCACATATTTTTGCACACATCAAATCTGAGTTTCTATTAAATAAACCACTTTTGTTAAATAAACAATGAAAATATATCATATGTTTTTGTAATTGTCATTTAATTGGAATGTCTTTATTATGAATTGGGGTTTACTGTAGATAAAGATTTTTATTTTAATATAGCAAAATAATGACCAGACCTGTAGGGTTCACATACTTTCAAGCAGCATTGTACAGTATATAAACAGTATATTGTGGCAGACGGCAGGGAGAGGTGAGGGGAGTGGTCATTGAGGGAAGATATCTGGCAGCCCGTTGGCTCCACCCCCGAGCCTTATAGGGACTTCCTGCACTAACGAGAAGGTGTGAATCATTAAGTGATTGAGTGTTTGTGGATAAGAAGGGAAGCAGACTAGAAGAGAGAGAGAGAGAGAGAGAGAGAGAGAGAGAGAGAGAGAGAGAGAGAGAGAGAGAGAGAGAGAGAGAGAGAGAGAGAGAGAGAGAGAGAGAGAGAGAGAGAGAGAGAGAGAGAGAGAGAGAGAGAGAGAGAGAGAGAGAGAGAGAGAGAGAGAGAGAGAGAGAGAGAGAGAGAGAGAGAGAGAGAGAGAGAGAGAGAGAGAGAGAGAGAGAGAGAGTGTGACAAGTTAAGTGGTGAGCTGTATAACTAGGAAGGAGGATTTAACCCTGTGTACCGAATTGGACTGGCTGAGAACCGTGCTGTGGATTTACCCTTGGATTAATGGACATCGACAACGAACTGTGGACTGTGAACTGGTAGCTAAAACCCCCCTTTT
Source organism: Thymallus thymallus (assembly GCA_023634145.1). NCBI lineage: Eukaryota > Metazoa > Chordata > Actinopteri > Salmoniformes > Salmonidae > Thymallus > Thymallus thymallus. Next base: position 17,169,869 of record CM042416.1, read on the forward strand.
CCTTTCCCACCTAGGGACTTATTTCCCTAATAAATTCCCAACTACCTTGAAATTACGCTGTTTGTGTCTGTTTGTTATTGAGCTTGATGACGTGGAAACCCCACACCCCTAAACTTGCTACATATGGTGGAGAATGCGGGCAAGTTTTTAACCAAGCTCAATAACTAAACCGACACAAAGCCTAATGGAGGCATTACTGAAACAGTTAGCAGAAGCCAACCTCGCACAACAAGTTATGCACCGGGAGCTGCTGGAGGAACAGCGCCAGCAGACCGCTCTCCTGCGAGCTGAACTCAGCCAGCTGACAGCCGCCCATGCCAGGGTGACTGCAGGCACCGCAGTTTCTCAACCCAAACCCAGTATGTTTATTCTGAAACTGACAGAGGCGGACGACATCGAGGCGTATCTGCACGCTTTTGAAAGGACTGCAATCAGAGAAGAATGGCCTCCGGAACAATGGTCTAGCCTATTAGCACCATTCCTGTCCGGAGCAGCCCAGAAAACCTATCAGGATCTAACAGCTGACCAGGCAGCAAACTACGAGGGGCTGAAAAAGGAAATCCTGCGCCGGTATGGATACACACTGATTAGCAGGGCACAAAAGTTTCATGATTGGACTTATAATGCTACAGCGTCTCCTAGGTCGCAAATGCATGACCTTATTAGGCTGACCAAGAGTTGGCTGAATGCTGAACCCCTGACGCTCACGGCCCTTGAGAAAGTGGTCATTGATAAGTTTCTACGCTCTCTCCCGTGTGAAGCTAAAAAGTTAGCATGTCAAGCTAACCCACAGAGTGCAGATCAGCTGGTGGAACTCGTGGAAGGACAGCAGGTGGCTTTGGAGGTCCTGCGCAGCGGACCACCACGGAAGGTCGATCCACCCCGCCCAAAGGAGCGAAGAAAAATGGAGGACCATGTCGAAACCCTGACACCTACAGCCCGGACCCCGAGACCACGCCTTTTTCTGAACCACAACAGCAGGAAGTGCTATGAGTGTGGTGAGCCAGGACACATTGCCTGGTCCTGTCCAAACCGTGACGTCTCCATGCCTTCGGCCGCAGCCAGTGAGGGAGCCGCCGGGCGACCCTGCGGGTTACTGATGACATGCTGGGCGGAGGAGAGTAGGCCTTCCCCCGTCACTCCGGTAAGAGCCAATGGGAAGGACACCATGGCGCTGTTGGATTCCGGGAGTATGGTAACCCTGATCCGACCTGACTTGGCTCAAACCGGGTTGACACCGTGGCCATCACATGCATTCACGGTGAGACCAAGAACTACCCTACTACAATCCTCCACCTGCAGACCACAAAGGGACAACACACTGGACCAGTGGGAGTCGTCCCAAACCTACCCGTACCAGTACTTATCGGGAGAGATTGTCCGATGTTCCGCCAATTGTGGTCCAGTATGTACAGCAATGTGGGGAACAGATGGAACCGTAAGGGAGGAAGAAGCAGGAGGAATGGAAGTGGCGAAAGAAAGGGAGGTGCCCGAATGTGTGGGTTCCAGGGAGGGGACCTCCAGGCATCAACAGCGGCCCTTTCGGAGAATGACTCAGAGGAAGCAAGACCGGAGGAAGGTGAGGCAAGTCTGAACGACATGTTCCCAATGGACCACGAGGTGGTCCCAAAGCCAGCCTCTCTAGCGGGCCAGTTCGGCACGGCCCAATTGGAGGATCCCAACCTGGCCAGCGCTCTCCAACAGGTGACTGTGGTGGACGGGAAGCCCATTGAGGGGGTAAGTCAGATCATATACCCTCACTTTTCTATAAAGAAGAACCTGCTGTATCAGGTTGTGAAGGCAAATGATGAATTTATGGAGCTGTTGCTGGTGCCTCGTCCTTTTGTGCAATCTGTTCTGCAGTTGGCTCACTCTCACCTTCTTGGGGCTCACCTAGGAGTAGAGAAAACCTTAGACCGGATAAAGACCAGATTTTATTGGCCGGGGGTGAAGAGAGCGGTGGAGGATTACTGCCGCAGTTGCCCAGAGTGCCAGCGAGTGGCACCAAAGCCACACTTTCGCAACCCCTTAATTCCATTGCCCATCATTTCAGTCCCATTCAGCAGGATCGCAATGGACCTAGTGGGACCGCTACCCAAGAGCAACCGAGGGCACCAATACATCTTGGTGGTTCTGGATTATGCCACCAGGTATCCAGAAGCCATTCCACTACGTACCATGGCTACCAAAGGAATTGCACGTGAGTTAGTCATGCTGTTTTCCCGAGTGGGCATCCCAGACGAGATATTAACAGATCAGGGAACTCCGTTTATGTCAAGAATTATGAAGGATCTCTGTAAATTAATGAAAATAACCCAGCTGCGCACCTCAGTGTACCACCCACAGACAGACGGCCTGGTCGAAAGATTCAACCGGACCCTGAAGCAAATGTTAAAGAAGGTGATGGAGGCGGACGGGAGGAATTGGGATCAGCTACTACCTTACCTGATGTTTTCAATCCGAGAAGTACCCCAAGCCTCAACAGGATTCTCTCCCTTTGAACTCTTGTACGGGAGACGACCCCGGGGACTACTGGACCTGGCTAAAGAAGCTTGGGAACAACAGCCGTCGCCCCATCGAACCATGGTGGAACACGTGGAGGACATGAGAGACCGGATGGCAACCCTGTGGCCCCTGGTACGGGAACACATGCAGGAGGCTCAGGAGGCCCAAGCGCGGATATATAACAGAGGGGCACAACAATGAGACTTCCGACCAGGAGACAAAGTATTGGTGTTGGTCCCCACCTCAGAATGTAAGTTTTTGGCCCAATGGAAGGGTCCATACGAAGTCCTTGAGAAAGTGGGTGAGGTCAATTACAAGGTAAGACAGCCGGGACGTAGGCATTTGACCCAGATTTACCATGTAAATTTGTTAAAGAAATGGAATGCCCGTGATGTCCTCTACTCTGTTCACCCCCCAAAGGCAACCACAGAGACCAAGCCGACGGAGGTGCCCATGGGGGACCAGCTAAGCCAAGCACAAAAGCAAGATCTGACAGAGTTGGTTGGACGGAACCAGGATGTGTTCTCTAGTGAACCAGGACACACAGATCTGGTACAGCACCACATCATCACTGAACCCAGGGAAAGGGTGAAGCTGAGACCATACCGCATACCTGAAGCAAGGAGAGAGGCCGTTAGGAATGAGGTGAAAATGATGTTGGAAGCAGATATCATAGAGGAATCGAATAGTGAGTGGTGCAGCCCCATAGTATTGGTAATGAAACCAGATGGCACCATTCGCTTCTGTAATGATTTCAGAAAAGTTAATGATATCTCCAAATTTGATGCCTACCCTATGCCCCGAGTGGATGAATTAATCGAGCGGCTGGGGACTGCGCGATATATCAGCACTCTGGACCTGACAAAGGGTTATTGGCAGGTGCCCTTAGCTCCAGAAGCACGGGAAAAAACAGCGTTTGCCACCCCTGATGGGCTGTTTCAGTACAAGAAACTGCCCTTTGGTTTGCATGGGGCTCCAGCCACCTTCCAAAGGTTGATGGACCAGGTTCTCCGTCCCCACCGTGAGTATGCAGCAGCCTACCTTGATGATATTGTGATCCATGGGAGCAAGTGGGAGATCCATCTAGAACAGGTGAGCGAAGTGTTGCAGGCCTTACGAGAGGCGGGACTAACGGCTAACCCTAAGAAATGTCGTCTTGGCCTGCGGGAGGCTGAGTACCTGGGGTACACAGTCGGGAGGGGGTGTGTCAAGCCCCAGGCGAAGAAAGTGGAAGCGATCCGGGACTGGCCACGCCCCCTCACCAAGAAGCAGGTACGTACGTTTGAGGGGTTGACTAGTTATTATCGAAGATTCATCCCCAATTATGCCTCGCTAGCCAGTCCCCTGACAGATCTGCTCAAGAACCGTCAGCCCACCCAGGTGAAGTGGACCGAGGAGACGGAGAAGGCCTTTCAGGACCTAAAGGGTGCGCTGTGCTCTGGACCTGTCCTGGCGACCCCAGACTTTTCCAAACCACTGGTGGTACAGACGGATGCGTCCGAAACAGGGGTGGGGGCCGTCTTATCACAACTACACGAAGGTGAGGAACACCCAGTCATGTACATAAGCCGGAAGTTGTTGCCAAGGGAACAAAGATACGCCACGGTGGAAAAAGAATGTCTAGCCATCAAATGGGCCCTAGAGTCACTGAAATATTACTTATTGGGACGGCACTTCACCCTTGTAACGGACCATGCTCCTCTAGTATGGATGTCCCGGAATAAGGAAAGTAACGCCAGGGTGACCCGCTGGTTCTTATCCTTACAACCCTTTGCTTTCTCTGTCATCCATAGATCAGGTGCAGCCCATGGAAATGCCGATGCACTTTCCAGGAAGGACGCTCTTGGGGGCTGGACCGCCCCTCCCTCCCGGTCGGAGCTGAGGGGGGAGGTGTGTGGCAGACGGCAGGGAGAGGTGAGGGGAGTGGTCATTGAGGGAAGATATCTGGCAGCCCGTTGGCTCCACCCCCGAGCCTTATAGGGACTTCCTGCACTAACGAGAAGGTGTGAATCATTAAGTGATTGAGTGTTTGTGGATAAGAAGGGAAGCAGACTAGAAGAGAGAGAGAGAGAGAGAGAGGTGTGCAACAGAGAGTGTGACAAGTTAAGTGGTGAGCTGTATAACTAGGAAGGAGGATTTAACCCTGTGTACCGAATTGGACTGGCTGAGAACCGTGCTGTGGATTTACCCTTGGATTAATGGACATCGACAACGAACTGTGGACTGTGAACTGGTAGCTAAAACCCCCCTTTTCCTTTCCCACCTAGGGACTTATTTCCCTAATAAATTCCCAACTACCTTGAAATTACGCTGTTTGTGTCTGTTTGTTATTGAGCTTGATGACGTGGAAACCCCACACCCCTAAACTTGCTACAATATATATATTAAAGTATACACCTGAAAGTGAATGGTGACTGGAGACAGGGAGGCATATTGGAACCTTTCAGCACAAAATCAAATATTCTGCAGTGGAAAATGAATTCTGTGTAAAGTCTCCAACTCTGCAGCAGCGCAGCTGAATCCCCCCAGGAGTATTCAGTATATAAAATAAAGTAAAGTGGATACTCGCTGTCCCATGCATTATGTATGAGCATAAATGTTACAAAACGGGCGGCAGTGGAGACATCGATGTTGCCTTTGTATCTTTGAAGGTTCCATTGCTCCCTCAAACCCCAGACACTATGAGTTCTGTAGTCTCCCTCAGAAAGGACGAGCAGGGGAATCACATTCTCTGCTGCTGCTGTAGATGTTTATTACAGCTACACTGTACAGGCAAATTGAAGCTTTTTACTATACATTCAGAATGTTCTAGTAGACTTGAAATTATATTGCTTCCCTATCCCTATCCTGTATACCCCCTATCTCTAGCCTATATACTCCCTATCCCTATCCTATATACTTCCTATCCCTATCCTATATACTTCCTATCTCTATCCTATATACTCCCTATCTCTAGCCTATATACTCCCTATCCCTAGCCTATATACTCCCTATCCCTATCCTATATACTTCCTATCCCTATCCAATATACTCCCTATCCCTATCCTATATACTCCCTATCCCTAGCCTATATACTCCCTATCTCTAGCCTATATACTCAGTTTCCCTAGCCTATACACGCCCTATCCCTAGCCTATACACTCCCTTGTCATCTATTTTCCTGAAGATGACCCCCCCCAACCCCCCACACACACTCCTCTCTTTCTTCCTCCACAGTCTAAGAAGAGGATACAGTACATGTAGTGTCAGACAGTGGGAGAGTCCTGTTGGCATTCTTTCTCATCCACACTGCACACTTTTGTTCTAAGCGGCATCATGAGATCAGGCGAGACATAGAGAGTGGCTCCCGGCCCTCGACGTTGCTCAACAGGTAAGACCAGCTCTTCTCTCTCTCTCATGCAAACCCTACGCATATTCAAAAACTAGTGGCTTCTTTATGAGAGTTGCACTGTCTCTTACTTTTGCTCTCTCTCGCTATCGCTCTCTTTTTCTCTCCATACCTCTGTCTCTCTGTGAGCTCTCAGGAGACAGGCAAGGATGAGTCAGTGGAGGTTTGAAAGGAGGTCTTCTCTCCTTCTGTCTCTCTCTTTTTTCTCTCTTCCCATCACTTGGAGAGGTTTAACTTTCTCCCGAGGCAAGTGACATGTGAGGGAGTCAGAGAGAGAGAGACACATTAAGTTGAAGTTGACGACTCTGCAGACCAGAAACAGAAGGTTTGCTCTGTCTATTTGCGTCTGGACAAGCAGGCAGGCTCACCCAGGCAACGCTAATCAGACTGTCAGAGGACCACCATGTTTTCATGCACAATTAATGATTTGGATTCGATTAAGCCATGTGGAAAACCTAATCTGCGTCTTTGGCCTATAACTGATTCTGCTGGTGAGTGTCGGTGGTGTAATGGGTTCACAACAGACCTCCCCTATGAGGCACTGTAATTGGACCCACTGGCTAATGGTGAGATTGGCGGTGTGTGGGCGGGCCTGGTATTAAGATGTAGGTGTCACGTTGTATGAAAGGATCGGGAGACAGGCGCAGGAATGCGTAATAGGGTTTTTTATTGCTAGCCAAATTACCACATATACAAAAGAACAATTTAAAGAGTGAGGAGTACCTTGAATAAATACATGGGGCGAGACCCGTAATAAATACACGGGACGAGACCTCGAAAACACAAGTGCACAATGATACAACATGGGACGAGACCCGTAATCATACTATATGCACAAACACGCGGCAGCGAAAGCCACAATAACAAAGCACAGGTACTCACATGAACAACGGACATTGTAACAATAATCGACAACCCAGTGGTGAAACAAAGGGCGCACTTATAACAATCTAATCAGGGGGAATGGGAACCAGGTGTGCGTGATGAGACAGTTCAGTGACACATAGAAAACCGGTGACGTAGACCTCCGGAGCTGGTGCACGGATGGAGCAGCAGTACCGGGGGGATCCGTGACAGTAGGATCATATCTGAATTGCATGGTTGAATGAGGTTGAGGCTTCATTTTCTGCACATTGAGGGATTTCATGGGGTTTCGCATCAAATTGGTCCAGGATTGAGTGCATTGAGTCGTTTGATGATGTTATGAAGGAAGCCATTACAAATCTACCTGTTGGGGTCACGCTCGATGCCTCTGCTCTCTCCAATACCCTGGAGGGGAGAACGGCTGACTTGTCTCCGAGAGCGAATCAAATTTCAAATCAAACTTTCTCATTTCCATCTGTGGAAAGCTATTGAGGGACAAGGTCAGAAACTCTAGTAGCAGTGAGGGTAGTGAGACTCTTATACAGGCAAAGTTACAACAATGCTTATCCTTGGCGTTGAGCACAATAGGTTTTCAATCACATCCTGACTCATACAACTCTACTGTTGTCAGTGAAATACAGATTATATTATACAGTACAAGGTTTTCGTAGACAAATAAATTATTTAGTTTGATGGCACTTGAACAAATATGGAAAAAGTCAAGGGGTGTGAGTACTTTCTGAAGGGATTGTAGATACTGAATGAATGTAATTGTTCATGTATTCCATTATACTGTGTGCATGCGTGCGTGTTATGAAGCTTGTTGAGCTACTTATGGATAATGACAGAGATCTGTGCAAGGACAAGAACTTGATTATTTGTCTCTCATATTGTGAATTTTGAATATGTGTTTGTGTGTGTGCTTGCGTGCATGTGTTCATGTTGGGCCAGTAACCAATAGGTCGCTGGTTAAATACCTGAGCCGACAAGGTAAAACATCTATCGATGTGCCCTTGAGCAAGACACTTAACCTCAATTTGCTCAAGGGGTGCCATACTACTATTGCTGACCCTATCCGGTGTATGTGACAATAAAACATACAGTGCCTTCGGAAAGTATTCACACCCAATCCCTTTTTCCACATTTTGCTACGTTACAGCCTTATTCTAAAATGGATTTAAAAAATATATATCCTCAGCAATCTACACACAATACCCCATAAAGACTAGGCGAAACAGGTTTTAAGACATTTTTGCAAATTTATAAAAAATCTAAAACAGAGGTCTGACACCTAAAGACTCTCAGACCATGAGAAATAAGATGCTCTAGTCTGATGAAACCAAGATTGAACTCTTTGGCCTAAATGCCAAGTGTCACGTCTGGAGCAAACCTGGCACCATCCCTACGGTGAAGCATGGTGGTGGCAGCATCATGCTGTGGGGATGTTTTTCAGCAGCAGGGACTTGGAGACTAGTCAGGATCGAGGCAAAGATGAATGGAGCAAAGTACAGAGAGATCCTTGACGAGAACCCGCTCCAGAGTGCTCAGTACCTCAGACTGGGGAGAAGGTTTACCTTCCAACAGGACAACGACCTTAAGCACACAGCCAAGACAATGCAGGAGTGGCTTCGGGACAAGTCTCTGAATGTCCTTGAGTGGCCCAGCCAGAGCCCGGACTTGAACCCGATCGAACATCTCTGGAGAGACCTGAAAATAGCTGTGCGGTAACGCTCCCCATCCAACCTGAGAAAGCTTGAGAGGGTCTACAGAGAAGAATGAGAGAAACTCCTCAGTGTGCCAAGCTTGTAGCATCATATCCAAGAAGACTTGATGCTGTAATTGCTGCCAACAGTGCTTCAACCAAGTACTGAGTAAAAGGTCTGAATACTTTCCGAAGGCACTATATATATATATATATATATATATATATATACAGTGGGGAGAACAAGTATTTGATACACTGCCGATTTTGCAGGTTTTCCTACTTACAAAGCATGTAGAGGTCTGTAATTTTTATCATAGGTACACTTCAATTGTGAGAGACGGAATCTAAAACAAAAATCCAGAAAATCACATTGTATGATTTGTTAATAATTAATTTGCATTTTATTGCATGACATAAGTATTTGATCACCTACCAACCAGTAAGAATTCCGGCTCTCACAGACCTGTTAGTTTTTCTTTAAGAAGCCCTCCTGTTCTCCACTCATTACCTGTATTAACTGCACCTGTTTGAACTCGTTACCTGTATAAAAGACACCTGTCCACACACTCAATCAAACAGACTCCATCCTCTCCACAATGGCCAAGACCAGAGAGCTGTGTAAGGACATCAGGGATAAAATTGTAGACCTGCACAAGGCTGGGATAGGCTACAGGACAATAGGCAAGCAGCTTGGTGAGAAGGCAACAACTGTTGGCGCAATTATTAGAAAATGGAAGAAGTTCAAGATGACGGTCAATCTCCCTCGGTCTGGGGCACCATGCAAGATCTCACCTCGTGGGGCATCAATGATCATGAGGAAGGTGAGGGATCAGCCCAGAACTACACGGCAGGACCTGGTCAATGACCTGAAGAGAGCTGGGACCACAGTCTCAAAGAAAACCATTAGTAACACACTATGCCGTCATGGATTAAAATCCTGCAGCGCACGCAAGGTCCCCTTGCTCAAGCCAGCGCAAGTCCAGGCCCGTCTGAAGTTTGCCAATGACTATCTGGATGATCCAGAGGAGGAATGGGAGAAGGTCATGTGGTCTGATGAGACAAAAATAGAGCTTTTTGGTCTAAACTCCACTCGCCGTGTTTGGAGGAAGAAGAAGGATGAGTACAACCCCAAGAACACCATCCCAACCGTGAAGCATGGAGGTGGAAACATCATTCTTTGGGGATGTTTTTCTGCAAAGGGGACAGGACGACTGCACCGTATTGAGGGGAGGATGGATGGGGCCATGTATCGCGAGATCTTGGCCAACAACCTCCTTCCCTCAGTAAGAGCATTGAAGATGGGTCGTGGCTGGTTCTTCCAGCATGACAACGACCCAAAATACACAGCCATGGCAACTAAGGAGTGGCTCCGTAAGAAGCATCTCAAGGTCCTGGAGTGGCCTAGCCAGTCTCCAGACCTGAACCCAATAGAAAATCTTTGGAGGGAGCTGAAAGTCCGTATTGCCCAGCGACAGCCCCGAAACCTGAAGGATCTGGAGAAGGTCTGTATGGTGGAGTGGGCCATATTCTGTACCAAATATTAAGTTCTGCTTTTCTGATGTATCAAATACTTTTGTCAAGCAATAAAATGCAAATTAATTACTTAAAAATCATACAATGTGATTTTCTGGAATTTTGTTTTAGATTCCGTCACTCACTGTTGAAGAGTACCTATGATAAAAATTACAGACTTCTACATGCTTTGTATGTGGGAAAACCTGCAAAATCGGCAGTGTATCAAATACTTGTTCTCCCCACTGTAGATACTTTTGTACCTGTTTCCTCCAGCATCTTCACAAGGTCCTTTGCTGTTGTTCTGGGATTGATTTGCACTTTTCGCACCAAAGTACGTTCATCTCTAGGAGACAGAATGCATCTCCTTCCTGAGCGGTATGATGGCTGCGTGGTCCCATGGTGCTTATACTTGCATACTGTTGTTTGTACAGATGAACGTGGTACCTTCAGGCATTTGGAAATTGCTCCCAAGGATCTTTCTGAGGTCTTGGCTGATTTCTTTTGATTTTCCCATGATGTTGAACAAAGAGGCACTGAGTTTGAAGGTAGGCCTTGAAATACATCCACAGGTACATCTCCAATTGACTCAAATGATGTCAATTATCCTATCAGAAGCTTATAAAGCCATGAAATCATTTTATGGAATTTTCCAAGCTGTTTAAAGGCACAGTCAACTTAGTGTATTTAAACTTCTGACCCACTGGAATTGTGATATAGTGAATTATAAGTTAAATAATCTGTCTGTAAACAATTGTTGGAAGAATTACTTGTGTCATGCACAAAGTAGATGTCCTAACCGACTTGCCAAAACTATAGTTTGTTAACATGAAATCTGTGGAGTGGTTGAAAAATGAGTTTTAATGACTTCAACCTAAGTGTATGTAAACTTCCGACTTCAACTGTACATGTAGCAACTGCAGAGAGAGAGACGGAGAGAGAGAAAAAAACAGAGGTAGAGTGAGAGAGAGAAATAAAGAGAGAGAGAGAGAGAGAGAGAGAGAGAGAGAGAGAAACAAAGAGAGAGAGGGAGAAGTAAGGCAGATTAGTTTTTGAGAGCTCAGATCATACATCTAATGTGGTGGAGAGAGAGCAAATTGCCCTTGTGTGTTCAAAGTATATGTTGGGGGGCTCTGAAATGCATGGATGTTACTGAGAGCCAGGGATAATTGAGTGTGAGCTAATTCTTATCAAAGCCTGTTGGAGTGCGACTAATCGACCGAGGGGAGATGCCTCAAAGAACCGTCGCTTTTAATTCATTTTGTTTATTCAGATGAGAAAATGTTTAGTTTTCAATTAAGTAAATCACTATTATTTGTTCGAATGCAACAGATAAATTGATTGATTGAAAACTAACTTAAAATGCACATCGGGTCCCTTTCCAAAAGAAACAAGCAGAGGGGGACTGTTAGATTTTAGAGCAGAACACAATGTAATGGATGTAGACATACTGTTCCTCATGGATTTAACTCAAAATTGTTGACGGGTTAATTTACCCCCCGGGGATCAATAAAGTATCTATCTATCTATCTATCTATCTATCTATCTATCTATCTATCTATCTATCTATCTATCTATCTATCTATCTATCTATCTATCTATCTATCTATCTATCTATCTATCTATCTATCTATCTATCTATCTATCTATCTATCTATCTATCTATCTATCTATTCATTAGTGCATGCAAGAGTCATTCCTCAGGGCCTGGATTGAACAAGGTTTGAGATGGGTTTGTCATCAACAACTTGCTTCCCTAGTCCACTTCTTCTTCTCCTCACTCTGCTATGGGGTAAGATAAACAGCCACAATGGACTTATTGTCACCTTTCGAACTCAGAAAGGCCTTCTGTTAAGTTGCACAACATTATACTACTCTATAGCACTGTGCTCTCATTGACTGTGTGAAAGGCATAATCTACAGTTCCCTTCAACTCAATAGATGAGTTTGCATCAAGGCTTCTGTGGACTGTTGTAGTGTTGTTGATCATTGTAATACCCTTGGCTGTTGCATTGCTTTTCACTCACCTTGCATTGCACACTTCTTGCATTGGAGTGTTATTTATCGACAATCACATTGATAGAATTAGACATTGTGCTAAGACCTCACCATTCACTATTCTAGCCCATCATACTGCCTTGCCAATGTACCAGCTGGTTCCCAGAAGAGCAAAGCCAACTGAACAGGAGCAGGAATAGGACAGCTTAACAACAGCACATTGTCAGAAGAGAAGGATCCTGTGACGAGTGGCTAATCGCTGTCGAATCACCAAACTGTCAAGATTGTTGTTTTTCCAATATGTAACTATCTGTTTATTGCTGCCAGAACTCCTCAGACAATGACATCTGTTCGAATTATTTTGTAAATCATATTAAAAAATGGTGGCCGTCAATCAACGTGAAATCACACAGTACTTGTAAGCCTTTGCTCTGTGAAACAAATATGGTTACAGTGCTCGTAGCATTATTATGCAGTTACAGCACATTTACTGACACATACAGTAAATCATCTCCCCAAAAAAATCACAAACAATATCATCCAAATTAATCTGGTAATGGAACAGATCCCACTGTACTGCTGGCATAATTATTTCAAGTTAATGAGATCTGATAGTATGCATTTACATTTAAATTCTCCCTCCTGCCTTTGAAAGCATCACAGAGAGAAACAGAGTCATTGTAAGTGGCAGGTATCATCTTCTCATAACCTCTACCTGCTTTCTGTCATCCCTGTCCAATGTTTTGATACTAATAACTTCAACTGCAATTATTACAGATGCTTTTCACAGCTGTTCAGCTGTTACACCATACCCCAGAGTATGGCTAGCTTCTGCCTCCATCTCGTTGTAACAGCAGAGGGCATAGAGTTTTGTGGACAGCGTCAGCTCCATAGCATAATCCCAAGCAATTATCTAGTTCAAATAGACACCAAATCCTTGGATGGGAAAGGAAATCAATGGCCTACGGTGTTTGCCACTTCCATCCCTCATGCACCTCGCTAGGTAGTGGAAGTAGGAGAGAAGAATCCATTTTGTTCCTGTTTGTTTCAACTTTTACTGCTTGTTAGTACACGGAATTGTTGTGTATTCATTTATGTAAACTGATATGCAAATGAGATTTTGTGGCTGGTTGTTTGTATGCGCCGTCTATAATGACCAATCTTGCCCTTCACGTTTGACGTGAGGTGACTGATGTCCCCTTGTTCTGAGAGTTCTCCCTCTCACTCATGTTGCCGAGGTGCAGCCTAGCATGCAGTTCGCAAACAACTTTGTGATTGGCTCAAAGAGGGTCAAGATTCAACATCCTTCCAGAACTAGGCGGTGTAAATAGCTGCTCTCCTCTCCACTGCATAGTTAAAAAATAAGATGCATGCTTTTATATTAGGGGCCCTAATTAGCGTAGGACTTTGCATGCAGAGCTACAATCGCATTACCTTGTGATCCTAGTCTCATTGTTCTAGCCTCCACCTCACTCACTCACTCCCAGGCTGGCTGTGTGGCGCTAAGGTTACCTTCCAGCCACCAGTGCAGTGTACCGGAGCATATCACTTTATACAGGGAGTGAGGGTTGTGTTTGAGGCTAGGGTTAGGGTTGAACTAGGTTTAGGGTTGGAGTTTGTGTTAGGGTTGAATACAAAGTAGGAAAACATTAATAGTTTGGGGGGAATGGGTAGGAAAAAGCAATATATCTAAATTGCTTACAGTACCAGTCAAAAGTTTGGACACACCTACTCATTCAATGGTTTTTCTTTATTTTGTAATATTTTCTACATTGTAGAATAATAGTGAAGACATCAAAACTATGAAATAATACACATGGAATCATGTTGTAACCGAGAAAGTGTCACCTGGAATGTATTTCAATGAACAGGTGTGCCTTGTTAAAAGTTAATTTGTGGAATGTTTTTCCTTCTTAATGCGTTTGAGTCAATCAGTTGTGTTGTGACAAGGTAGGGGTGGTATACAGAAGATATACTTATTTGGTAAAAGTCCATATTATGTTACGAACAGCCA
>CM042416.1:17788854-18006142 GCA_023634145.1 Thymallus thymallus
GACCCTATACACACCTTATACTGACGCTATACACTCCTTATACTGACGCTATACACTCCTTATACTGACGCTATACACTCCTTATACTGACCCTATACACACCTTATACTGACGCTATACACTCCTTATACTGACGCTATACACTCCTTATACTGACGCTATACACTCCTTATACTGACCCTATACACACCTTATACTGACGCTATACACTCCTTATACTGACCCTATACACACCTTATACTGACGCTATACACTCCTTATACTGACCCTATACACACCTTATACTGACGCTATACACTCCTTATACTGACCCTATACACACCTTATACTGACCCTATACACTCCTTATACTGACGCTATACACTCCTTATACTGACGCTATACACTCCTTATACTGACGCTATACACACCTTATACTGACCCTATACACTCCTTATACTGACGCTATACACACCTTATACTGACCCTATACACACCTTATACTGACCCTATACACTCCTTATACTGACGCTATACACACCTTATACTGACGCTATACACACCTTATACTGACGCTATACACTCCTTATACTGACGCTATACACTCCTTATACTGACGCTATACTCAAACATGCAGTTATGTCATTGGAAATGACTCCTTCCACTCACATTGTATGGTGGCCTTTACTTACTTTAGTTCTAATAACTGCTAGTTAGAACACTGCAGGGATGTCTTGGCCAGTTTTGGGGCTCCCCTCACCACCTGTCCCTTGCACCTGTCCCCTCCAGGTGCTGTCTGATGCGACCATACTGCAGAGGAGGATCCCCCCAAGTTTTCGAGATCCCGCCAGCGCCCCGCTGAGAAAACTCTCTGTCGATCTGATCAAGACTTACAAGCACATCAATGAGGTGAGTGAAGTGTGTCTGTCAGCCAGCGGTCCGGTCCTACAGGACTCTGCTGCTGCTACAGGAGCCATGATCTCCAGGAAACATCACCTCACAGCTGACCTGCTGGGATCCAGCCTGTGAGTGTCCAATCCATCTGGCGGGTGGTTTCTCAAACATGCACAGTTATGTCATTGGAAATGACTCCTTCCACTCACATTGTATGGTGGCCTTTACTTACTTAAGTTCTAATAACTGATAGTTAGAACACTGCAGGGATGTCTTGGCCAGTTTTGGGGCTCCCCTCACCACTTGTCCCTTGCACCTGTCTCCTCCGTGTCCAGGTGTACTACACAAAGAAGAAGCGGCGTGCCCAGCAGGTGCCCCCGGAGGACTCGAGCACTAAGAAGGAGCGGAAGGTGTACAATGACGGCTATGACGACGACAACTACGACTACATAGTCAAGAACGGGGAGAAGTGGCTGGACCGCTATGAGATAGACTCGCTCATCGGCAAGGGCTCCTTCGGGCAGGTCAGTAGACATAGGGGAGGGAGGGAATCTGGGAGGACAGGTCGATGGACAGAGGGTAGAGGAAAGGACAGGTCAGAGGGTAGAGAGGAGGAGGACAGGTCAGGGGGGAGAGGTGAGGACAAGGGGGAGATGGGAGGACGAGGGGAGGATGGAAGAGAGGAGAAGCACTTCCATAGTTTAAGGTGTGAAGAGTTGCATGGGGAGAATGAAGTGTCTACTGACGTGAGGAGAAAGAATGTGCCAGAGGAAGAGGAGAGAGATCATGACTGTGTGAAGTTGTTTGGTGAAGGAGATTTGCATTCACCCCTACCACCTGCAAATACTACAAACAACATGGCTGCCTGTCTGACCTGTGACCTTTGCCATCCCGCAGGTGGTGAAAGCCTATGACCACCACGAGCAGGAGTGGGTGGCAATCAAGATAATCAAGAACAAGAAAGCCTTCCTGAACCAGGCCCAGATAGAGCTGCGACTGCTGGAGCTCATGAACAAACACGACACCGAGATGAAGTACTACATAGGTGAGGACGAGCGCACACACTCTATGTGCTTTAAGCTCCCACTTAAGATCTAACACTATTGCATTATATACCATCTACTAAAATGAATTGATACTGTGCCTCTTTGACGTCACATGCAACCTGCTCCACATTTAACGTCTCACTTGAAATGTAGACCAATGCCCTACTTCTCATATATCCCTATGTATAAATATCATGGTACATACATATCACTCCAGTAGCCTTCGCAATGATAAACCTGTCACAGAATCACCTTTACCTCACTAAGACCCTATAGCACTGGGCGAGGGGATTGACTCACAATAATAATAGATGGCATTTATATGGCCGAGCTGTTTTCCATGTGGTCAAATCACCTTGCTCTCCACTGTAAGGGCGAACTGTCACTCTGGAAGTCCTCTCAACCACTACCCATGTAGAGCAGAGCACCCAGACAGGTAACTGCAGTATACAGCTTACCCTACTAACCTCCTCCTCTGCCCCTGTAGTCCACCTGAAGAGGCACTTCATGTTCCGGAACCACCTGTGCCTGGTGTTCGAGCTTCTCTCCTACAACCTGTACGACCTCCTGCGCAACACCAACTTCCGTGGTGTCTCTCTCAACCTGACCAGGAAGTTTGCCCAGCAGCTGTGCACGGCGCTGCTGTTCCTGGCCACGCCCGAGCTCAGCATCATCCACTGCGACCTCAAGCCCGAGAACATCCTGCTGTGCAACCCCAAGCGCAGCGCCATCAAGATCGTGGACTTCGGCAGCTCCTGTCAACTAGGCCAGAGGGTGAGGAGGCTAGCTGACTAACCAAGCACAGAGATATATGTATATATAGGACCCGTAATGAACCCAATGTATGTGCTCAGGGGAGCGGTGTTGAGGAGAGAACACCATTGGGTGAGGAGAGAGAGAAGCAAAGGGAGGGAGGACTACGCCTTACCAAGCACATTAATATACACAGTCCACTCCTGAATTCAGTGCATTGCAGTTCACCACTCCCAATCCCAATGGATTCTTTGTGAATTGTTCTGGGTATCTGCATGCTCCTGTGTATTAGATTTAAGATAGACCTAAGCCATTGCATACATCAGCAGTCGACTGTGGTTGATATAGTAGGCCCTTAATGCACACTATATCCCTTCTAGATGCTAATGGGGGGGGGGTTGTTGGGTAGAGAAGAACATTGGGGGAGGAGGGAGCTATTGGGGGGATAGAGAGAGACGCAGGGGAAGGGAGGGAATGGTAGAGGTAGAATGAATAAGAGAGAGATTTTTGTAAACCAGATAAATGTTCAATAATATTAACTATTTCTCAAACATTGTATAATTTGTGTACTAATGCCTCTGGATAGCTCAAGAATAGGGAGAAGGGTGGGGTAGACCGATGGATGGATGGATGAGGGAGAGAGCACGAATAGCCCACAGATGATGATTCTGTCTCCCCAGTTTCAAAAGAGAATGAGCTCAGTTTTCTGCAGAGGGTAAATAGACATGGAGAGGGAAGCTATTGAGGGAGGCCGTTGCCAGGTTGAATAGGGACTGGCATTCACAGCACGTCTTTGAGGACTCTTGGGAAGATGAGGAAATGGGCCTCACTACAGTGCTCAAGTATAGAATCCCAGCGGCTCTGCTGCACCCAGTTTAGATATTTCTACTCAGCTTAGCCTGCCCCCGTGTGGACGAATGTTGTCACTGCACGACTTCCACCACCATACTGTCTCACTTCACCAGTGCGTGTGCTCTAATTTAGATGAGAGTTTTTAAATTAAAGGGCCACAGCTCTGTGCTGCTGTAACCAACAAACTGGAGCTAATGCCTCTCTTTTCTCATCACATTTTCTCTCCTCGTCTTTCTATCTCTCTCATTTTCTCTTTGGTAATATATTTTCTCTCTTTACCTCACCGCTACCTGTCCATCCCTCCTCTGTCCTCGCTCCCCTTCTCCCTATCTCCTCTCCACCTCTTTTCATTTCTTATCTCACCCCAATCTGTCCCTCCCTCCCTCTGTCCTCTCCTCCTCTTCTCTACGACAGATCTACCAGTACATCCAGAGTCGGTTCTACAGATCTCCGGAGGTGTTGCTGGGCATGCCCTACGACCTGGCCATCGACATGTGGTCCCTGGGCTGCATCCTCGTGGAGATGCACACGGGAGAACCCCTCTTCAGCGGCTCCAATGAGGTAGGCTGTGAGAACACACACACACCGTATTGGGTGTCGATGCCGAATTTGTCCCTGACCTGTCCTGTTTCTCTCTCCAGGTGGATCAGATGAATAAGATAGTGGAAGTGCTGGGGGTCCCTCCCAACCACATGCTGGATCAGGCTCCCAAAGCACGGAAGTACTTTGATAAGCTGTCCGACGGCCTGTGGACCGTCAAGAAGAACAAGGACATAAAGAAGGTACTTTACCCCTCGGCCTCCGTGAGTAAAACTCTGCTCTTACTTAATCTTCTCATCTCATCTCCGAAACACATCCGTCCTGTCACTCACAACGCAGTAGGTTCAAATTCCCGTCACCCCACAGATCTTGGATCAGATTACCTTACTCTGACCCCAAACCTAAACTGAACTACTAGGGGGATGGACAAATATTTGATCCTAGTGTCAGTGGATAGAGGCAACCTCTACTTTCTCCTACTTGGAATAACCATTCAACCCTAGAGAGGGAAAGAGAGATGGGAAGAAACCCGAGGAGGAAGGGGAGGAGGGTTAGCTTGATTTTGGAAAGTAGTTTGTGCAGAAGAGGTATTTTCTCCTTTTCTTATTTCCAACCTAAACTCAACTCACGCATCTTCCTCTCCAGTCATCATCATCATAATCTAATCCATCAGAACCCCTCGTCATAAAGCTTTCCCTAAAGGCCCTTATCATTACATGATTCTGTCTGTATCAGAAGCATTACATAGCTACTATATGGGATAGAGGGGTGAGATGACGGAGCAGTGAAAGCGGATGAACGGTGGAGGTTGAACAAAGGGAGAGGCCTGGATTACGGCGGAGGTGAGAGAAATAGGGAGAGAGGTTTGGATCAGATGTTAATTGTCCAAAAGGGATTAGAGATGGTGGGGATCAGCCATCTCACCCCAGAGGCAGGCACACCTGGGTGGGTGGGTGTGTACACTTATGGGTCTTAGCATGTATTTTCACTAGACGATTAGGGGTTAAGTGAATTATATAGTGCAGGATAAGACGACTTATTGCTAGTTTGAGGACTAGGGCCTGATGGTCTTTAGACCAGAAACCATGGAAGGATACATGTTGGAGGTCTCATTCATTCCAGCTTCTCATCACTGGCTTGGTGTTATGTAATAAAGGATAAAGTAGCCTAATAAGTGAAAGTCTATCCATTCATAATATGCATTCTACTGACCATTAACCATTTCACCGCCATAACAACATGCATGCTTGCATGTGTGAAATTCAACCATAATAATAATTAAGTCACTAAAACTGCCTAGAAGAAAATGAGAACTCAACAGCGTTTCTCTGCACCTCCCCACATCCATATTCTCCGTACTCTTCCCTCTCTTCCCCTCTTCAGGAGTACAAGCCTCCTGCGACACGGCGGCTCCATGAGATCCTGGGGGTGGAGACCGGGGGTCCTGGTGGGAGGCGGGCCGGGGAGCAGGGGCATGCTCCCTGCGACTACCTGAAGTTCAAGGACCTGATCTTGCGTATGCTGGACTATGACCCCAAGACGCGCATCACGCCATTCTACGCGCTGCAGCACAACTTCTTCAAGAAGACGACAGACGAGGGCACCAACACCAGCAGCTCCACCTCCACCAGCCCGGCCATGGACCACAGCCACTCCACCTCCACCACCAGCTCCGTCTCCAGCTCCGGTACGGGACACAGCAGTTAGTATACAGTATACCGTTACCATAAGCCACACTCAGTCCACTGCATGGGGAAAAATCTAGCAGAAACCACTGCAGAGGTCAAACCTCAATAGAACAAACTCTACTGCAGTGTTTCCCCCAAGATATTTCCCCCTATGTTTGTGAAAAACTCCAAGATTCCTTAGATTGAAAGCCTGTTGAAGCCATGTTGGTTAGTACAGTACTGTATAGGATCTTGTCTGGGAGATCCCTCCCACCTACATAGTCTTCGGGGGAACACTGCAGTCTACTGCGTCATAGTGATGGTGGTTCAATGTTACATCTCAGCCAGCCCCTACAGCCCCTCTCTCTGCAACAGCTACACAGTCTCCATAGAAACAAGCTCCTAGTCACTTTAGCTGCAGCTCAGTCCCTACAGCCTGCAGCACACCGTTACCATAGCAACAGCTCAGCCTCAGCGGCCTCTCCTCTGCCATGGCTACAGCACCCATTCACCATGGCAACAGCTAGTCACCTTAGCTACAACACCATGTTCAGCAGCTCAGCTACAAGTTATGGTCCCAGTAGTGATGGACTATCAGTATGTTGACATAACAAAACTATTGTGTATTCTGACTGACCGAGTGTCTTTTCCTCCTCTCCTCCCCTACTCCCTCTCTCCAGGTGGATCTAGCGGTTCTTCCAATGACAACCGGAATTACCGGTACAGCAACCGGTACTACAACAGTGCAGTTACTCACTCAGACTACGAGATGCAGAGTCCACAGGTGAGCGGAGGTTTAAATCTGACATCACTCTGATGTCTCAGATTTCATCACATGGAACAACATGTTCTTCCTCTATACCATCTGGAACTGACATTTGGATGATGTACTGTAGATCCTGTATTCTCTGTTTCTAACGATGACCTCTCTTCCTCCTCCTCATCCCCATGTCAAGGCTCCATCTCAGCAGCAGCTGCGCCTCTGGCCGGGTGGAGAGGGCGGCATGGGTCCCCTGTCCAACAGCGGCAGTAGCGTCAGCGACCCTCCATACCCCCAGCTGCTGCTGCACAAGCCAGCGGCCACGCAGCACTCGCGCCACTTCCTGGGAGGTGGCGGTGTCGGGGGCATGATGGAACCGCACCACCCGCACCCCATCTATGGCGGTCACCACGGCAACGGGCGGGGCCTGCGGCAGACTGGGCAGGGGAACCAGCCCCAGGGCCAGGCTTCACAGGGCCAGGCTTCACAGGGCCAGCAGGGCCAGCAGGGCCAGCCCCTGATGCCCATCTCCTCCCCACAGATGCCGGACAGCATTGAGCTCAGCCTCACACACCACCAACATCTGGGGCAGTCTTCCATCATGCCGCCCCCATCCAGCTTGGACTCCAGCCAGTACGGCTCCTCCAACCTCCACCTGGGCCTCTCTGCCTTTCGGACTAGGACGGTCATTGCCCCCCAGCCGCCCCCCGCCGGCTCCCAGCAACAGTTGGCCCAGCCCCCAGCCTCTCAGGACAGCTTGGTCGCTGCCTCTGGGCTTGGATACATCCCCCCATGCTACCCGGGCAGTAACAACAATAACAACCCTCCCCAGGGTAACGTGGTCGGGGGCGGGATGCTCACCGGGGGGCCCCCACCCAGGGGAGTAGGGGGCAGCGGGGGGAGGCCGGATTCTGAGGAGTCCACCATGATGGGTGTGTGCGGCAGTGGAGGAGGCGGCGGTCAGAACGCGGCCAACTCTTGATAAATCTTGAACAAATTCCAAAAGCCATACAATTTTAACAATGACAACATTACAATTTCAACACACATATACACTTGAGTTTGAAACAAATATGGCCACACATAGTTACAGAGACAAACTTGTGAAATATCAAAGGAGTTTTGTTTTGCATGGGAGAAGGTTGAGGGAGAGTTAGAGGGGGAAGACTTTGAATCCATTTTTATCCTTTTTTCAGTTTGTTTGTTTTTCTTTTGTTGAAGGAAAGAAACGGGGCTCAGTAGTTGGAATGGAAAGTTTCAGCTAAGTTTGTTTTTATTGTTATTATTATTATATTATTTGATTTTATGTAATTTAAGGAAAGGTTTGCAGCGAGATTTTTGTTGTTTGGGTTGTTTTTTGGAATGAAGACCGCAAAGGCAGATGAATGGTTTGAAAAGTGTTAATTGTTTGTTAAGAAGAGGGAGGCACGAGAGAGTACCCTTATACAATTTTTTTTCAATCTTTTTTATTTTCTTTGTTTTTTTTTAGTTTTTCTGAATTTTAGGTTTAATTGTACATGTTTTATTTATTAAACATCACTACATGAGGAGGAGGGTAAGTGGGGAGTTGAGAATAGAGCTAAATTGAGGTGGTTTATTTATTCATTATTTTTTTTCCTTTTATTTATACAGGTTTTTTTATTTGCTGATGGACAGAAAACACTTGCGCATACACAGAGAAACAAACAAACTGTTTTTCAATTCAGTATATCTCACCCCCAAAACACACAAACACTTTTATTAAAAAAACAAAACAATTATGTTTCCAATCTTCTCTCGCTTGACAACCCTGGCTTATATATCTGAAACTATGAAACAGATCATAGAAATAAAACAAAGCAAATTACAAAAACCAGTAGTCACAACACAGTGAGAAACTATACGATGAGGAGGCTGAAACATTTGCCGAAGTGAGACGCTTTCAAGAGGAACAAAACTTTTACACGAAAGGAGGAAGTGATACAAGAAGAACGAAAAACAACAAAACATTTTGCCACAAGGAAAACCAAAATGCTTCCCTGTTGTTTGTTTAAAAATAGTCTGCCTTCTACTTCACCATCACACTCTTTCGCCCTCTTTCTCTCTCCTTCTCTCTGTCTTTTCTTAATCACTTTTTTTTGGACCATAAACTACAGAAACGTAACACACATTTTGGGTTGGATTAACTCTGGATATGCTAAGCCAAATCTTGCTCACTCTCTCTCTGTCTCGCTCTATTCTCTCTACCCTATTTTTCTGTTGGAAGGAAGGGAGGGGGGGGGGGGCAATATATAGCAAGAGGGAGGAGTACATACTTATAAGGGGACACTTTCATGCCCTCCTTACCCCTACAGCGCCCCCCTGACTGACTTCTCTGCCTTCTTTTCTTTCTCTCCTGTCTTTTTACTACCCCCCCTCCCTCCTCCTCCTCCTCCTCCTCCTCCTCCTCCTTCACGACACTCTGTGAGTGCTGTTTGCCATCAAGTCAAAAAAGTGAACTACTTCTCTCTCGGCTGCTATCTCCACTTTCAACCATGTTCGGATTGCTGCTAAAGAAAACATAGATTAATAACAATGAAACTTTTTAACCCTCCTGCTTAAGAAAAAAATTGAAAAATAAACCACTGCATCTCATGTATTTATTACTATTTAACATGAAAAAGAAAAGGTAAAAATTTACCTGTTTTCTTCAGTTTTTTGTTTGGTTGCCTTCTTCCTGCAGGTGAAAGTTGGGCATTGACTAAATGTAACAGTTAAAGGTGGTATTAAAACACTTACTTCGTTTGTCAGCCAATGGGCGGGGCCTGAATGGGGGAAACTGGGTAAGAATAAAGTTGGATATATAAGAATAAAGAGTATACTTTTGCACACAAAGGTCAAATGCAAATCACAGCTTTCTGCTTTTTTCAGCTTTCAGTCGACAGACCCTCATCTGAGCAATGTGCATACATCAGTAGGCTTTACCACAAAGACAAACTGTTGATGTGGCAAGCTAACTAAGTGATCACTGACATGGCATAATACATCTGAGATTTGCGTTTGACCTCAAGTTATTTCATTATTTTTTTTGTATCTGAGTGTAACTGGTGTTGGATGTGGTGGGGATGATGTCCATGAAGAACCACAAAGTTGGTGTAGCTACTAATTAACTTATTAGGAACCAATCTACAGTAGCAGGCAGCTCTGAGTAAAGTGTAAACATAGAATTATAGCTAGATAGATTAATGGTTGGTGGTTTACTATCACAAGGTTACACTCAGTACACATGGTGTCTCTGCTGTATTTGAACTGTCTTCCTAGAGGTAACGATTGATGAACACATGCTACTGGAAGTGTTAGAAGACCGGTTGTTGTTGTTGTTACCCTAATGGCCTACTCTATGCCCCTAGTTGTATCTTTGGTCGCAGCTTACGTTGGCACAATCCTCCGTGTATCTACTCCATTGTCAATGGTAAATGCTGTTTAGTTCAAAATGTAGTCTGTGGCGGGGCAGTATGGTCACCTATACCATAAAATACATGCAATTAGAACCAAACCAATTTAGGGCAGTTTGACTCATGTTCATCAACACATTTGTATTCTTCCTAGTTGAGACTTATTGAATATGATTATAACAGGTGAAGGTCAAGTGTTGTATTCACACAAGTTACTGAGTAAAATTGAGAGCACTGAGTTTATACTGGCATCTGGTGGATAGATAAGTGAATTACATACTCACCAAAGCGACGGCCTTCAGAAATCTTCAGTCATTCTGTTGTGATTCCATTTTTTCTCGTTTTTCATATATCATTGCAAATATAATTGAGCTAATCATTAATTATTATAAACTGGGTGGTTTGAGCCCTGAATGCTGATTGGCTGACATTTATTTTTACTGGTCTAATTACGTTGGTAACCAGTTTATAATAGCAATAAGGCACCTCTGGGGTTGTGGTATATGGCCAAAATAAGGGCTGTATTCAGACACTCCCGATGCGTCGTGCATAAGAACAGCCCTTAGCCGTGGTATATTGGCTATATACCACACCCCTCGGGCCTTATTTCTTAAATATTCTACGCCCAGTAGCCTACATGCAACGAACGTCCTCGTGTGTGCCAAGTGCGTAATTGTTGCGCCAAAACCAGGTGAGCGCAATTATCAAGCGCCTACAAGATTAATATTTGAATGGTCACTCCTGTTTTCTTACAACAGTGTCCACGAGGCGCTCTGGACTACAGTTTTATATTTTTTTCTGCGGCTTTGGTCACGTTGAACATGGCACAAGTTGCGTGGATGTTTTGTCTGTTTGCATGGATTTTTTCTGCCTTTCCATTCACACAAGTGTCAGCGGAAGCTGATTTTAATGTCGACAGATGGGGTGGTCAAGTGCATCAAGACTACCAATTTGCGGAGCGGCACCTCCAGGGCAATGTGCCAGTGCGTGAGGTGATCAGGCCTCGGATAGGGAAAGACTATGCCATCGGTGCCCCACGGTCAGAACCACCATACCACTTCCTTCCCATGTTCCAGCACTCGGCGGCTCCCGTCGTCGATAGGGACTTGTTTAGACCAGTCGCCGGGGAAATACGTTTCCCCAGTATCTTGACCAACCTCTTCATCCCGCCACAAAATAGTCCAGAGCTCAACCACTTCTCTCCGGTGCGTAACCCGCGTGGAGTGGAGGTGTGGTGCGGGTACAACCAAATCTCTGTTCGCGTCAACAGAGGTCAGCTCAGGTTTAGGTGTCTTGGCTCAATGCTCTTCCTGGGCACGTGCCCCGTCACGCGGGTCACCCCACTTTTCTTTTACTTCCATTATAACCTGAATGACTGTGGCAGTACTCAAACGGTAAAATGTGTTGGGATACATTTTGACCTCACTATCCATTAGGCGCACACTCTTAAACTAACCCTAAAATAATTACTTTTTATTCTGTTAATAACTTCCAGACCATGAATGGCCAGCTGGTGTACTCCAGCTCACTTCGCTTTTCTCCAGAACCACAAGGGCCAGTGATAAGAGCCATACCTCTCAACCTCCCCATTCAGTGCACTTATAACCGGTATAGTACCCAATAGACTAGCCTACAGTAGGCATTTATACTTCAGTCTTACTTCTACTGTGTGAATGTGTTTTTTGCCGTTTACCATCCATTTCCTTAACAGATTCCACTACTCTTACAAAGTTGGTTATGTACCCGAGGTGCATGACCTCACTCTCTTGAAGAGTATGAATGGCAAACGCATATTTAGGCTCACTGCATGCAATGGTAAGTAAACATGTCCCATTACAAGAGTTGACAAATTGATTGAAGGTGCAGAAAATGAGGGGCTAATCTTTCTCTCCAAATCTAGCTCAATGGGAAAAATTGTCGTCAGAAGGGAGCTACATGCTTGGGGAGCCAATGTACTTCAAATCCTACGCTGCTTTTGTCCCCAAAGATGAGAGTGTGTTTGTTGATTCCTGCTTTGTTACGCCATCCAAGGACCCAAATACCACACCCCGCCTCGAGGTCATTAACAACTTGGGGTAATCAAACAATTATCTCACTGATGCAACTATAACATTTATGTATATACTCTAGTAATGGGTATATCCGCGTGTATGCGTTTTTAGATGTATGGTGGACAGCAAGCGGAAAGGCAGTCAGTCCCAGTTCTTCTCCAGGGAGTCAAATGTCCTGCGTTTCACTGTGGATGCTTTCCAGTTCCCCCAAATCACTGCCGAGGTTAGGCTATATGCTTTTATGGCACACAAACGTTACACTAGTGAATAGTGATTTATATATTCTCATACTCTGTTCCACAGCGTCTCTACTTGCACTGTACTATGACGGTCAGAAAATCCACTTCAACGCGGAGCGCCAAGTCCTGCACGTACAATAGAACAGTGGGAAGGTAAACAATCTATTTCTATATCCAGTGATGGGAAAAGTACCCAAGTGTCATACTTGATTAAAAGTAGATAACTTAATAATACTCAAGTGAAAGTCACCGAGTAAAATACTACTTGATTAAAAGTCTAAAAGTATTTGGCATTTAAATGCAAGTATAAAAAGTAAATTCTATACATATTTTCAAATTCCTTGTATTATGCAAACTAGACAAGACGATTTATTTATGGATAGCCAGGGGCAATCCAACACTCAGACATAATTTACAAACATAGAATGTGTGTTTAGTGACTGCAAGATCAGAGGCAGTGGTGATGACCGCGAGTTCTCTTGATAAGTGTGTGAAATTGACCATTTTCCTGTCCTAAGCGTTCGAAATTGAACTAATACTTTTGGGTGTCAGGGAATATGTATGGGAGTAAAAAATACATTTTCTTTAGGAATAACCTTAGTAAAAGAAAAGTGTACAGAAAGGTGTACTTCAAAGTATTTTTTACTTTACACCACTGTCTATCTCACAATCATTGGCTCAAGAATTACGTCACAAGTTACATAGACGTTGGTCATGATTAGTGTGTAGGACACTGATAATTAAATCATTAAGTAATTCAGTTATGTCATGCTACATTGTTTTTTGCACTGGTTAACCAGAGGTTAATTCACTAAAAACCAAACGGAAGCAAACGAAACGGAGTGAACTACCTGAATTTGCCCAATATAAACTCTTTTTTTGTTGCAAAACGTTTTCTGTTTGGAGTAAAACATCTCTGTTGCAACTAATGATTACACCCCTGGTTGTCATCTGTTAGGTGGGAGGAGCTGTATGGTCCTGCCTCTGTGTGCTCCTGCTGTGATTCTGTCTGTGAGGTGTCAGAGTTATGTAAGTATACAACAGTTAATGCTGGACCTCCTTAATTCTCTAATTCATCTTAGATTAATTTTTTGATATATGCTGATCTGTAACCTGTGGTTATGCCTGATGTTTGTAACCAGGGCCAGCCTTGATGTCTCCTTCAGTGAAAAGCTTGATCACCAGTGAACCCTGGAAAGTGTTGGAGGACAGGGAGAAGAGTTTTCCCATTCAGGCTGAGGAGAGACGGCCAGACATTGAGGAAAGGGTGGAAGAGACCTTGGCAGTCACTTCTAGAGGGGAGGAGAAGGTGAATTTTAAAAGCTTGGCTGGCACTCCTTGGGATCAGGAGAGAAACATGTCAGTTGTGAATAATGTGGGGGTGGTAGCCAGAAAAGAAGGGGCTGTGGAGGAGGCGATTGAGGCTGAAGAGAATGGCAGACTCAGTGACAGAAAGTGTAACTTTGGAACATGTACCTGAGAGTAAAGAAGTGGAGGTCAAGATTGGCAATATTTCTGAGAAGAATACTGTGATTGTTAAGGATTTATCTCATTGGAACATGTTGAGTGTCGTCATCACGAATGCTGAGGTGTTAAAGAAAGTTAAGGAGCAGGATGCTGGGGGAGAAGGGTCAAAGGTTGAGAGAGTTGGGGTTGGACAGATGCCTTTGGGGGACGAAGCGGCAGCGTTTCTGCAGGGCTACATGGAGCCTGCCGAGTGGAGAGAAGACTACCAAGGACCAGCCCTGGAGGAGGAGGAGCTGGGGAGGTTTTGGAAACAATCCACAAAGGTTAGTTTATCTAATCTAGTGCATGTTTCAATGCCGCCTACTTTTGAGTTTTAATGTCAGTTTCATGTTATACCAGCCGTTTCAAAATTGACCTATTTCTTGTTTTCAGGACAAGCTTGCTGTGCTGGATACTTCTGTCCCTATTGGATCATTGACATAAATTAACTTATATTAAATATTTCATAAGAATTAGTGTCCTTGTATGATTGAATATTAAATGAATTGTTAAGCAATGAACAAAACTCTGAATGTTTTCATGGTAGCTTGGCATTTAAGGGATTATTTTTTTAGGAGATGTAAACATATGGCATTCTCTGAAAGGTATTTTACACACAAAAAATGACAGGGAGCTCAGAGAGTGAAGACTGCAGGACTAGGGTTGCAAAGCCACCGGTAATTTACCAGAGTTCCTGGAACATTCTGTAATTTTGGTAATTAACAGGTAATCTATCTAGTGGATAGACCATATGGTTCATGAGAAAATCTAATCCATGGCATTATTTTCTATAAACTCTGCAACTCTTCCAACTTTCCTTTTTTCCACAACTGCCACCAGTTTGGTGTCAAAACATTAACAAAGATAAGTGTATAAAAAAAAGGACATTTAATTGTGAAATCCTCATATTCAACACCAATGGTATTCACTAAATTGATGGTTTATATTTAGGATAATTTTTTACAGCTTTGTTCTATTTATTTTTGTTATAAAGTCATATCTTTATTATTTTACATGTGATAAGGCCTCACAGAGGGCAAGAGAAAGACACCTGTGATAATCTGAAGTACCCAGAAAGGCCACGATGTCCAGCAAGAAACTTGAAATTACCAAAATTCTGGTAGTTTACTGGTAACTTAGTTAACAGTAATATACCCTCCCTAAGAAATTGTATTGTTCGCATACACATATTTAGCATTAGGAGCTAGAAACAGAACTGCCATGTCTATCGGAGCCATCTTGGTTAATGCATGCAACCCTAGGCAGGACTGATGTAAAACTCTGTTTCAAGCTATTTTGTGGGGATGGCAACAAATAGTGCATGAACAGTGCCTTTCAGATGCAAATGATGAGCATATGTAAATTCCATAGTACAGCGTTGGAGAACTTGCACTCACACGGTTACACACATACTTGACTCAGCATAGTAGGCCTACAATAGAAATAGGCAACGTCATGGCGAAGTTGGCTAGCTAAGCTCATGTGCAGAATCTCGGGTCTAACGATTCGATCACAGACAGCGGTATTGCGTAAAATGGGACGCAGAATAATCTGTGTGCAACAAAAGTTCAACAGTCACCTGCTACCATTTATGTCAAGCCGTCAACGCATAGTTTGATGCATACTGTAGCGTTGTGCGGTGAAGCGGAGACAGAGCCGAGGTTTCTTTTTCTAGCACTAATGAGCCCAGATATATTTCCTCGTGCTTCGCACGACAGCTAACCCCGGGGTTGAGACGTCTACCTCAAAACAAATAACAGGGTTTGTGAGTCCCACTATTCTCCGCTCTGTGGTCTGTTTCTAGCAGGCACTTGACTTCCCTCAGCTATCCTACGCCGCGTCCAGTAGTCAATAGACCTTCCTGAAACCTGTCTCCTCACTCTATCCCCTTTTCCCAACCCCCTGGCCATTCCACCAATACCCAAAAGGTACAGACGTCTCCCCCAATCAACTCTCACATGAACTAGTGAATAACATTTAACTTTAACTAATTAAACCACATTGGATAGCCCAACTCTCTCTCCCCTGCAGCCCCTCCCCTCAGGGTCCCACATCACAGCGTTACAATACTTTCGATAATGCACCACACAGAACGCACTGAAACTGCCTCTGCAAGGCAAATGCAGCTTTCCATTGGAAATGAATGTACTTCTAGTGTACCAAAATGTAATAACACTATCGGTCTGATCGAGGCGTCATTGCGCAAAATGGTATGCAGCATCATCATTTGTGCAACAAACGTTAATTCACCTTCTGGTACCATTTCTGCCAAGCCGTCTACACATACAGTTTGACACAGATTTATCGAATGTATAACGTATGCACCACACACAATGCACTGCCTCTGCAAAGCAAACGTAGCTTATCATTGGAAAAGTAGTTTGATGAAAAAGGAGATCTTGTCACTTTCACGAGGTTGGCATAATAACATGTTCAACTACCTAAGACATTGGCTTGAATCTAGGTTGTGCCTTTTTAGATTACAATAATATTAATTAAGGAATAATTTTTCACTTCTCTCATTGACTTCTCAAACGCCAAAACCCCGGCCTGGTCTGTTTTGCAAGCGTTCCTAGAAGTCTTGCATTATTGCGGCTCTGGATTTAAAAACTTTGTGGAAATCAGGAGGCTGGTGAGAGGACCTATCGAGGGATGGCCTAATTGTGGAATACATTGAACGGAGTCAAACATGGTTTCCTTGTTTGATACCGTTCCATTTATTCCCAGTGGCGTGTATGCATGGATGCCAAGGGAAGCCAGGCTTCCCCCAAAAGTTGACCAAGAAAAAAAGAAACTATTTTATGCTTGTATCTTTCATCTCTCTATCTCTCTGGAAAAAGCACCCCTCTGTCTCTGTATGTGTAGGCTATCTTTCTGATGCTGTCTGGTCCAAAAGTGTATGACATTGTTGCCGCCAGTAGCATTGAATGCAAGGGAAGCCAGCGAGCATTGGACCTCCCTTGATTATATAAAAAAAAAAAAGTATAAAATAATAGCCAATCAGCGTTGAGCTCAACTGTGAATGGTCCTGGCGCACACAAAAAAGTGTCAAGGGAAGCCAGTTTGGATTTGGCTTCACTCCAATCACATTGCATCGAGAGCATACATCATTGACAGAAACTCGTTGTGCATATCATTGTGTTATCCTCTGGTAGCTAGCTAGCTAAAATTGGCTTTCCTGAATTGGCTAGCTTTCCTAAATTAGCCATGGATGGAGATAGGGATTTGGTCTTGTGGTTTTACTTCTTTCTCCATAAATTCATACATTGTGCCCCTGGCCAGAGAGGATGGAAGTTCAATATGTAGCTACATGTACAGTAGAAGGCTAATGGTAACTAGCTAACATTGCCCATGAAAGAAAATTAGGCTAGCGAGCAAGCAAGCATTTTAGCCAGGTAGCCTAGGACAACAAAAAATAAAAGCGTGTACTGTATAACAGTGATAGACCGTTTTGTCAAGATGAGAGGAGGATGGCATTGAAGTGTCTCTACAAGTAGGGCGAGTCAACGTGTTTTGTCTATTTGCGCGAACGTTCACGCACGCACACACAATTCAGAACCATGGACACCACATCATATTTAGCTTATGTTGATTGGACTAAATTGTTTTTGTTATCTTTTAGTTGTCACTGTATTAGACTAAGCATAGGTGATTTGATGATGTTAAAGTTGAAATGGTGCTGGAATAGTGGAGGCAGCTCGTTTTCTTTGCAACTTGCGGTAACTCTCTGTGGTTCTAAATCAATAGTTGTTTAGTAGTCCGAAAATGTTGGAAACATTAACTTGCTTGACCATAATGCAGGTCATGTAACTGTTTGTTACATGCAAAATGCTTTGTGGACTTCACCAAACAGTGGTTGCTCTCCGGTTTTGTGATGAAACAAAGGTCTGGTTGAATTTATTCTGCCACTGTGTCTTCTCATTGTCTCGGCCTTAGGCCTATAGTTCACCGTGATACAACAGGATATAGAGCAAAAAACGTAATAATCGCAACACACAGGTTGTAATATGGCATTTTTTTCTGGCTTGGCTTCGCCAGTGATTTTTACCCACACATAGCTACTGTTTATTCTATTCATTAATGCTCCCGTCCTCCTATAACTCCTCCCACCAGCCTCTGGTGGAAATGTCAAATTATTTTGTGTAAAGGGATGTGTGAAAGACCTGACAGACATTTTCATAAACCTCAAAGACATGTTTCCATAATAGCCTGACCATGGATAGGTGGATGTGGTTATCTAGGTATCTTAGGCACGGAACACAAACAAGGAAGTAACGCAACATGTAAAACAGAGTGAAAGATGATTAGTATCAGTCACCTCAGCAGCCAGAGAGCATTTCAGCCTCTGCTCTAACAACTCACTCTTCCTTAGAAACCTACAATGTTGTTTCTTGTGGTGATGGTGTCAATTCACCTGATGAAACAAAGTGACACATGCTCCTCTTTACCACAACTCAGTCTGGATGGAGACTACATTCTGGGAGGACTATTCCAGCTGTATGAGAAGTATGGAGTGACTGATACAGCAACTGACACTGAAAACAGAAAACGTGAAGTGCTTCAATGTCACAGGTAAGGCAAAGTCTGCTTTCACCACTGGGGAAAAAACTATATGGTAAATGTCAAATGTTTATTTTGCACACATTTTGACATTAAAACTATTCAACCTTTTATTCTACATCCCAGGTTTAAATTCTCCTCAGCCAGCTACCAGCAGATCCAAGTCATGAGGTTTGCTCTTGAAGAGATCAACAACTCCACAGAGCTGTTGCCTGGTGTGAGCCTGGGCTATGAGATTTTTGACTACTGCTGTGACTTACTCAGTTATGGGGCTGCTCTGGACTTTCTGACCCAAAAGGGAAGACGAGCCATCCCTGTGTGGAACAGAACAAACTACAGACCTAAAGTAATCTCAGTCACTGGACCGTTTGGAAGCAGCCAAACCATCAGTGTCGCCCCTCTTTATATGTCTGAGATGATTCCAATGGTAAGTAGTATTTTATGACACAATATAACCTCATGATGGTGCTATTTATACAGTAGCTGCCTTGTTTGTATTCTTAAGGAATGGGTCTGTAGAACACTGCAATATACAGTAAATGCACCTGTACTGTAATTATTTGAATAATGCTGTAAAGTAATTAAGGGAATGGATATGAAGGGCATTGCATGCTTGTTCAAATATGATAATCCTTCTCACAAAAGCATTATCGTTTTGTGTTTTCAACAGGTGACTCATGGGGCATCAAGTGTCCAACTGAGCTACACAACCAGATTTCCCTCCTTTTTCCGAACCATTCCCAGTGACAAATATCAGGTGGAGGCTATAGTCCGTATACTCCGACAGTTTAACTGGAACTGGGTGGCTTTCATCGGTGGTGACAATGACTACAGCAGAGATGCCTTGACAGTTTTTCAGAATGAGATTAGACCAGCTAACATTTGTTTGGCTTACCAAGACACCATTCCCCAAAACCAATCCTTAATAGGG
Source organism: Thymallus thymallus (assembly GCA_023634145.1). Lineage (NCBI taxonomy): Eukaryota > Metazoa > Chordata > Actinopteri > Salmoniformes > Salmonidae > Thymallus > Thymallus thymallus. Next base: position 17,808,046 of record CM042416.1, read on the forward strand.
CATCTATTCAACAACATAGCCATGTTTAATGTCCGGGTTATTGTAGTCTTTGCCAATGTGGAGTTTGTCATTCCTTTCATCCAAAAGGCTATAGATCTCAGAGTGAAGGAGAAGATATGGATTGCTAGTGAGACATGGTCCATGAACAAAGAGTTAATCCAGAAGAGTCAGATTGAGAGCATAGGGACAGTTTTAGGTGTCACTTTACAGAGTCACCAGGACCTGACAGGATTTAATGAGTTCATTAACAACACAGTAAAATCCAGACATGAGAATGCATGCACTGACATGGACTTGAAGGAAAGATGTGGTCAGATTTGCCCTGACTGCAACTCCATCAGTGCACAGACAATTATTCGAGAGGACCCAACATACAGCTTTATCATCTACTCTGCAGTGTATGCTGTGGCTCATGCACTCCACAATACTTTGCAGTGTGGTACACAGAACTGTTCCAACTCAGAAATCATCGCTTATCCTTACATGGTAAGTGCGCTGCATGTCCTTCAACATGAAGCCTTATGGTCAACCACATCACCAAAAATAGAATTATTAATTGACGTTATCTTTTAGTTTGCCATTTTGTCTTGCATTCCCAGGTCACTGAGGCGCTAAAACAGGTCAAATTCAAATTGTACAATCAAAGTATAGAGTTTGATGAGAACGGGGACGCACCGGCTCATTACGACATTGTACACTGGGACTGCAAATATGGAACGTGTTCTAATGTGGACATTGGCTCATACCTCACCAACCCCACACCAAGCTTTCATATTAATGAAACTCTCATACATTGGTTTGAGGGCACAAAGGTTAGTACTAAATTCTTCAAAAGCATGCGAGTATACATTACACACCATCAAAACACTGAGTGGTATTCATATTAGTAATAACTGATGCTGGTCTTTTCCACAGTGATATTTTAAACTTTTCCTACTTCTTGCAGGCTCCAGTCCTGCAGTGTTCTAGTGAGTGTAAATCTGGCTCCAGAAGAGTTCAAACTGGCTTCCACGCCTGCTGTTTTGAGTGTGAGATCTGCTCTGATGGAAATTACATCAACCACACAGGTACTGAGCAACATGACTTTCTGTTATTGCCTGGAGTTTTTCCTGGACAGGTCAAGCGGTCAGGAAGAACACTTAGCACCATTTATGACCTATGAATCACATGACAAGAATGATGGTTATCTGTACACATATTAGAATGTCAGACTTTCTCTTCCTCTCCTAACAGCCGATCCCGACACATGCATAGCATGCCAAAAGGATGAGTGGGCCAGGAATGGCAGTACGTCATGCACTAAGCGCTCTATAGAGTATCTTCATTCCGATGCTCCATTGGCCATTTTTCTGATGTTCCAGGCCAGCTCTATCATCCTCATCTCAATTGCCATCTTGGTTCTGTTCCTTTGTAAGAACGCCACCCCTGTGGTGAAGTCAGCTGGTGGGAGGCTCTGCTTCTTCATGTTGTGTTGCTTGTCCATGTCCTCAATCAGCGTCTTCCTCTACATCGGCAAACCCACCGAGGCCATCTGCACCTTACGCAATTCTGTGTTTATTGTCTTCTATGTCGCTTGCCTGTCCTGTCTCGCTGTTCGCTCCTTCCAGATTGTCTGCATCTTCAAAATGGCTGCCAAACTGCCCAAAGCGTATGATTTCTGGGTCAAGCATGGTGGACAGTGGATCACTATTATCACAACCACTGTCATAATGCTGTTTCTGTGCACTTTGTGGATAGCCATTGAAGGACCCAGGCCCAATCAGATAACATTGTACAGCGAGGTAATTCTGGATTGCACATATGGAGTCATCCCCATCTTTTATTTGATAGTACTGTTTGCAGTTTTTCTGGGTATTGCATGCTTTAGCTTTGCCTACATGGGAACTGACCTGCCCAAAAACTACAACGAGGGTAAATCTATCACTTTCAGCTTGCTTATTTTCTTCATCTCTTGGGTCATCTCTCTGACGGTGCACCTGTCTACCAAAGGAAAGCACACCCTCTCCGTCAATCCTTTCTCTGTGCTGTGCTGTCTGTATGGTATACTCTTTGGTTACTTCTTCCCTAAATGCTATATCATTATCGTTACACCTGAGCGTAATACAGCAGCCTATTTTCAAAACGAAATCCAGAGTTACACACTACAACCTAGATAATGTACAGATGTTGAGACATGTGTTTTGTTTATTCAGTCAATATCTGTATTTTGTAATCCCATACTGTTTTCCTCCTTAAAATCATTTTAATTGTTTGCCCATTTAATAAAACACTTTCTAAATAAGTTGTGTCCAATCAGATGACAGTATGTTAAAAGCAAGTAATAGCGTGTATCAAGTGCATTTATTATCCAAAATCCTTTAAGTTCACACTTTCAATTACAAGAGTACAAAAATACTCAATTGTAGCAGGGATTCACCATATTAAAATAGGACTGAAATAAGTATTATGGTGTGCTCTATGAAGTGCTTAAAATAAGCTGTCGAAGTTTGACAAGCCTGTACAACAAGCTGGTTGTACACCAACAGCACCATGCCTGTAACTGTTTTCTCATTCTTTACATTAAGTTAGAGATGTGCACAGAGGCTAATTAACACAAGTCCAACTGAATAACTGAGGACTCTGATAAACAAAATGAAGGCTGATTTATCCCATAGAGCCTTCCTATAGTCAGTTAGTTTCCTTGATTGTAAGCAGAGTTCAGACGTCTTTACGAGTTTTTCTGAGGGACCTTGATTGTTACCTGAGGTAAAGAAAAAAAAAATAGAAATGTTTTGAAGCTTTGATATAAACACATTTTATGAACATACAGACAGCTGCTTGTGAGATGTTGCTGTTTACGTATGTACCGTGGCAACAGCGTTCATACATTTACGTATGTGGCCCAATGTGGCCTGAACATTTTATCCTACAGTAGTGTGATGGGGTCCTTACCGTTTTCACTTCAGTGTAGCTGTCCAAGCCATACTCTCCCAGCTCTCGACCGTTACCAGAATATTTGTAGCCACCGAAGGGGGCTTGTGCTCCAAACACATTATAGCAGTTAATCCTTAGGAGAAAGACATGAACAAACCACACACATAATTAGCTGATTACAATGGGTCAACCTCAGCCAACTTCTGGACCTTAATACTACAGAAAGAAATTTACAATTTGATGGACATAATGTTAAATAAAGTAAAATAGAAATCAGCATACCAGACAGTGCCAGTGCGGAGTCCGTTAGAGATGTAGTGGGCCTTGTCGATATCTTTGGTGAAGACAGCAGCTGCCAGGCCGTACTTTGTGTCGTTGGCTCTCTCAACCACCTCCTCCAGAGTCTTAAACTTCAGGATCTGCATCACCGGCCCAAAGATCTGAACACAGACACAGGCAGGGAGAGAATCAGTATTATTGATGAGAAATTCATTTAAAGAATCTAACCTGAAGAGAACATGTTTGGCTACTTTCCTTAAAGCTAGAATCCTTAATTGAAACAAAGCGTTCTCCTCACCCCAGTTTCGCTGAAAAGCTAAGGGATGGGGCTGGCAAAATATAACCACTAGAATTCATAGAGCTATGGATGCAAGGACTGACCATCCATGATTTTACATGTATAGTTTTAACCATGTTATGGCTATATAGTGTTTATTTACATCTGTTGTTTACAAACACTGGAGTAAAACAAGCTTATATTGTGGGTATATCATTAATTTACAAGTTCAATGAATGTAGCAACTAAGGATTTAGCTTTAAAATAGCCACACAAATATCCTTTAGACAACCAAAATACATGTTTTTTACATTTATGGGTATAACCATTAAGGGATTCTGTCAAGTCAGCCACCAGAGCCAAAATGGTGGATCTTGGCAGCCAGTTTCATAAAGAGTGAGTGCTGTACCTCCTGACGGGCGATGGTCATGCTGTCCTGAACATCTCCAAAGATGGTTGGTTGGATAAAATAGCCACGGTCTGCAGCCACCCCTCCCCCACACATCAGCTTGGCCCCCTCACGCTTCCCACTGCTGATGTAGCCCAGAATCTTTTTGAACTGTTCCTCGTCCACCTAGGTAAGGAACCGTTTTACAGTGCTCGTAAGGGGGTGCCTTCTGTGTTCGAAAGAGAGCTATAAACCAAACCAGTCTACATGTATGTATGCATGTATGTATGTATACAGTTGAAGTCAGAAGTTCACATACACCTTAGCCAAATACATTTAAACTCAGTTTCACAATTCCTGACATTTAATCCTAGTAAAAATCCCGTCTTAGGTCAGTTAGGGTCACCACTTTATTTTAAGAATGTGAAATGTCAATAATAGAGTAAATTATTTGTTTCATGTATGTATGTATGTATGTATGTATGTATGTATGTATGTATGTATGTATGTATGTATGTATGTATGTATGTATGTATGTATGTATGTATGTATGTATGTATGTATGCATGCATGCATGCATGTACAGTCGTGGCCAAAAGTTGAGAATGACACAAGTATTGGTCTCCACAAAGTTTGCTGCCTCAGTGTTGATGATGGCAATTTGCATATACTTCAGAATGTCATGAAGAGTGATCAGATGAATTGCCATTAATTGCCATGAAAATGAACTTAATCCCAAAAACACATTTCCACTGCATTTCAGCCCTGCCACAAAAGGACCAGCTGCCACAGACTGGAAGCTTTAGTCCAGCATTGGTGACGACCAATGCCTTTTCCAGTATGATGGAGCACCTTGTCATAAGGCAAATGTGATAACTAAGTGGATTGGGGAACAAAACATCAACATTTTGGGTCCATGGCCAGGAAACTCCCCAGACCTTAATCCCATTGACAACTTGTGGTCGATCCTCAAGAGGCGGGTGGACAAACAAAATCCCACAACTTCTGACAAACTCCAAGCATTGATTATGCTAGAATGGTCTGCCATCAGTCAGGATGCGGTCCAGAAGTTAATTGACAGCATGCCAGGGCGGATTGCAGAGGTCTTGAAAAAGAAGGGTCAACACTGCAAATATTGACTCTTTGAATAAACTGAATGTCATTGTCAATGAAAACCTTTGACACTTATGGAATACTTGTAATTATACTCCAGTGTACCATAGTAACTACTGACATAAAGATCTAAGAACACTGAAGCAGCAAACTTTGTGGAGACCAATACTTGTGTCATTCAAGTTGCCCACTGCATTGAGGCTCGGAAACACTGTCACCACCGATAAATCCACGATTATCGAAAACTTCAATAAGCATTTTGCTACGGCTGGCCATGCTTTCCACCTGGCTACCCCTACCCTGGCCAACAGCTCTGTGCCCCTGGCAGCCACTTGCCCAAGCCCCCCCCGCTTCTCCTTCACCCCAATCCAGACAGATGATGTTCTGAAAGAGCTGCTAAATCTGGACCCCTACAAATCTGCTGGACTAGACAACCTGGACCCTCTCTTTCTGAAATTATCAGCCAAAATTGTTGCAACACCGATCACTAGCCTGTTCAACCTCTTTCGTATCGTCTGAGATCCCTAGAGATTGGAAAGCTGCCGCGGTCATCCCCCTCTTCAAAGGGGGAGACACTCTAGACCCAAACTGTTATAGACCTATATCATCCTCCCCTGCCTTTCTAAAGTCTTCGAAAGCCAAGTTAACAAACAGATAACTGACCACTTCGAATCCCACCGTACCTTCTCTGCTATGCAATCTGGTTTCCGAGCTGGTCATGGGTGCACCTCAGCTACGCTCAAGGTACTGAACGATATCATAATCGCCATCGATAAAAGACAGTACTGTGCAGCAGTCTTCATCAACCTGGCCAAGGCTTTCGACTCTGTCAATCACCGCATTCTTATTGGCAGACTCAACAGCCTTGGTTTCTCAAGTGATTGCCTTGCCTGGTTCTCCAACTACTTCGCAGACAGAGTTCAGTGTGTCAAATCGGAGGGCCTGTTGTCCGATCCTCTGGCAGTTTCTATGGGGGTGCCACAGGGTTCAATTCTTGGGCCAACCCTTTTCTCTATATACATCAATGATGTCGCTCTCGCTGCTGGTGACTCTCTGATCCATCTCTACGCAGACGACACCATTCTGTATACATCGAGCCCCTCTTTGGACACTGTGTTTACTAACCTTCAAACAAGCTTCAACGCCATACAACACTCCTTCCGTGGCCTCCAACTGCTAGTAAAACCAAATGCATGCTTTTCTATCAAACGCTGCCCGCACCTGCCCACCGGACCATCATCACTACTCTTGACGGATCCGACTTAGAATACGTGGACACCTACAAATACCTAGCCGTCTGGTTAGACTGTAAACTCAACTTCCAGACTCCAAAATTAAATCCAGAATCGGCTTCCTATTTCGCAACAAAGCCTCCTTCACTCATGCTGCCAAACTTGCCCTTGTAAAACTGACTATCCTACCGATCCTTGATTTCGGTGATGTCATTTACAAATTAGCCTCCAACACTCTGCTCAGCAAATTGGATGTAATCTAGCACAGTGCCATCCGTTTTGTTACCAAAGCCCCATATACTACCCACCACTGCGACCTGTATGCTCTTGTTGGCTGGCCTTCATTATATATTCGTCGCCAAACCCACTGGCTCCAGGTCATCTATAAGTCTTTATTAGGTAAATCCCCGCCCTATCTCAGCTCACTGGTCACCATAGCAACACCCACCCGGAGCATGCGCTCCAGCAGGTATATCTCACTGGTCACCCCCAAAGCCAACACCTCCTTTGGCCGCCTTTCCTTCCAGTTCTCTGCTGCCAATGACTGGAACGAATTGCAAAAATCATTGAAGCTGGAGGTTCCTATCTCACTCAACAACTTTAAGCATCAGCTGTCAAAGCTGCTTATCGATCACTGTACCTGTATATAGCCCTTCTGTAAACAGCCCACACTACTACCTCATCCCCATATTTTTTTTTTTTTTGCTAATCTTGCACTCCAGTATCTCTATTTGCACATAATAATTTGCACATCCTTCATTCCTGTGTTAATGATAATCTGTAATTTATTTCACCACTACGGTCTATTTATTGTCCTACCTCTTAACCTTACTGCATTTTGCACTACATTTTGCACTCTGTATATAGATTTCTTCTATTGTGTTTTTGACTTTGTTTACTGTGTAACTCTGTGTTGTTTTTGTCGCACTGCTTTGCTTTGTCTTGGCCAGGTCGCAGTTGCAAATGAGAACTTGTTCTCAACTGACTTACCTGGTTAAATAAAGGTGAAAAAAAATAAAAAATAAAAATCTCAAAACCTTTGGCCACGACTGTATGTATGTATGTATGTATGTATGTATGTATGTATGTATGTATGTATGTATGTATGTATGTATGTATGTATGTATGTATGTATGTATGTATGTATGTATGCAAGTGCGTTCTTGTGGTTGTTTTCTGACAAAGGCTCTGCATTTGGAAATGCTGGTGCCACAGTTATTTCAGTACAATAATGTGCAACTCCTCTATTTTTATCCAGTGTCTTATGTTTGGGTGTGAGTCTTCAGCTCTACTCGTCTGGGTGTGTGTTTGTTCACCATGCAGTATTTCTAACCTGGGGTCCCTGCTCAGTCTTCATGTTGAAGGGGTCTCCCACCACCCTGCTCTTGGCCCGCTCCACGCTGCGCTCCATAAACTCATCATATATGGTGTCCTGCACGTATGTACGGGAGCCGGCACAGCAGCACTGGCCCTGGTTAAAGAACAGTGCAAAGTGGGACTGTTCCACCGCCTCCGCCACTGCAGAAAGAGAGAGAGAACAGTAATACATGGCCGATCTGTTTTGATTTGAGGTTCTGCAGCATTGGATTCCATTAAATTAACACCTGGCCTTGGAGTGAGCAGCTGCCGGAAGTGTTGTGGAATCCAATGGGCTGCTTTAGCATTAGCTAGCTTAGCATGCTGACGAAAAAGGCAGTTTTAAAAAACTAGCAGTATTTAAATCTTCTCGATTTTCCATGTCGGATAATGAGATAATTAGAGTACAGTGACATCTTCCATCCCTGGATTGAGGTACATTTTCACTGTGGTGCAAATGTTATGTCTGAGCAAGGTTTCGACTTGAAGCGGGAAGTGTATTTACTGCTGAACCTCAAGTCGAAACATGTCCTTCAATGTAAAGGTAGCAGCTGCCTGCTGCAATTGATCATTCATAAATAAAACAGACCACGCTTTGTTGAAGATATTGCTAAATAATCTGTAGCAGACTATCCCAATTAAGTGTTCACATTTTTTTCATATTTCTAACTGGATGTCCATCCAAAAAGTAAATAGCCAGGAGCCATACTCACTGTTGGCATCTGACATGATTATGTTGGGGCTCTTGCCTCCCAGCTCCAGTGTGACCCTCTTTAGGTTGCTAGAGCCAGATGCCTGCTGGATCAGGTGACCTACCTGGACACATAGAGCATGGAGCTGCTAAGACAGCACAGGCCTCATTCTCTTACACACACTAATACGTCAAAACACACTGGCCATTTGAAATAAATATCAGCACATACAGTATATGTAAATAGACAAATTGGGCACTTGCAGATGGTTGATTTTCATTTCTGAGATTCTATGATTTATGCAGGTGTCATGGGATTGGTTAGTCATCTAAGATTTCTAAGCAGTGACTCAGTTCTTTGAGATGCCTGAGGTATCAGCTGTCTGTCTTACCTCAGTAGATCCTGTGAAAGCCACCTTATCCACATCCATGTGGGAGGTGACGGCAGCACCAGCAGATGGACCCATACCAGGCAGGATATTCACCACACCTGGAGGGAAACCAACCTGAGAAAGAGAGGGGGAAAGAAATACAATTGTACAAGAGCTGTGCATACTTCATTGATAAAACTGCTTTAGACGTGTGGTAAGGAGGGTTTATGTGGTGTGTGTGTGTATTAGTGTACCAACCTCCTTGATGAGACTGGCCACATACAGGGCAGTGAGTGGGGTCTGCTCAGCCACCTTCATCACCACAGTGTTGCCTGTAGCCAGAGCTGGCCCCAGCTTCCATGCCTGCATCAGCAGAGGGAAGTTCCACTGAGGGAAGACAGAGGGACTGAATGGTAGAGTAAAGACAGACCATATCAAACATGTGTGCATAAACGCGTGCAAAGTACACAGACATAATCCATGCATGCACTCAACACATTAAAGTCCAGGCTGCCACTATATTTATACAACACAGCCTTGCAGCACTGCCAGGTTTTGGAGGCAGGGTGTCACCTTCCCTCCCTCAGTCTCCCTCCCTCAGTCTCCCTCCCTCAGTCTCCCTCCCTCCGAACACCTCCCTCCCATGGGCTGGTGGGACTGAAGCCAGTTCACTGAAACTGCTCTGCCTGCTCGTTTCCTCTCCACTCCCAGTCTCTTTCACCATGACAGAGAGCAAACACACCAGCTCTCACAGGCAAGAGGAAAGGGGTCACAAAATGGCAACGCAGCTAATACACTAGTGAGATGTTAGCTGGTTAACAATATCATATTTTAACATTAACTTTTGAGAATGTTGCTTAAGATCCATCAAGGAGGTCCATCCCTTACCCCTGAACAGCTCCTTCACTCACCGGGATGATCTGCCCACACACACCGATGGGCTCATGACGGGTGTAGCAGAAGAAGTCTCCATCAATGGGAATGGTCTTCCCCTCCCACTTATCTGCCCAGCCTGCATAGTACCTGTGCGTGCACACACACACACACAGTAAACACTTGGATTCAAGAATCCTCAAATCTTACACCTTTCAGATACATCAAAAGGGGCATGGGGGATGTCAATATTTCTCAACTGCATTAAGGAAGTACTTACTACATTCCATATTCAGTAAATAGGACACTAGACTCAGTAGGGCTAACATGCAACTATATTTTCAGATATCAAGAGTAGAAGGAAATGAGGATGTTAGTTTTATTTTTTCAAAGAAGGAATATGTAAATGAGTCTATTTTACAATCCATTGAAAGTTAAACAAGCAGACTTGCAGTATATTAAGATAGTGATTGGATCCACAGTGAGTATACAGTAAGCAGTCTAGGTCATGGTGCTGGGTGCCAGCCAATCAAATAAGGGAGCTTTGGCAGTCTGCAGTCACATTCTTGTAAGACCTAATTCAGTCACTCTCACACTCTTTTGCCCCTCTGTTTCCCCACCATTCTGTCTCTCCTTCTCCCTACAACCTCACACACATTTACACATGTAACAAACATTCAACCATATAGCATAATGCCATATCTGGCACTAAAGATTCATGACAACTCATACATTTTGGTTTGAGGAAAGTGGTCATATTAATTATTATGTATTACATCTGTAAAGTGCTTTTCATTATACGGAATAATCTCAAAGTGCATAAAATGAAAACCAAATCAAATTTTAGAAGGCAACTGACACAGAACACAGCTGATACTACAAGGGACAAGGTCACCAAGGTCACAGCTATCAACAGAAAGCCTTCCTAAAGAGAAAGGTCTTTAGACCTGTTTTAAAGGAGCCCAGAGTCTATGGTGCCTTCAGGTGGTTCGGGAGGGCATTCCAGAGGCTGGGGGCAGTCGATCTGAAAGCCTGATCACCCCCCCCCACCCCTCCAAGGATAAAATGCATGCGTTCATTTCACTTCTCACACACACACACACACACACACACACACACACACACACACACACACACACACACACACACACACACACACACACACACACACACACACACACACACACACACACACACTCCAGTTTATATTACTGTGACTGACCTGAGGCACTTGACCACCATGGGCACGTCCACACTGTAGGACACGGCATAGGGTTTCCCATTGTCCAGGGTCTCCAGTTCCTATGGCAAAATAAGGCCAAAGTGTCATTTTATGATACGTGTTTGAGCCGTCGTACAGTTGAAGTCAGAGGTTTACATACACCTTAGCCAAATACAATTAAACTCAGTTTTTCACAATTCCTGACATTTAATCCTAGTAAAAATTCCCTGTCTTAGGTCAGTTAGGATCACCACTTTATTTTAAGAATGTGAAATGTCAGAATAATAGTAGAGAATGATTTCTTTCAGCTTTTATTTCTTTCATCACATTCCCAGTGGGTAAAAAGTTTATATACACTCAATTAGTATTTGGTAGCATTGCTTTTAAATTGTTTAACTTGGGTCAAACATTTCAGGTAGCCTTCCACAAACTTCCCACAACAAGTTGGATGAATTCTGGCCCATTCCTCCTGACAGAACTGGTGTAACTGAGTCAGGTTTGTAGGCCTCCATGCTCGCACACGCTTTTTCAGATCTGCCCACAAATTTTCTATAGGATTGAGGTCAGGGCTTTGTGATGGCCACTCCAGTACCTTGACTTTGGAAGTATGCTTGGGGTCATTGTGCATTTGGAAGCCCCATTTGCGACCAAGCTTTAACTTCCTGTCTGATGTCTTGAGATGTTGCTTCAATATATCCACATCATTTTCCTTCCTCATGATGCCATCTATTTTGTGAAGTGCACCAGTCCCTCCTGCAGCAAAGCACCCCCACAACATGATGCTGCCACCCCCGTGCTTCATGGTTGGGATGGTGTTCTTCGGCTTGCAAGCCTCCCCTTTTTTCCTCAAAACATAACAATGGTCATTATGGCCAAACAGTTCTATTTTTGTTTAATCAGACCAGAGGACATTTCTCCAAAAATTACAATCTTTGTCCCCATGTGCAGTTGCAAACCGTAGTCTGGCTTTTTTAATGGAGGTTTTGGAGCAGTGGCTTCTTCCTTGCTGAGCAGCCTTTCAGGTTATGTCGATATAGGACTCGTTTTACTGTGGATATAGATACTTTTGTACCCGTTTCCTCCAGCATCTTCACAAGGTCCTGCACTTTTCTCAGCAAAGTACGTTCATGTCTAGGAGACAGAACGCGTCTCCTTCCTGAGCGGTATGACGGCTGCGTGGTCCCATGGTGTTTATACTTGCGTACTATTGTTTGTACAGATGAACGTGGTACCTTCGGGCATTTGGAAATTGCTCCCAAGAATGAACCAGACTTGTGGAGGTCTACAATTGTTTTTCTGAGTTCTTGGCTGATTTCTTTTGATTTTCCCATGATGTCGAGCAAAGAGGCACTGAGCTTGAAGGTAGGCCTTGAAATACATCCACAGGTTTTGTGCTTCTACATCTGCATTGCTTGCTGTTTGGGGTTTTAGGCTGGGTTTCTGTATAGCACTTTGTGACATCAACTGATGTAAAAAGGACTTTATAAATAGAATTGTATTTGATGATTTGAGGTACACCTCAAATTGACTCAAATGCTGTCAATTAGCCTATCAGAAGCTTCTAAAGCCATGATATCATTTTCTGGAATTTTCCCAAGCTGTTTAAAACCACAGTCAACTTAGTGTATGTAAACTTCTGACCCACTGGAATTGTGATATATTGAAATATAAGTGAAATCATGTCTGTAAACAATTGTTGGAAGAATTACTTGCGTCATGCACGAAGTAGATGTCCTAACCGACTATAGTTTGTTAACATGAAATCTGTGGTGTGGTTGAAAAATGAGTTTTAATGACTTCAAGTTAAGTGTATGTAAACTTCTGACTTCATCTGTACATTAGTAGCACAATTTCTAACTTATTTACATTAGTTTTTAATTACATTTGTATATTAACTTCTCCATATTAATGTTGGTTATAGGTTTTGGCAGACTTTTCTTAGCGGATGTACAATCATCACGAATTGAATTATGGGGCGTTTCAGGCCCCGGAGTGACCATAATTGTACACTCGCAAACTCGATTAAAAACGAGGGCTGAGGAGCTTACGTTGCCAACCACCCTTGCTTGGCTAATCATTTGGACCGATGACAAAGATGGTCGCGGGGATTCCCCCAAGGGCATAAGGCGAGGGTAAGTGGAGGAGGGTGTGTCTTTAATGAGTTTGAAACACAGCCCTCGTCAACATAACGCACATTACAAAATGTATCTAGCTACAACATTTACAGGCACATACAGTTAATGTTGAGGACATTGGACTGTACAAACTTATAACAATTACAAGTACTGACGAGTCACTGGTGTTGGCTTGGCTCTGGACAGACTCCCTCTCACATACACATTTAACATGTAGGTGGGGCCAGTTCAGTGGACAAAATGAGTGTTATTTACAGTCCTGATGGACCTTGCACCCCTGATAAGTCAATCTGACAGTAGTTAATCAAGTCCAATCTAAATACTGTACTAACAATCCTACTCTCTTGTAATGTAATACACCATCCCACACACACACACACACACACACACACACAAACACAAACTAAGCAGCTTGTTTCTGTCTCCAAGAACCAATCCCTTGCGTAAACAAAAGGAAATCAGATTTTAGCAGGGCCTAATTTACCAAGCAAAGTAGGGCAGCTTCCTATGCTGAGGCCGTTCATTCTTTTATCAAAACAAGCCCAGAGAAACCCTTTCACCACAATAACCTTTCACTTATTACCTTCACCAAACCTGTAACATAACACCAACAAATATGCTTTGTGTATGTCTTGGAAGAGCAACACTAAGGAATTATTTTACACCTACAGGACCTGGGTTTGTCGCACCTGGAATACTGTTCAGTCTTGTGGTCAGGTGCCACAAAAAAGGACTAAGGAAAACTGCAATTGGCTCAGAACAGAGCAGCACGGCTAGCCCTTGGATGAACACAGAGAGCTAATATTGATCATATGCATGCAATCTCTCCTGGCTCAAAGTGGAGGAGAGATTGACCATCACTACTTGTATTTATGAGAGGTATTGACATGTTGAATGCACCGAGCTGTCTGTTTGAACTACTGGCGCACAGAAACCCATGCATACCCCACAAGACATGCCATAAGAGGTCTCTTCACAGTCCCCAATCCAGAGCAGACTATGGGAGGGGCACAGTACTACATAGAGCCATGACTACATGGAACTATATTCCACATCAAGTAACTGATGCAAGCAGTAGAATTTGATTATTATTTTTTTAAAGATAAAAATACACTTAAGGGAACAGCGGGGACTGTGAAGCAACACAAACATAGGCACAGACACATGCATACACACACACATGATAACATATGCACTATACACACACGTACACATGGATATTGTACTGTAGATATGTGGTAGTGGTGGAGTAGGGGACCTGAGGGCACACAGTGGGTTGTGCAATATGTGAAGGTATTGTAATGTTTTAAAATTGTATAAACTGCCTTAATTTTGCTGGACCCCAGGAAGAGTAGGCTTGGCAGCAGCTAATGGGGATCCATAATAAATACAAATACACCACTTCCCCAGCGGTTTCTCAGTGTTGATCATGTGACCTAGCTGTGATCCTGTGTCTCTATCTCTACCATGTGACTTCAGCGCGGGAGCAGCTCAGGTCAGCAACCTGTGGAATACAGGACTAATACACTGACTCTGCAAAATATGGTGCTGCTGTTCACAAGACAATTTTTTTTTTCTTGTAGCCTAAAGGCCTGTAGGGAATAACAAAAATAAATATGGGGATGAGGTAGTAGTGTGGGCTATTTACAGAAGGGCTATATACAGGTGCAGTGATCGATAAGCAGCTTTGACAGCTGACGCTTAAAGTTAGTGAGGGAGATAAGAACCTCTAGCTTCAGTGATTTTTGCAATTCATTCCAGTCATTGGCAGCAGCGAACTGGAAGGAATGGCGGCCAAAGGAGGTGTTGGCTTTGGGGGTGGCCAGTGAGATATACCTGCTGGAGCGCATGCTACGGGTGGGTGTTGCTATAGTGACCAGTGAGCTGAGATAGGGCGGGGATTTACCTAGTAATGACTTATAGATGACCTGGAGCCAGTGGATTTGGCGACGAATATATAATGAAGGCCAGCCAACGAGAGCATACAGGTCGCAGTGGTGGGTAGTGTATGGGGCTTTGGTAACAAAACGGATGGCACTGTGATAGACTACATCCAATTTGCTAAGTAGAGTGTTGGAGGCTAGTTTGTAAATGACATCGCCGAAATCAAGGATCGGTAGGATAGTCAGTTTTACAAGGGCATGTTTGGCAGCATGAGTGAAGGAGGCTTTGTTGCGAAATAGGAAGCCAATTCTGGATTTAATTTTGGATTGGAGATGGTTGATGTGAGTCTGGAAGTTGAGTTTACAGTCTAACCAGATGCCTAGGTATTTGTAGGTGTCCACTACAAATTAGCTGCTCATAACACCACTTCAGGTGAATCATTTCCATTGACCAGCAGTAATGGGACTGACCGCTAGGTAGGCTGTGTCCCTCTCGATTGCGTCTGCCAGCCGGGCTCAGGAGCAGCCCGCGGTCCGACGAGTCCATGCGTCGCCATGGTGACCCAAACCTGAAGGCCTCCCTGGCAGCCTTCACAGCTTTGTCCACATCTGCCTAGAGAGAGGAAGAAGGAGGCCACAGGGGGAAAACAGAGGGAGATGAAAAAACAAGCAAACTAAATCAGCAATATTAGATTATATAATAAAAAATAAAAAAAATCAAGTAATTCTATTATTTATCAAGTAATTCAGCCCCTGCAAGACTAATTACACCTGCTGTACGGTTAACCTTATCCCTGGTTATTTTACCCTAGTCATCCTACCACACCTAATTGTCATTGTCTTAGCATGCCAAGGGTGTACAGTCGTGGCCAAAAGTTGAGAAGGACACAAGTATTGGTCTCCACAAAGTTTGCTGCTTCAGTGTTCTTAGATCTTTATGTCAGTAGTTACTATGGTACACTGAAGTATAATTACAAGTATTCCATAAGTGTCAAAGGCTTTCATTGACAATGACATTCAGTTAATGCAAAGAGTCAATATTTGCAGTGTTGACCCTTCTTTTTCAAGACCTCTGCAATCCGCCCTGGCATGCTGTCAATTAACTTCTGGGCCACATCCTGACTGATGGCAGGCCATTCTTGCATAACCAATACTTGGAGTTTGTCAGAAGTTGTGGGTTTTTGTTTGTCCACCCGCCTCTTGAGGATCGACCACAAGTTCTCAAATGGGATTAAGGTCTGGGGAGTTTCCTGGCCATGGACCCAAAATGTTGATGTTTTGTTCCCAGAGCCACTTAGTTATCACTTTTGCCTTATGGCAAGGTGCTCCATCATAATGGAAAAGGCATTGGTCGTCACCAAACTGTTCTTGGATGGTTGGGAGAAGCTGCTCTCAGAGGATGTGTTGGCACCATTCTTTATTCATGGCTGTGTTCTTAGGCAAAATTGTGAGTGAGCCCACTCCCTTGGCTGAGAAGCAACTCCACGCATGAATGGTCTGAGGATGCTTTACTGTTGGCATGACACAGGACTGATGGTAGCGCTCACCTTGTCTTCTCCGGACAAGGTGTTTTCCAGATGGCCCAAACAATCGGAAAGGGGATTCATCAGAGAAAATGACTCTACCCCAGTCCTCAGCAGTCCAATCCCTGTACCTTTTGCAGAATATCAGTCTGTCCCTGATGTTTTTCCTGGAGAGAAGTGGCTTCTTTGCTGCCCTTCTTGACACCAGGCCATTCTCAAAACGTCTTCGCCTCACTGTGCGTGCAGATGCACTCACACCTGCCTGCTGCCATTCCTGAGCAAGCTCTGCACTGGTGGTGCCCCGATCCCGCAGCTGAATCAACTTTAGGAGACGGTCCTGACTGGACTTTCTGGGGCGCCCTGACGCCTCCTTCACAACAATTGAACCTCTCTCCTTGAAGTTCTTGATGATCCGATAAATGGTTGATTTAGGTGCAATCTTACCAGCAGCAATATCCTTGCCTGTGAAGCCCTTTTTGTGCAAAGCAATGATGACTTGCAGGTAACCATGGTTGACTGAGGAAGAACAATGATTTCAAGCACCACCCTCCTTTTAAAGCTTCCAGTCTGTTATTCTGACTCAATCAGCACGACAGAGTGATCTCCAGCCTTGTCCTCGTCAACACTCTCACCTGTGTTAACGAGTCAATCACTGACATGATGGCAGCTGGTCCTTTTGTGGCAGGGCTGAAATGCAGTGGAAATGTTTTTTGGGGATTAAGTTCATTTTCATGGCAAAGAGTGACTGCAATTAATTTCAATTCATCTGATCACTCTTCATGACAATCTGGAGTATATGCAAATTGCCATCATCAACACTGAGGCAGCAAACTTTGTGGAGACCAATACTTGTGTCATTCTCAAAATGTTTGGGCACGACTGTAGTGTGGCTGAATACAGAAGCAGTGAGGGGACCTGTTAAAATGCTTTGAAAATGTAATCTTCCTCCCTCCCTTCCTTGAGGCAGTCATTATGACTGCATAGGTCCAAGCTATGTAGGCTAGTGGAACCCCTGCTTTCACCTATCCAATTATATTGGATCAGTGATTACTCCAAGGAACCGAGGATGTAAGTCTTGTATTTAGACAGAACAGGGCCAGGTATCAAGGCAGTTCCAGCCACTGACCTTGTCTGCCTCTGCCACCTGACCTCTCCTGTGGCTGGGTTGATGGTGGGGAAGGACCTCTTGCTAACGGCATCCTGCCACTCGTTATTGATGAACAGCTGTAATGAGACAGAGGAGATTTCATTAGGTTTAGATTACAGATATAACAAATCTTTGATTCAACAGACTGAAAATAAATTGGAGCCAGTATAAACACTATTGTCCAGTTGCATCCCATTACTTCCCTTCAGTTCTTATTTGTGCAGTATTGTAAGATACTGTCTCTGACATAATATTACAATGGTATAGAAATGTCTTTATAAATTCCCCTAAAACAATTGAACAGAAATGCATGTACATTATGTGTGTTGTGGCTCTCTATGTACAAGCTGGTCTTTCAACTCTAGCAAGTGTTATTAATGCAACCCTGGAAGGTTTCTGGCTGTCTGCCACATTACAGTTTAGCATAACACCATCATACCCAACAATTATCTAGTGTAAATGTATTTCTATTGACCTAATGTATCAGATAAGTAAGATGTGAACGTAATTGTCAAAATCGAATCAGCTACGTTCTCACAAGGTTCAATCAGGTCAAGTGTTTTAATGTCAAGAGTTATCAACAAGTAGGCAATCTAGTCAAGCAACAACAAAAAAATGCATCTAAAGTCCAAAAGACATTGCATTTCTTACGTATGCCTAGTTGTTTTACAATGAATTGCACATGACAGAAATACACTAAACTGATAACTTCAGTCGTGTGCAGCAATAATAGCTAGCTAACTTTAATCAACATGTAATTCACAGGTTGTGAATGCTTTTCGCTTACCTTGTTATAATGCACTTCGGGCTGCGCGCTTGGAACGGGGATGGCGGCCGCCGAATACTGACAATTCGAAATGCCAGAGATTCGAGGCAAAGTTCTGGATAACACAATTCGGAGCATCGTGCTTGTTCAACACAAACGTGTGTTGCAACCAGGGAGAGAGGAGTGCGGGCTTTCACAAAGTACTGTACAGCGAAATCGATAGTCATCTGTCACCTGCCCCCATAAGCATGCGCAGTAGAGCCTTCCTTAGATTACATTTACAAAGTTACATTTAGGCTATAGCGCCTACATCGATACCGCTCAATTTAATAAAGAGGAAAACGTAGGTGGAAAACATAACATACATTTAAAAAAAACAGCAAATCACACCTCAAAAAACAATTTTTTTACAAGACTTCACTTCATGTTTAAAAAAAAAGAATTTGCTCAAGGGGCTGACACTGTAGGTAGGCCATCATTGTAAATAATACTTTTTTGTTAACTTACTTGCCTAGTTAAATAAATGTTAAATAAAATGTTTGCAACAATCAGTGGTGTAAAGTACTAAAGTAAAAATACTTTAAAGTACTACTTAAGTCGTTTTTGGGGGGTATCTTACTTTACATTTTTGACAACTTTAACTTTTACTTCACTACATTCCTAAAGAAAACATTGTACTTTTTACTCCATACATTTTCCCTGACACCCAAAAGTACTTGTTATAATTTGAATGCTTAGCAGGACAGGAAAATGGTCAAATTCATGCACTTATCAAGAGAATATGTGGTCAGTAAACACAAATGCATATTTTGTAAATAATGTCTGAGTGTTGGAGTGTGTCCCTGGCTATCCATAAAAATTAAAAACAAGAAAATGGTGCCGTGTGCTTTGCCCCTACCTACATGTACATACATATTACCTCAATTACCTCAACTAACCTGTACCCCGTACATTGTTTCGGTACCGGTACTCCCTGTATATAGCCTCGTTATTGTTATTTTATTGTGTTACTTTTTTTAAAACTTTAGTTTATTTAGTATATATTTTCTTAACTCTTATTTTTCTTAGAACTGCATTGTTGGTTAAGCGCTTGTAAGTAGGCATTTCACGGTAAGGTCTGCACTTGTTGTATTCGGCGCATGTGACAAATCAAATGTGATTTGATTCATATAAGGAATTTTAAATGATTTATTCCTTTACTTTTGATACTTAAGTATATTTTAGCAATTACATTTATTTTTTATACTTAAGTATATTTAAAACCAAATACTTTTAGACTTTTACTCAAGTAGTACTTTACCGGCTGACTTTCAATTTTACTTGAGTAACTTTCTATTAAGGTATCTATACTTTTACTCAAGTATGAAAATTGGGTACTTTTTCCACAACTGGCAACATCCCCCCCAACATCCAAAATAATTGACAAGACACTATTCAACCAAGGTAAGGGAAATATTTACTAAGCAATACTATAAATGAGGGCATTCTCAACACAAGAAACCATGAGCTAAAACAAGCAGAAAGGTTATTCACACCCTCATTCCCAGTGGTGTAAAGTACTTAAGTACTTTAAAGTACTACTTAAGTCGTTTTTTAGGGGGGATCTGTACTTTACTGTTTATATTTTTGACAACTTTTACTTTTATTTCAATACATTCCTAAAGAAAATAATGTACTTTTTACTCCATAGATTTTCCCTGACACCCAAAAGTACTTGTTACATTTTGAATGATTAGCAGGACAGGAAAATTCACACACTTCTGATCTGCTGGACTCACTAAACACAAATGCATAATTTGTATGATGATGCCTGAATGTAGGAGTGTACCCTTGGCTATCCATACATTTAAAAAACACTAACATTGTGCCGTCTGGTTTGCTTAATAAGGAATTTGAAATTATGTATACTTTTTCTGTTACTTTTGATACTTAAGTATATTTCAGCAATTACATTTACTTTTGTATACTTAAGTACTGTATATTTAAAACCAAATACTTTTATACTTTTCCTCAAGTAGAATTTTACTGGGTGACTTTCACTTTTACTTTAGTCATTTTCTATTAATGTATCTTTACTTTTACTAAAGTATGACAATTGGGTACTTTTTCCACCACTGCTCATCCCACAGAAAAGTAGCCTATTGCCTACATCGACCATTACCCAAAAGCCGGCAGATGGTGATATTGAGTTGTTTCATTTTACCGTCCACCACCATGCTATAGTGGCTGTAATGCCTAGGAATGCTAGTCCCAGATGTTGCATATGGCGTTTAGCCAATCTGGTTGCAGCAGTCTGTTGTTTACCCCTGACTGAAGGGTGGCTCAACATCATGAAGAAGCATTAGCCACTCTAGCATGGTGGTGGAAAATGGTGTTTCATAAAGAAAGTATGCTAATTTTTCCTGTTTTTTTTTGTGTTTGTTTAATGTATGAACAAGCAGGGGGATACAAGCAGAGGCGGCTCTGGAAATTCTGCCGCCTATGCACTTGTACTGCCCATTGTTTTCCTGACATTGTCAGCTAACCCATCTGTAGCCTAAAGGCCGGTAGGGAATGCATGCAGCCGGCTATACACTTGTATGCAGGGCTGGCCCGCCCATTAGGCAAGATTCGGCAATCGCCTAGGGCGGCACTTGAATTTGGGCCGGCATTTTGACAACTGGCTGTCGCCTTCCAGCGCTCCTGATCGGCTACTACACCGCCGGCAGCACTCCAGTGGTGTAGTTTCTTTTTTTTGTCGTTGTTGCTAGCTATCTGGCCATCCAGAACCAAGAAATCTGACTTTTTTTTATTTATTTTTTTACCTTTATTTAACTAGGCAAGTCAGTTAAGAACAAATTCTTATTTACAATGACAGCCTACACCGGCCAAACTCGGACGACGCTGGGCCAATTGTGCGCCGCCCTATGGGACTCCCAATCACGGCCGGTTGTGATACAGTCTGGATTCAAACCAGGGCCGCGGTCCAAACACTTAAAAGACACTTAAAAGACACAGCCCTCAAATTAAGTGCACACTTTTGATGGCGTTTCATGACGTCTGACGGGTATACACTTGCAGGGCAAAGGGCGAGGGAGGAAGGAATGATTTTTAAATGGACCACCCTTGCCTGGAAATTCGTCACTTGTCCATCCCGCGATGATTGTGTTTTCAGCCAACGGTAGCTTGTGTGTGCGCTTTATCTGCGCAACAGTCAGTTATGATTGCATATTTATTTACATTAACTATATAATTATTAATATATGCCTACTGTATGATAGCTAGCAAATTAATTAGCTAACTAACGTTAACCTGCATAGCTGGAACTTCTGAAGAAGGAAAATGTTTTATTTATACATTTTCCAAAAGTTAACCAAACAAAAACATCATTACATTTACGAGACGTGTTTGTGCCGCCATGTGCATTAGTAGCACAATTTCTAATTCCTTTTTACTTACACTTGTATGTTGACTTCTCCATATTGATGTTGAGGCAGACTTTTCGACAGGGATTCCCCCAAGGCCATAAGGCGAGGGTAAGTGGACGAGGGTGTGTCTTTTGAGTGTTTGGACCGCAACCCAAGTTGTCTGTAATGACGCCTCCAGCACTGAGATGCAGTGTTTTCGTTTTTATGAAGTTATCAGCTAACCAATCTATAGGCTATTTAGTGTGGTCTCAATCAAATGATCCATAGCGTATAGGCTACAAAGTGCAGTTATATTTCTAAGATAGCTGCTGGGATGGTGTAAATACAACTAGGCTGTATTACACACTGCAATGGATATTCCAACTCTGAGCCCTGGCCTGCTCTACTCTTGCTGATCAAAAACCTTTTTGTGTCCTGCCTAACCAATGGCTGTGCTGTGTAGGCCTAAGGTGCCAGTTCAGGAGGAGAGTCAAAGGCTTCTTCAGAAAATAATTATTGATTAGGCCTAGCCTATGTTTTCTTCAGTTTGAGGAGAGCACAAAGATGAGGAGGAGGACCAGAGGTCAACTTTGATATCTTGCTACTACTATCATTTATTTTATTTAAAAAAAAATATTTCTTGCCCATGATGTATTATCAGAGTTATTGACATCACAATAAACCAGATTTGAGTAACTTACATTGTGGTGCTGAAACTTGAAGCAGGAGCCGCAGCGCAATCAGAAATTGACAGCTCATGTTGCTGAAAGTAGGCAGAATTCATTTCAACAGTCTTCATTTTAATTAGACTTTACTAACAAGAGGGCTTTGTGTTGGACCCTATTTCTTCCTATTTAAGAAATAAGAGGTAGGCCTACCTGTTTGACAGACAGAATATAGGCTGCTAAATCCATAGATTTGTCGGCCAATTCCAATTCCTCCACCCACCATGCACTCTTTAAATAGCCTACCTCTGTGCCAGTGAAGGGCTGTTAAGTTAAAACCAAGACTTTAATTGAGGGGGTATGAGAGGGTATGCCATAGGCCTACCTTTTATTAAAGAAAACAGCAAAAAGCGCAGGCCAACCCCTTGTTAGCTTAAGATTTTGAAGAAAATAAAACAAGGGTTTAGATAAATATATTTTGCTGAAGGGAGGGCTATACATTTTAATTTCAGAGAGGTCAGATTTTCTTCATGTAACCCTTATTATAAATAATGTTCGCTCCTTTAATGGGGCAGAAGTCCATGAGTTGTTGACTGACGTCAATAAAGGATCATAGCTGTCACCTGGATTCACCTGGTCAGTCTGTCATGTTTTGTACCAATTGTATACTGTGACACCAAGTTGTTTTTCTGCTGTAACTGTATGTTCACTATGCCACCTGGTGGTGTAGATGTTTAACTGCATTATCAAATATTTTATTTTTTATTTTATTTAACCTTCATTTAACTAGGCAAGTCAGTTAAGAACAAATTCTTATTTACAATGACGGTAAATAAGATTTATATCTAGGTAAAGGTAAGAATTTGTATTATTTGACTTACACCAGTCAACATTTTGCATACAGTTTAGGAAGTGGATATACATTTCCACCCTGATGCTTCACCACTAGATGGCGACATCAGCTAATCTCCATGAACATACTTTAGAAAAAACTTTACTAGGTTGAATATACTGACCTTAAAGTCTATGATACTGAACCAGAAAATGTTGTCATGCACTGTTCGATTCAAATTCACTTTATTCCTTTCCACATGTTAACAGCTCCAAAAACATAACTTTCAGAGCTCCCTCAACATAACTTAAAAGTCTCTTTTATAATGAAAATAATAATTCCCTTCACCTTTCCCTTCATCCATTTACACGTTGCTGATATCATTTCACCTGATTTTACATTTGACCTCCAACGTCCTACATTCATTCTTCCGTTTCAACCCCTGAAGGAGTGTGAAAACTCACGTGTTGGGCATGTAAGACTAGATGCCCTGAAGTTAACACGGATAGGTTGGAAGACTTTAGGAAAGTCCTTTGTAATTTCGAAAATATCCTGTTTATCTGAACATACTCCTTTGGCGATCGTCTCAAACTCCGTGATATACTTGTATTCTGGTGGAGAGGGAGTTCTGTACAGATCTTTGAGCGAGGCGGCTTTGCTGGGAGTGAAGATGGGAACACGGTAGTGATGTGTCATGCGCAAAAGATGCGGCTCTGAGAGCCGATGCTTTGTAGTGAATCAGAAGAGCCGGCTCGCATCGAGTGAGAGCCGGCTCCCAGTTTTTTTCCTTTCGCTGCGTGCTTACAGGCAGAACTTTGTTTTGATTGGTCAGCAATCGCATCGCGGCCAATCAGATGTGAGGATATGGGATCATACCATTATGTAAAAACAGAGAGGGGGGTGAAGTGAAGCGGCACTCCACTGCAAGTTAATGAGTCGTAACAACGTTAATAACGACACTGTCTGTCAGATAGCGGTGAGGAGAGTGTGTGAGTCGTAACTATGAGTGACACCCGAAAGAGAAGCAGCATCTGGCTCCAGTTTAAAGACAATGGAAACAACAAAGCAGAGTGCGTTCACTGCAAGATGAAAATTACTTTAAGAGCAGGTTCCACCACAAACCTGCATAGACATATGAGAACTGTCCATCCTACAGTGCAGTTAGAGGAGAGAGGGCAAGCTAGCACCCCATCTACAGATCCTGGTGTGTCTCATCCCCAAAAAACAGCAACTGCAGCAGCATCTACTGGCTTCCCCACACATGCAGGTATAACCTCTCCTACTGCAGCTCAAAGCAAAATAAGTTTATACCCAAAGTGATGACCCCATCCAAACAGCACAGCATTGATGTAGAGCTAGCTAAAATGATAGCTACTGATTTCCAACCCTTTTCAATTGTGGAGGACAGAGGTTTTAAAAGTTTTGTCAAAACTTTAAATCCCACATACACTCTTCCCAGTAGAAAAACATTGTCCCAAACAACAATACCTAAACTATATGACACAGAACGGGCATTATGGCAAGTAAGGGTGAAACAAGCTCCATCAGTTTGCCTGACAACTGACTGCTGGACCTCCAGAACAACCTGCTCTTTCATGGCTGTCACTTGCCATTTCATTGAAAATTACAAGATGACATCTTGCCTTTTGGACTGCTTTGAGTTCACAGAGAGACACACTGCAGAAAACCTAGCAGATGAGCTAGTAAGAGTGGCAAAAGAGTGGCAAGTAGAGGACAAAGTAGTGTGCTGTGTGAGTGACAATGCAGCAAACATCACCAAAGCCATAAAAATTCTTAAGTGGACCCATCACCCATGTCTGGCACATACACTAAACCTCATGATTAGAGATGCCCTAAAGGTGGTCAAACCAACCGTGGATAAGGTGAAGGCTGTTGTGGAGTTTTTCCACAAAAGCACAGTTGCAACACAGAGGCTAAAGTCCACACAGTGCCAGATGGGGATGCCTGAACTGAGGCCCAAACAAGAGTGTGCCACCAGGTGGAACTCAACATTTTATATGTTGAAACGAATTCTTGAAACAAAAGATGCCATCATCTCCACCCTGGCCCTCATCAACGCACCAGTTGATGCTCTATGTCAAGAGGAATGGGAGCTGGTGAAAGAGGTCTGCACCGTCCTGCAACCATTTGAGGAGGTGACTGTGGAAATAAGTGCAGACAGGTACCTTGGACCATTTTTTTTCACTACTACCATTCAGTCACTATTATACATTGCAGAAACAATACAGTATAATGTGCCACATATAATATGCCACATACTTTAAAAAAAGCTTCATTTTAAAAGTTGCTGTTTCTCTCCCTCAGCTATGTTTCTGCCTCAAAAATGCTCCTGCTATGCAAAGGTTTGCAGCGTGTGACAGCCCAACAGACTGTAACCATGCAGAAAGGGAAAGAATTGGTTGCAGCTCTTTGTTCAGCCATGGACCGGAAATTTCTGCGTATGGAGTACAACACTGTCCACTCAGAAACCACATTATTGGATCCTAGGTTTAAAAAACTTGCATTCAATGACAACAGAGCTGTTGATGAGGCACTTCAGAGAATTAGTGCAGCAGCAAGATGCACCCCTAGCAGCCAGCCAGCTCCGCCATTAGAAGGCCAAGTGTATGAGGAACCACAAACCTCTGTTGTTTGGAGGCTTTTTGATGAAAGAGCTACAGGAGATGCTACAAGAAGAAATCCTACAGCTGATGCTATACTGGAGGTGAGGTCTTATCTTGAGGAGCCCATCATCCAACGAGCAGAAGACCCACTGAGCTGGTGGCAGGCCAAGGCCTCAGTCTTTCCACGCCTGGCGAAGGTGATGGAAGGGAGACTGTGTATTGTGGCAACATCGGTTCCTTCAGAGAGAATCTTCTCAAAAACAGGGCAGATAATCTCAGAAAGAAGAAATAGGATCAGTCCATCAAAGCTGAGGCATCTGATTTTTTTGAATGCCAATCTTCACTGAGGACATTAATACTGTTTGCTTGAGTTTGGTTCTAGTTCTGTTCTAGTTCAATTCTGTTTATTTGCTGTTTTTTTGTTGTTAATTTGTGCAAAAAAATGTTTGATTAAAATGATTAAAAACAAAACAATGCTTTTGTAACAAAATAAATGCATAAAAACACTGCACATGAAAGGGTTTTCAACACACAAACCATTTCTTTTTTTTAAAGTTAGGGTAAAATAAAGGCCTACAAAAAAATCCTAAATTAAGAGCCGTTCAGGAGTCGAAAGAGCCGGCTCTTCTTTGGGAGCTGAGCCAAAAGAGCCGGCTCTCGGAAAAGAGCCGAACTTCCCATCACTAGAACACGGCAGCTGGTACTCCTTTAGCATTCCACCCCTTGTGCCCATCTTGATCCTCTGACTGGGGTTTCTCTGGACTAAGAAATTACCTGTTTCTGCTTTTTGTAAAGAGCAGTCTGAAAGTGTATTGCTGTTCTTGCTGTTCTTAGACACGTGATTAGTGAGACCAATATAATCTTTGCGGAAATGTGTTCATTTAGGGAATAGATAATGAATTTGTGGCACATATTGGACATGAGCAACAGCACTCGGCTGGAACAGGGATTAAAAGCAACATATAATGGTTGATTTCAAACAACAACAACAACAACAGAGCATATCGTTACTTCTGATTGAATATACTTGTTATCTGTTTCCTTTCCTTGGATAATGCTTTTTATAACTTTATAACATATAACATATGATGCATCACCCTTCAGGTATGGTATCAATACTAATTAAAGGTTGAGTAGGCTAAGTAAGAATTTTGTCCACAAATGTACTGAAATGTCTATTATATGTAAATAGTTGATGATTAGTGAAAGCCATAAAGTAGTTATTCTGTTAGATACTTCACCCTTCACCGGGGCCCTGTACAAAAAGGGCCAGAGCCGACTCTACTTTCTGAGGAGGCTCAGGTCCTTCAACGTGTGCAGTAAACTACTGCATACCTTCTACCAGTCTGTGGTGGCCAGTGCCATCTTTTTTGCAGTGGTGTGCTGGGGAGCAAACATCAAAGCCGGTGATGCTTCTCGGGTAAATAAGCTGATCAGGAAGGCTAGCTCTGTCCTGGGGATGAGCCTTGACACTCTAGAGGAGGTGGCGGAGAGACGGATCCTGGCCAAACTGCTGGCCATCATGGACAACGTCACCCACCCTCTGCACGCTATGGTTATGACGCAGAGGAGCACTTTCAGTCACAGACTGATCCCACCACGGTGTGCCAGAGAGCGCTACAGGAGGTCCTTCCTGCCGGCGGCTATGAGACTATATAATGCCTCACCGGGGTGCCGTGCCGTCGGCAACATAGATCTGGAACTGTTGGGGTGCTAGGACCTAGTTTAACAATTATGCATCCATCCGTGAGTAACTCTGGTCCGTCAGCACTCATCCACTCAGGACCTATTTATTCATACAGGTCTGTAATAACATACTCATGTACAGTTGTTATATTATATCACATGCAATATTGTAAGTAATTATTGGACGTAGGCATTCACTCAGGAATGCATATTAGTATCCTGCCAGTTGCACCTTTTCTCATTGCTTTTAGTATATCGAATGTGCAATAAGTGCTGTTGTCTGTAATTAAACCCTGCGCACTAAGGACTGTATTTTAAGGGAATTACTATTATTACCCCAAATGATATCATACACACATTTAGCTATTTAAGTATCTCTTCCTGTAATTTACCTGTACAGTTTGTGTAAACATGCAAGTATTCACTTATCTGTAAATATAACTGTATACCTAACTGTACAGCTAATTTAACCATGCAACATTTTCACTTACCTGTTCATTTACCCAGTCTGTCTATTAAGTAAACTATTATTACCCTCGCTCATATCATACGCATTTTTAGCTACTGAAGTATTTCTCTGCCATCGACCTGTATAGTATAGTTAACCATCCAACATCCACCAATGTATAGTGTACATATTCAGCCAACCACTCATACTATGCAATGTCCTTTTATAGCTTTTTTTAGCACTCCAGATATCTTGTATTTCTATACTTTTTCATACTGCCGCTCTATGTATCATGTACCGTGTATCTGTCTTTTGTGTACTTTCGTTGTGGCATTTTGCACCTGCCCTGTGTTTTTGTTGTAGCTGCTTGACAATGAAATTTCCCCCCCGGGGGATCAATAAAGTACCTATCTATCTATCTATCTATCTATCTATCTATCTATCTATCTATCTATCTATCTATCTATCTATCTATCTATCTATCTATCTATCTATCTATCTATCTATCTATCTATCTATCTATCTATCTATCTATCTATCTATCTATCTATCTATCTATCTATCTATCTATCTATCTATCTATCTATCTATCTACCCTATTAGCAGAAATCATATTTTATCAAAGCCATTTTAGCTGTCGGCTGTGGCGCTAGCTGTTCGGTCTGAACTGATTCAAACTGATGAACAAATTATGGAAATGTGTCGTGCTATGCAGAAGTTGACTCCCTCTGAGGCATGTGTTTCTAAGCAACCCCCGGCCTGCTCCCTTCTTGACTAAAGCCAATGTGAGATGCATACTAATGAACATTTGCGCTATGAAACAAAATAAATACTGCACTCTGACCCACAAAAATGATTTGCTAGATTCATGATAGTGTTGTTAGACAAAGCAAGGAAAGTACACTTCAAAACATGATGTTGTTTCATTGGAATTTGCATCTCTTGTTGGTAAGTAATGAATCTGCTAGCTTCTGACAATCCTTACTATATCTTTAAGTGTCTGATATAGCTGATTAAGACATTTAAATTTGGTCTGAATGGTGAGGAAACATGATAGTGTTGGTGGACATAGACGGAGAAAACAGGACATAGTCCAAGACAAGATCCAGTGGGATAATCAGAAGAGTGAAATACATGTGTGATTAAGTTAAAGATGCAGTCCGGGATCTTAAGCACAACAACATGTTGAATTGGATTAATTGGATTCATAACATATCATACGAATTGCAAAAATGTAACATATCATACGGAATGGCTGAGGAAGTACACAATTGGATTACATAATACATAAAAAACGGGGACCTGTTTTGGCTTGTGAGCACCACACAAAACTACTGGCTGAAATTATCCAAATGCTTTGGAGCATCACTTGAATGTTTGCATGATGAAAAACGTAATTATTCAGCTGATCTATCCTTCCTACAAACTAACGTCAGTGGGCGTAGATCAAGGAGTTTGGGTAGCCATGCAACTTAAATGTTCTACCATCAAGTTGCAGTGTTCGTGCACTTAAGGGTACATGGAAACAGCAGCTGATGGGACAGCATGAATAGAAGTGTTTTTCAAGTAAAAAGTGTTCTAGTAAATCTTTCATTGCCGAAGGCAAGTCAAGTGCTATGCTGCCAGAACAATCCCCCCATTGAGAAAAAAGTGAATGGGCAGCACTTTTGACCAAAATTAAAAGGTATAGAATGCAGCCGAGATTGTAGGCTCTTATTGTGTTAATAACATGTTGATAACATTTGACGCCCCTAATTACGACTTCAGTTACTGTAGTGCACTGCCTCTCATTTGTTTTTATAACCGGATAGGCCTACTATCTAGTCGTTAACTGTCTCAACTCAAGACTTCTCAACTGTATGTGTCAACATGTCTCCAGACATCAAGATGAAGATGAACCAATTTCTGTCCCCAAAGTTGGCTACTATGTGATACACTATAGGCATATGCTTCGTAAAACAATTCCTGCCATCTGCTGGTGAATCCAGTCAACTACATAATACAGACATGATCAACGTTTCTTTGTGACATTTCTAAAAGCCAGTGCACAGCCGCAACAGCTCATCTGCAGCCCTTTTACGGGAATTTTGTACCTTTAATATACAACTTGAATTATCCCCTTACAGTGAAAAATAAAATAATTGAAGAAAAAGTAATACAAATTGTACAAAGTTGTTACAGCGTTATGATGCGTGTATTATCTGAGATCGAGGACTATCCATCTACTTTAAAAGTGCCATTATAAAATACATAACGTTTGTGGCTACACTGTCTGCACTGGATAATAGCACCTGTATGACAACGGCCAGTGTTTCCCCGGATTGTTACTGTATAGGGGTGTTGTGTCGAACGCGGAGACAGACAGGATGTGGAGCTAAAAGAAAGAAGGCGGAGAATAGTTGAAAGTCGCTGGAAACATAGTCGCAAAATCCGAAAGGATTGCTATGGAATTATGCCCTTTATTTAGGAAAAACTAACAACGAAAGGGTAAGTGTAATTAATGTTACTTTTCTGTCTAAATAAATGTTACATTTTAAACTTATCTAGGCCCTTTCCAAGGCACCGAGACAGGGATATTTACTAGTCGCACTTCCCGAAGTTCGCTACCAGACATGGGGGACAAATGGAGTTTCCGAATGCCCATTTTGGAAAAAGACGAAGGAAATGTATATTCCAATTCTAAGTATTCCATTACTGCAGTGTAATTTGCTTAAACCTTTGATAATAGGTTTTATTCTGAAGTAGTTATTTTTACTTAAAAAATTAGAAATCTGTGTTTTATAAATAATTTGACTGGAGTGTGCGTGATTTGTGACCAAGTCAAAACATTTGACTATTGAATTGCCTTTTCTCAGTGGTATTTTTGTTAGTAGTCTAATTGGAAATCGAATGTTTTTTGTTGGATAAACTAATCCAAGCTACAGTACATTATAGAGACAGCCATGAAGTGGTTAGCATGGTTCGCTATATGCCAATCGTTACAGTAGGAAAACATTAGATTGTTAGGTGAAATCATAATAATAATCATTAAATCAGTTTTGATTGATTTGTTTATTGTAGAAGAGACTGGACAGATGTATTTCTCACTAGCAATAATCCACCCTGATCGATATGAATGATCTAAAGCAAGTTTATCAGTAAGATGTAAAACTATTGATGTTAAAGGCCCAATGCAGTCAAAAACGTGATTTTCCTGTGTTTTATACACATTTCCACACTATGAGGTTTGAATAATAGTGTGAACTTGTGAAAATTATGATAATGCCCTTTTCTTGGGCTAACGGGTGGTGCAGCGGTCTAAGGCACTGCATCTCAGTGCTAGAGGCATCACTACAGACACTGGTTCGATCCCGGGCTGTATCACAACCGGCCATGATCAGGAGTCCCATAGGGCGGCACACAATTGCCTACTTAAATAAATAAAATAAAATAGTGTAAGAGCTGTTTGAAAACACCTCCTGAAATTTCAGCCTGTTTTGGTGGGATGGAGTTTTGGCCTGCCTGGTGACATCATCAGGCGGTAAATTAATAAGAAAGAGAGTTCCAAACCTCTCTGCCAATAACAGCTAGTTTTCAGTTTTCCCCTCCCCACTGAGACCACTCCCAGACAGTCCTAACAAATATATTTGCTAAGAAGCTATTTTAGTTTCTTTTTGACTACTTTAATTGAAAACAATCACAGAAAGGTACTTAATTGTTACCCAGAAATGATTTGATATTGAGATAAAGCTGCTGCATTGGACCAAACTCCATACTAGCCCTTCAAAACACACCAGATAAATTATACTCTGTTCTTTTTTTGGATAGACAATTGGGGCTTCCAAATGTGCCACCGTGCTGATGCAGTGGTGGCTGATGGGAATGTTTTACCTGTCTTACTCCTTTTATCTCCATGGATAGGACCCTCGCAGGCCTAGAGGAATGTGGATGAAGAGTGATCCGGCCTCCAACATAAAGATATCCCTCCACTGAACCAAACAGAACTGTTTACACACAAAGAGTTTAGCCTAGCACCCGTCTCCCACCATGATGAGACCCGGGCTGGTCTGGGTGTGCCTGGCACTGATAGGGGCGAGGAGCTGCCACGCCCACAGTCTGTTCACCTGTGAACCCATCAAGGTGCATCGCTGCCTGGGGATGCCCTACAACATGACCTTCTTCCCCAACATGATGGAGCACTATGACCAGGACATAGCCGCCAGCAGGATGGAGGTGAGTGTTTCTCACTGTGATAAAACCCTAAGATTTCCCACTTGGAGCTTAGAGGGCAAAAACACCTTGCAGTTTGTTATAGATGTAGGATCTTATTTTGAGCCTGTTTGCTACAGCAGGAAAATAATCCTGCAGCAACAGGAAATGTGAATTATTATGTGGATTATAATTATTGGACATTTTTGTAGGGGTTGATACATTTTTCGTAAGGGAAAATCAAGTAAAAAATGTCAGTGTAAATTACAAACTACAGAAGACTTTAAACCTTAAATACACAACACGTTTTAAATTACCTGAATTACAGGGAAGTTCTCCTGCAACAGGGTGATCAAATTAAGATCCTACATATGTAATAGCATTTTTCTTCATATGTTTGCCACGAATCCAACAGGTGCAAAAGGGTAATTGTCTATTAAAATAACTATTTTTCAAACCATTCTCTATGAACTTGCTAAGATGTAGAG
This sequence comes from Thymallus thymallus, assembly GCA_023634145.1. Classification (NCBI taxonomy): domain Eukaryota; kingdom Metazoa; phylum Chordata; class Actinopteri; order Salmoniformes; family Salmonidae; genus Thymallus; species Thymallus thymallus. The sequence continues at coordinate 17,840,532 of CM042416.1, forward strand.
GAAATGCAGTCTTTTTAATGGATAGCTGAGTATTGTATCTTGTGTGTCTTAGCATTCTCAAAGGTTTTCCATCCACTCTCGCTGTAGCTGCAGTGTTTAGTTACACATAATGTAGTTTACGAATGTTCAATCGGAAGGCTGAATTCCAGCAATTCCAGCAGTCCCACATAGAGCCCCCTGCCATCATTGCCAAAAGAGACCGACCCTACCGTTACGCTTGTTTACACTGAGCTGCACTAAGGTCGGAACGCAGTCATGGTTACATTAAGACACCGTGGAGCCGGCGCAAGGTATGGGTTGGAAAAGGTACTTCAATGCAGGGATAGGAAATGCCTGAACTTCAATAGAGGATACACGACCGTGTGAATGTTCTCTTTCGCATTGAGGTTGTACTCCAAATGTTCCCTCTATCCACACTGATCCATTGAGAAGATTAAAATACTGTTAATTTTTCCCACCACACTGATACACCGAGAAGATTTAAATAATGCTAGTTTTCCCAGGAAACTGCCCTTTTCGTCCTCATGCTAGCTAGTAGTAGCCACCGCAGCCATTTTGGAATGGCAGTGTCAGCCAATCAGCTCCTTTGTTGTTCATTCCAAAAGGGCAGTTTTCCAGGAAAACAAGCAGTATTTCAATCTTCTTGATGGAGCAATGTGGATAAGCGTAATGGTAGGGTCGGTATCCTCTGGCAACCTGCCATCATCTTGCTTCGAGGATCTTCTCTGGGAGACGAGACCACTCCCCAAACTATTTAATAACATGTTATATTGCATTCCGTCTTAATGGTTCATTCAGTTAAGCCTGTATTCGATTGAAATGAGTGAGGACAGACAGTGATATGTTGGAGGACTCTTTCTGTGGTGTCTATCAGGCTGAGCTGAGGTGCTCCTCTTATTTCAGGACAACCTTAGGGAACTCTGGGTATTTAGTTGTGTGGGGAAGCCTTTTGATTTGGGAGAGGAAGGGGAGGGAGACACCCAGCCTCACACAAAGACTAGCCAGCATTCCTTCCACACTGTTCTCTCTCTCTCTCTCTCTCTCTCTCTCTCTCTCTCTCTCATATATATATATATATTTCTACCTCCCCCCTCTCTTCCTTTCTTTGTCTCTCACTCCTTCACTTCACTTCAAAGTGTCAGTGTTAGGTATATATAGTAATATATGCATACAGTACCAACTGCTGACAGACAATCTGACCAAATGGCCTGTTGGAAAGTGTGCCATAATGGGATCTAGGTATTGTTATGAACTTTCCTGTTGCTGATCTGTTCAGTGTTATTCGATAGGATTTTCCGTATGGATGTCTAGCCCTTTACTTTAGGGCCATTGTTCCTGTTAAGATGTCAATGTGCCAATATTCCACTAGTGTTTGACAGCTTAGTAGTAACACTTTCAGCACTGTAAGGAAATTGACCTAGATAGCAGTGAGTGAAAAACTAGCATATGTTTTTAGTATGCATTTCAAACTCAACCAATGCATTTAGAAGTTAGGATGCCATACTTCGTAGCCCTTTCCTGCAGTCAAATGACCAAATCGCTGTCTAGTGACCTCATGGGTGAAATGTTATTTATATTTTCATAATTAATAAACATTATTTTAAAAAAAACTGCAGAACATCTGGTGTTTCTATGTCAAACGGCTTCTGTGATGCATATAAAGTGTAATATTGGGATGCAAAATCTAAATTGAATACATTTGAACTCTATATCTGACATGGTGTATTTAAAAATAAAAAGTCCATAACCATGTGTGTGAGGTATATACTTTTGTTTCAAAGTAGATTTGTTTAAAACTACCAAGAAACACTATGTGTGACCCTGATTTAGCCCACTGCAGTAAAAGGTTAATTGAGTCATTATTATCCATAGTCGAGGGACCTTAGGTGGAGATCCACAGTAGAGGGATCATGCTTTTTGAATGAGGACATACAATACAATACCCCAATACCAATACACTCCAAATGTAATCCTATTTACAGTGGCTCCACAGAAAAATACAAGAAACAGCAGATTGTAGACTAAGAAGAGCTCTTTGAGATGGAGTTTGGGACCTCCAAAGAAGTGAAACAAGGAGTCATGCAGTCGGAGAGCCAGTTCCCCAGGCCCCATCTAAATCTGGGCTGCAGCCAGCCTGGAGCTGGGGAAACATTCAGGGAGAGAACATTGAATAATGGGGTTGTTAGATTGGCCCTGTGTTGATGGTGGGATTGAGGGGGAATGTTGTTTATACACTGTAAACATCAGCTGGATTTGCTGCTGCCAGCAGTTATAGTTCTTTCTGCATAACTGCATTTGTAAGCTGAATGGGAATGTTTGATAACATGGCATATCTGATCCAAACCAAGTGGCCCTTAGATTAAGATGGCCACATGATACAGTCTGTAATCTTTGAAGGATACAGTTTTAATTGTTTTTGGAATGATTTGTAGCAGTCATTACTGATGGTATCTTAAGCTTTTGTGATATGGTCATTACTTCGACAAGATCTGTTTACTTGGATAAACTATGTTTAGCATGACTCAATAATAACCATTCATGCTTAGGAAATACATTTACATTTTACTCATTTAGCAGACGCTCTTTTCCAGAGCGACTTACAGTTAGTTAGTTCATACATGTTCATACTTTTTTCGTACTGGTCCCCTGTGGGAATCAAACCCACAGCCCTGGCATTGTAAGCGCCATGCTCTACCATCTGAGCTACACGGGACATATATTTTCATATGTTTTCATACTTGTTGAAATCACTGTGAACTCTTTAACAGTTGTTAGATCAGAGCAGCAGCTTTAGTGTGATGGAATGGATACAGTTCTGTCCATTCCAGTCAACATCCCTCTTGACTCCGGGTTTCCAACCAGTCCCAGAGTCATTTCCTGATGCCTGTGAAAGGAATCCTTTGTGTGGCACCATAAAACAGTTCATTACAGCCTCTTATGTACTGTAGTCTTTTTAGCTTTTCCAACCAAGTCACGTGTACAGGAAAATAAAACAATTCTATTTATGGATTTGCCCATGGCAAGGGACTTTCATGTATGGATTGAAAGAATGAACCTCACGTTGACTGACTTTTTAATTACAAACTGCTGTGTTGTCTAGATAAATCTAGTTGAAATCAATATTGGTTGTTGGATTAAGAACATGTTTGACCATTTGTTCAGCTCCATCCTACAGGTACAGGAGCACAGTACTATTATTTACTAAGGTAGCAAAATTCTGTTAACTTTCCCAGGTTTTCCCAAAATCCTGGTTGGAAGATTCCTGGAATTTGGATTGAATAAGTCAAAAATCAAGGGCTTCTGGAAAACCTTTGAATTTAGGGAAAGATACCAGAATTTTACTATTTACAGGATGTTCTTGAACCATAAAAATCTGAATGTTTCTCTTTCTCTCTCTCTCTCTCTCTCTCTCTCTCTCTCTCTCTCTCTCTCTCTCTCTCTCTCTCTCTCTCTCTCTCTCTCTCTCTCTCTCTCTCTCTCCCTCTCCCCCTTTCTCTCTCTCTATCTCCCTTTCTTTCTCTCTCTATCTCTTTTTCTCTCTCTCCCCTTCCCTCCATCCTCTGTCTTCGTAGCCCTTCATGCCGCTGGTCAACCTGCGCTGCTCTCCAGACGTACATAATTTCCTGTGTCAGGCCTTTATCCCAGCGTGCACTGAGGACACCAAGGTGATACGGCCATGTCGTGACCTGTGCGAGACAGTGAGGTCAGACTGCAGGAAGGACATCAGCACCTTCGGCATCACCTGGCCTCCGGAGCTGCACTGTGACAGGTAGATGTGACTGACTGGGTTGAACGCAATTCTCCAGGTCTCAGACAAGGTTACTCATCACGTGCGTGGTTCACTGAACCACAATATCTGTTACATACATAGGCGTGTTGTGCTTTGTCAAGTTTTATTGATGAAAAGACACATGCGTAACATTTTTCAGATGACCAAATAGTAAGGGTTTAGAAACTGCTTGCTAACAGCTAGTTGACCAGTTATTACATTTATCAGAACTAAGTTTTAAAATGGTATTCATTTAGTTACGGTCTTGACTCTTTACCTGACTTTTTCTCCCCAGATTGGAGGATTGCCTCTACTCTCCAGATGGCTCAGCCCTGCCACCAACCAGACTGACCACACCCAAGACCTCTCTGTCTGCCAAGAGGGACATGGGCTTTTGGTGCCCCCTTCAGCTGAAGACCCGGCCCGGCCAGGGATCCACGTTCCTGGGTGCCGGGGACTGTGCTCCGCCTTGCTCCAACATGTACTTCAAGCCCCATGAGATCGAGTTCGCAAAGACCTTCATTGGGGTGTGCTCCATCATCTGCCTCTGTGCCACGCTCTTCACCTTTCTCACCTTCCTCATTGACGTCAAACGCTTCCGCTACCCCGAACGGCCGATCATTTTCTACGCCGTGTGCTACAGCTTCGTGTCTCTCATCTACTTCATCGGCTTCCTGCTGGGGAACAATGCATCCTGCAACAAGGTCTGTTTATGTCTGCGTCTGAAATGGCACCCTATCCCCTATATTGTACACTACTTTTGACCAGAGCCCCCAGATCCCTATGGTCTAAAGTATTGTACTATGTAGGGAATACAGTGCCATTGTCCTGTGATGATACCTGAAGTCATGTAGCTATGTAATGTGATGTATTATATGTATGCCTCTTCCTTTCCTAGCAAGTTTCTCTATGGGACATAAAAGTAGTGATTTGTTCGTTAATCTATTCATTCATTCATCCCAGGCGGTGCACCCGGCTGCCATGGACACGGTGGTGCTGGGCTCCCAAAGTAAAGGCTGTACGTTACTCTTTATGCTACTCTACTTCTTCTCCCTGGCCGGCATCGTCTGGTGGGTCATCCTCACCATCACCTGGTTCCTGGCCGCCGGGCCCAAGTGGAGCTGCGAGGCCATCGAGAAGAAGGCGGTGTGGTTCCACTCTGTCGCCTGGGGGATCCCCGGAGCACTAACCGTCATGCTACTGGCTCTCAACAAGGTGGAGGGAGATAACATCAGCGGGGTGTGCTTTGTGGGGCTCTATGATCTGGACGCGCTGCGGTACTTTGTGCTGGCGCCGCTATGTATCGGGGTGGTGGTGGGGCTGTCTCTGCTGCTGGCTGGGATCGTGTCGCTCAATAACGTGCGCCAGGTGATCCAGCACGATGAGAGGAACCAGGAGAAGCTGAAGAAGTTTATGATCCGTATCGGGGTGTTCAGTGGTCTGTACCTGGTGCCGCTGGTCACTCTGCAGGGTTGTTACATCTATGAACAGAGCCAGCGCTCCACCTGGGAAAACACCTGGATCAATGACCGTTGCCAGGAGTACAGCATCCCCTGCTCACACAAGGTAACACGCATGCTTAGAACTAGAAAATGTTCATAATAGTTTGATATCTCTATGAAGATATGCCGCTGCAAAATTCATCAAACGTTAATTAGATGTTAAAAAACAGTTCTTATGCCTTCTTTCAGCCACAGTAAAATGTAAGATGATATTTGGCAGATGTTTAAATGGAAATGGTCTAATTAAGCAATAAGGCACGAGTGGGTGTGGTACTCTACAACATCTGTACAGGATGACCCTAACTCACACGAAGCGGTGCAGGTCCTAATCCAGGCACTTGTCCTCTCCCGTCTGGACAGAACGCTGCAATCCACCTGGTTTTCAACCTTCCCAAGTTCTCCCATGTCACCCCGCTTCTCAGCACAATCCACTGGCTTCCAGTCGAAGCTTGCATCCACTACAAGACCATGGTGCCTGCCTACGGAGCACTGCCTCTCCCTACCTATGCTCAAGCCCTACCCCCCAACACTCTGTTCTGCCACCTCTGGTCTCTTAGCCCTCCTACCCCTACGGGAGGACAGCTCCCACTCAGCCCAGTCCAAGCTCTTCTCTGTCCTGGCACCCCAATGGTGGAAACAGCTTCCCCCTGAAGCTAGGACAGCAGAGTCCCTTCCCATCTTCCGAAAGCACCTGAAACCCTACCTCCCCCCTCAAAGGATAATAATAAAATATTCCTGAAACAAAACAATTGCACTTGACATCTCCCCCCACCACCCTCTTTCTAGCTTTGCTGATAGCTACTTTATTGATGAAAAGTGTACTTACAATGCCTGTGATATGTGGTTGTCCCACCTAGCTATCTTAAGATGAATGTAAGTGGCTCTGGGTAAGAGCATCTGCTAAATTAATAAAATGTAAATGTATATGGATAATATTCCACGGCTAAGGGCTTGTCCATATACCACAAACCCGAGGTGCCTTATTGCTATTATAAACTGGTTACTAATGTAATTACTGTAAAAAGTATTTTTTTGTCATACCTGTAAAGTACCACGACTTTCAGCCAATCAGCATTCAGGGCTCAAACCACCCGGTTTATAACACTGTAATGTTGTGTTTCAGACTACAGAGTCTGATCGTCCGGACCTGTCCCTATTCCTGATTAAATACCTGATGACGCTGGTGGTTGGTATCTCAGCTGTGTTCTGGGTCAGCAGCAAGAAGACCTGCTCAGAATGGGCCTTCTTCTTCAACAGGACCAGGAAAAAAGAGTAAGGTCACTTCACTAGTCTCTCAACTGTTTAATCAAGTCATATGTTTTACATGGATTGTATCCCAAATAGCACCCTAGTGCAAAAGTAGTGCATTATATAAGGAACTTGGGTTTTTACAGTATGCAACATTAACAGATTGCAAATAGATATAATTCTACTGTGTTCTAATTATATTTCTCTATCCAGCCCCATTACTGAGAGCCGCAGAGTTCTCCAGGAGTCCTGTGAGTTCTTCCTCAAACACAACAGCCGTGTCCAGCACAAAAAGAACCACTACAACCCCGGCTCCCGCAAACTTAAGGTCATCTCCAAGTCCATGGGCACCAGCACCGGCGCCTCAGCCACTGGCAACCACGGCACCTCAGCAGTGGGCAACCATGAGGCCATCCGGGGCCAGGCTTCTCTCTCTGAGGCCAGGGGCTCGTCTGAGGTCTCCGCTAGGGAGCAGCTGGAGAGGGGCAGCTCCACCCGTGGCTCCAGGCTGGGGGAGAGGGAGAGGCAGCCCAGTGGACAGGCCCTGTCTGGGGGGAGAGAGGGTGCAGAGAGACATAGTAAGAAGGGCAGCTCCAGCAAGGTTAGCAGCCGCTCAGAGAGCTTCCACAGAGTCCCAGAGGGAAGGTAAAGACAAGATACTTTCATCCTTTTGCCCAAGTACTTTCTGACCTGTACATACATACTTCAAAAGGTTTTGTCCGCTCCACTGTTAACAGGTTGTTTTTTGCAATCTTGTCTTGTAGGATGACTCCGAGGAGTGAACTATCAGAGACGAGACAGGTGCCCAGTGGGCAGCATCTGGCTTTAAGCCACTCCCACAGTGGCAGTGCGAAAGGCTCCGTCCCTCACCTGGTTCGCCAGGTACCAGAGGAGAAGAAGGACAAGGACAGCAGCTGCTGAGCCCAACCAGCAGGCTCCTATGATACTTAACACCAGCGGAGATGGGCAACTCTGATCCTCAGGGGCTGGACTGAGTGTCTGCTGGTTTATGTTCTTCCTTTCAAACGAGCAACTGATTTAGCCTGTCATACTGAACAAGATGTGTGCACTCTCAGATTAATCAGTGGTATTAGTGGATCGATGAAGTACCAGAGAGAGAAGAAAAGAACAGCAGAAAGTCGAGAAAATCCAGAGCACAGGAGTTTTCCACAGAGACAGGAAGGAAGAGACTAGGTGGGCCACCATGGTCCTAGAGAGCTCCATTCACTGACCGACTCAACAGGTGTAGCTACTGTACATCAGTCAGCTGTACTGGATTACTGGCCACATCAAAGTGAATGAGGTTAGAGAATCATGCAGCTCTGCAGACCAACGGTTGCATTTCCCTGCTGTAAAACAAGTCACTTAGGTTGACGTCTTGTTCATTTACTTATGAAAGCTGTACTTTTCTTTAGTAGATTGAAATGTAAAGTGTGTAGAATATACACTGGCAATATTTATATAAACTATTTAATTTTCTATCACTGGACTAGTCTTTACACTGAGTTTAAGCGCTTGAAAATTGTGAATGTTTCACCAAACAATCAGAACTTCAAGGATATCGTGGTGGTTAACAATTTTTATTTCATTTTTGTATTCAGATGGTTAATGTCGTGTATGTAGACAATTCCCTCATGAAACAATGAGTAGCAAGCATAGCAGTTTTGTAGTTAAAGTAATTGCAGTAGACAGGAGGGTCTCACTGCCAATACACTCAGTATGATACTCTACTTTTCATTCCATTTCCATTACTATGTTTATTTCAGTATATCTATAAATAGTTACATAAGCATATTTTTTTTTCAATTTTGCTGACTCTTCATAAACTTCATTTCCTGTAAATCTGTGTGGAGCATGTGTTTTTATAGAACACTTTCTAGAAGAATGTGCCTCGTGAATCTAAATCATGATCTTCAGAGAACCTACTTTTTGTCTACCTACAGATGCTTTACATGTGTGACATAGTCATTCCATGTGTGTATTCATCTCCAGTGAAATATGTGTACAAAGTAACCAGGCTTATTTCTGGCTCTTGACCTTATGTAAGTTGTTGTGGTTGGACATCTCACTACACTAGATGAGTTACAAGTTAGAGATGAACCCAGTGCAAAGACTGAGTGATACTGTACAATTTGTACACAGAATGTATCTTTTTATTTGTATTTTATTTTAAACCAAATATAGTAGTATGTATGGCTAACATGATAACTGATGATCCAATATGAAAACACCAGTTGAAAAATCAGAGACAAAATCCAATCCAAAGCATGTACCTAGTTTATCTTTTTTCGACAAATGTGTGGGTTTTGTTCAGTATTTCAATTGGCATGATTCTTACCGGTAATCTTTTTGTGTTTGACTGTACACATTTTTCTTGCAAGCATTTTCCCAAAAGGCCTGTTGGGAATAAGTATTGCACAATGTATTAGTGAAAACCATGTATCCATCCATACATATTGACAATACTTTGATAAGTATTTTAATCCCTCCATGCTGTATTGTTTTATTGCCTTTATTCTGACCTTGACCTTCACCCAAATCTATTGTATAGTATTATGTGGCTATCAGAAGACAAAGGTTACAGCTAAAGGGAATTTGTTATATTGCTTCCACTCCTTCACACATGAACAATATAACCACTACTCATCCTTGATGGCATATGGACTTGTTTAGGCTATATATTTTCTTTTGAATATTTTTGTGAACTTTTTTAGTGTTATGTTGTATGTACCTATTTGATATAGTATATTTTGTATCAATTCTATTTCCTTTTAATAAAAGATTATTGAATAAAATAAACTGAAATGTAATTTGTCTCATGAGTGAATGCCTGGTTTTGTATCGCCCATACAGACAGTAAACCATGTTGTCATGTTTGTGTTATATGCTGCGTTCAAAACAACTGGGAACTCGGAAATCTCAGACTTCCGACTTCAGTGCGCTCAAGACGGAAAAAAATAGCTCTTACTGGGAAATCTTTTTGAACGTTCATCCAACTCGGAATTTGAAGTAGGACTAGACTACCCACATATAACTGATTCTATACCATGATGTGGGACTACAATAGATGATTTCACAAAGACCAAATTACAAACGTCCATCTTCCCAATATGTTGTTAGTGGTGGGACACAGGGCAGCCCACAACAACTGTAAAGAAATTCCACTATAGAAATTACATCACTGATTCCCATCAGAGCAACTCCTTGAAATATTGCTTTTCAACATTATAAGTTCAAAATTCGCTGGAGGATGTCTTTACATTTCTATCACTATGTAAAGCTGAACTTCTGCAATGCAGATTGAATAGAGCCCTTTGTTATAGTGAAGCAATTGATGGAGAACAAATAGACTAAAGCTGGTCTTGAACTAGTAACCAAGTGGTTAACACGTGCCAGTTCCAGACCTCACATTAAGATAATATATATTTTCAAATAAAATGTTATTTCCCGCCCATGATAACTTCTGAGAAGGTCCAGAAATGTTAACAAACTTTAGTGGCAAAAACTCATACATCATAGGCTATGTGAGAAGACATTTAAAGACAGAGAGTAGGCGCGCTCTACACTTCCCTCATGAGAGAATGGGTTGCATCCCCACTCACTTGAAATACGACGCAGCAGAGAAGCAGGGCAGTACTGTGGTCTCTCTCGATCTTTGGGGAAAATAAAAGATGGTATCACCTCTAATTCGTATTCTGCTCCTCACCTGTGTTATTCTACCTTCCCATGGAGCAGAGAAATTGAGAAGGGTAATTGACAGAAAGGATATTGAATACGAAAAGGTAAAAAACGATCTCAAATATACTATTTTGGGTTAAAGTTGCACAGTCCTCAAAGCGCCGACAACTAGCGAATCTCATGCTGATTCATGTAACCAATGTTTAAGCCTTTGATTGTGGCAATTTCTTTTCATTATTTCCCCCTTTAAAATATCAAAGATATTTGATATTCAAAGATATTTGCTTTTTTGTGATTTTCAGTTGTATACCTACTACCATCATTTTGAATGGGCTATGGGTGATTGGTGCCACGTTGACCAATGGCCACTCGCAAATGTTCTTTCAATATTATATGGCATATTATTGGACATAACTCATGCAAAGAAGAAGTTGGCAAAGGTCCAGCATGCAGAAGAATAACAAAGACCCAGACAGAAGCCACGAGGGGTCTGGCTGGTTAATTGTTTGTTCACTGGGCACAGACGTCAGTTCAACGTCTAGTTTTTATTTAGATTTGGTTGAGTTGTCAACTAACGTGAATTCAACGTGAAATCAACAAAAAATGGCACCTGTCATTGGATTTAGGTTAACAGTTGGGTGAAAAAATGACGAAATGCCGTTATGTTGATTACTTTTTGCAAATACAATTAGTTTTCCACGTGGAAACGAAGTTGTTTCAACCAGTTTTTTGCCCAGTAGGTTTAGCCTACTGTAATATAGTGGGTGGTTGCTTTGGTGCAGGCCTAGTGTATAAATCTGACCTGCAATATAGGACTGCATGGTGATAACTGAGTAATGTGATTTGATTAACAGAATCTTGTTATGACCTGTCTAGTGTACTGTAAACGATGCAGACAAACCAAACTGCACCAGAATCTCTGCTGAATCCGAATATACAAGATCCGCTTATTTGAACAACATGGTAATAATCTCATCCTTTCCAGAGCATATAGCTTTTTTATTGCCACTGTACTGTGTATTCTGTATGTCTTTCGCAGCATGCTCTCACCCTGGCTTAAAGTCTGCACACTGTTTGCTGAGAGGACATAACCTTTTTCTCTATTGGGTCCTCTCTTTGTCCACCTCCGGTGAAAAGTTTGGATCTGTGTAAAACCTCATTGAGTCCATACTTAATGTATGGTGTGTTGGGGATTTCTCAATGTTGGTCGATAGTTGCAATAACAGTCACTTTCTCTGGTATCACAGCAGTAGTACGTGTGTCTGTGTAAAGTATAAACACTGTAGCTATATTATACTGTGGGCTACTGCAGTTTGTTCAGCACGTTTCGGATTAGTTAATAGGAAAGTCAGCCGTGTAGCTGAGCGGAACAGAGGTTCCTTTCATGGATTTTGAATTCTCTCCAGAAACAAATCAAATCTTAATAAACGTCTGAGACATTCATTCCCTCATCTGTGGTCTTATAACGATGTTGGCTCCAGTCCTGTATGGCTCAGTTCATTGAGCATGGCGCTTGCAATGCCATGATTGTGGGTTTGAGTCCCGGGACCACCCATACGTACAAATGTATGGATAAAAGTGTCTGCTAAATGGCATATATAAGGATAATAACCACATTCAAATATATATAGGTACTTTATTGATCCCCGAGGGGAAATTTCTTTGTCAAGCAGCTACAACAAAAACACAGGGCAGGTGCAAAATGCCACAACGAAATACACAAAAGACAGATACACGATACATAGTTGCGAAAAAACATACTAAAACAACAATTTATGCACGAACAATGGGAGCTGCTTAACAGGCTATGATATCTATAGTATCAGAGGCATTTACATATTGTCACTTATAGGCTAACATATTACGTATCCCAAATCCCATGCATGTGCTTAAGTGATTTTATAGGAGAATACATGGTTTATCTTAAAGTCACAATCTGTCATTTCAACAGCATGAGCCTGGTACTTTGTTTGGTAAACTGAGGGACCCAGATACATCACTGCCGGTTAGAGTAGACCTCTAGTTGACTCGGACCCCTGAGTCCGGTTTTCCGATAGAGATGGAACGTAGGCTTGTCAGTGTTTTAACAATGCATCTTTCCTACAAAGGCCGAAGATGTAACAGTCGTTTCCCAAAACACCATGCAGAGAGAACGGTCGCTAAGTGTATCGTTAGAGCATGTGTTGATACTGTTAGGCTCGAAAGAAAGCGAGTGCTGCTCTCGGATCAGCTTTTGCCCTTCAAATCTTTCCTTAACATTATAATTATTTCACAATGCTGACGACGGATCAGCTCCTAGAGAGATATTACCACTTATGGCTGCAAATATTGAGGTGGATTAATACATTAAATTAATAAATTAAATTAATAAATTATGCAATTGCACAAAATCACCGATTTGGCACATCATTGTGCACATGTTAGGCTACACATCATAAAATATGTTGAGACAAATTAAAGACAGTTGCCTACAAGTAGCAAAATAGATCTCAATTCATTGGAACAGGAAATGTATTGAAACATATTTGTATAGGTCGCTGATTTGTATCAATTGCAAAGACATTGCCAACTTTGTATTTCTAGTCAACTTTATTCTGAAGTTATCATGCTCAGAGACAGATGTGACTGAAGTTATCATGCTCACATAGACAGATGTGATTCTATGTTTAGCAGATTTTCTGTGTATAAAGTGACGTGGGAGGGCAAAAAAGCATCTAACGGCGCGCTTAGTTGTTCTACGAGTGGTCTGAGGCAGGCGTTAGATTTTGAGCGTTTTCAAGTGCAACGTTAATAACGATGCTTTTGGGAAACAGCTCGGACATTTAACAATGCTCCTACGAAGGTTCGATCAATGAGCATAGGCTTGAGATGATTTTGGGAAACCGGGCCCAGGACTCTTCAGGCCTGGTATATAGCTCAGCATACCATTTGTGTCTCGACAGCTGGAATTTCAATACAGCATGTAATTCCATAGCCTACCCCATTTTATATTTGATTTTGGCATTCCTGAAATGCTCATTGTCTAAAAGATGCAATATGAGCAATATCAGCTCAAGTTAGAACAAGTTATTGAAATAACCAGTTCACTTTAATATAAGCTGAAGTTGTCTTTGGTTTCTTCTTTGTTATAGAAGACTCAGGCTTTGCACAGCACTCATAAAAATCTATATTTTTCCTAGCCGATTCACTAATGACTTCATTGAACACTGGCTAACTTTTACCGATGTCCTTTTGTATCCTTTGAGTGAATGTTCTTGATCTGAGAACAAGGCTACATTATTTGTTCTGATACAATGTGCTTAACTAGGAGTATCACAAGTTTGTATGTTAAATATTGGCCTCTAGGCCTAAAACATCAGACAACAGCACAGAACAATCCTTTCTGGTTTCTCTCAATTTACATTTACTCAGTTGCAGATTAACCAAGGATATCTAAGTACGAGAGTCTTGTGATAAGCAGTCATGTTGGAGAAGCATGGTTTCTCTCTCAGTTTGGGGTATGGTTACTTTGGCCAGCCAGCCAAATGTCTGTATGTGTTTGAGTTACTGTGAGTAAGAGGAAGCATATGTTTAAACAAAACAGAACTGGACATTCACAAACACGGGAACACAGATTTACACTCTGAATTCCTGATTCATTCACTCTACCACTCACTTAATTTGGTCACAAATGGCCAAGACATCTGACATCTTCTTTTGCACTTTTGTGATTGGGAGTCAAATCAATGTTGTTTCCACTTAATTTAAACAAACAAAAATCAATGTGATGAAGTTGAATCAATGTGGAAAACTCATTGGATTAGCAAAAAGTCATCAACGTAAAGGAATTTCAGAAATGTTTGTCTTTTTTTCACTTTTAACCTAAATCCATGACAAGGTTCACATTTTTGTTGATTTCAGGTTGAATTCACCTTAGTTGACAACTCAATCAACTGTAAATCAAAACTAGACATTGAACTGACGTCTGTGTCCACCATTATCCAATACAGTCTGGATGTCCATTGTCATGAATGTGGGCACAAAGATTTGATGTAGTCCATATGATGCTTACATTTTACATTACAAATTGGTGCATTCAAGCCAGTGGGACAACCACATCTCGATTACAGTAAGTACATTTCTTTAAACAAGCAGCTGTGAGGAAAGTCAGTGCTATCAGGGACAACCACATCTCGATTACAGTAAGTACATTTCTTTAAACAAGCAGCTGTGAGGAAAGTCAGTGCTAGCAGGGAAATAAGTCAGGTGTTAGTTTAGACAGAAGACACGTGTTAGTACTTTTTTTTTTTAATGGGGGGGTAGAAGGATTACTGTTATACTATTCCAGGTATTCCTTAAAGAGGTAGGGTTTCAAGTGTCTCCAGAAGGTGGTCAGTGACTCCGCTGTCCTGGCGTCGTGGGGAGCTTGTTCCACCATTGGGGTGCCAAAGCAGCGAATAGCTTTGACTGGCATGAGCCCGAACTGTCCTTCCGTAGAGGTCTTGGGGCTAGCAGGCCAGAGGTGGATGAATTAGTGTCCTCGTTTGGGTGTAGGGTCTGATCAGAGCCTGGAGGTAAGGAGGTGGCGTTCCCCTCACAGCTCCGTAGGCAAGCACTTAGGTGTTTAATGGCGCAGGCAGGGAGCCCAAACCAACAGCGAGTTGCAGTAATCCAGTCGGGAGATGACAAGTGCCTGGATTAGGACCTGTACCACTTTCTGGGTAAGGTAGGGTCGTACTCTGCGAATGTTGTAGAGCATGAACCTGCAGGATCGGGTCACCGCTTTGATGTTAGCAGAGAACGACAGGGTGTTGTCCTGGGTCACACCAAGGTTCTTTGCACTCTGGGAGGAGGACACAATGGAGTTGTCAACCGTGATGGTGAGATCATGGAGCAGGCAGTCCTTCCCTGAGAGGAAGAGCAGCTCTGTCTTGCAGAGGTTCAGCTTGAGGTGGTGATCCAACATCCAAACTGATATGTCTGCCAGGCATGCAGAGATGCGATTCGCCACCTGGTTATCAGAAGGGGGAAAGGAGAAAATTAGTTGAGTGTCGTCTGCGAAGCAATGTGAGGATATGACAGAGCCAAGTGACTTGGTGTATAGAGAGAATAGGAGAGGGCCTAGAACTGAGCTCTGGGGGACACCAGTGGTGAGAGCACGTGGTGCAGAGACAGATTCTCTCGCCACGCCACCTGATAGGAGCGACCTGTCAGGTAGGACACAATCCAAGAGTGTGCAGCACCGGAGATGCCCAACTCGGAGAGGGTGGAGAGGATCTGATGGTTCACAGTATCAAAGGCAGCAGCTAGGTCTAGAAGGATAAGAGCAGAGGAGAGTTAGTTTTGGCAGTACGGAGAGCAGTCTCAGTTGAATGACCAGTCTTGAAAGCTGACTGGTTAGGATCTAGAAGGTCATTCTGAGAGAGATAGCAGGAGAGTTGGTTAGAGAGACGGCACGCTCAATAGTTTTTAGATGACAACCTGGTATTTCTTAACTCTAGGTGTTGTTATTAGTGTGGTTATTAGAACAGTCTGTCGCTCCCTCTTGTTCCCCATTATAACAGTGTCTCTCCCCCTCCCCCCCTCAAGTACAACAGCTGCCCCCATGGTCCGGCTGGCATCCCTGGCAGGGAGGGTAACCCTGGCACCAATGGCATCCCTGGGACCCCTGGCATTCCGGGGCGTGATGGCATCAAGGGGGAGAAAGGAGAGTGTGTGAGTGAGGTGTTTGAGGAGCCCTGGAAACCCAACTACAAGCAGTGTGCCTGGAATTCACTCAACTATGGGATCGACCTGGGCAAGATAGCTGTAAGTGTCTGGCAATGCTCATCAGACAGGATCTGGGGCACTGAGTAATATGGTTACATCAGCATTATTACTATATTGATCATCCATAATAAGGTTGATTGTGTTTGTTTAGAGAAAAGTAATACATATTCTTTTAATTTGCTCTTAAGCCTGTGTACTAAAAGTGTATTTACTAGTAACAACATTGTATTATTCACACTGAATAGAAACGAGACATGAATACAAAACATAAAACATTGAAGATGCTATCATTGGATTTCCTCTCCACCTCTCACGTCTCCCCTGTAGGACTGTACATTCACCAAGCTGCGTTCAGACAGTGCCCTGCGTGTGCTTTTCAGCGGCTCCCTGAGGCTAAAGTGTAAGACAGCCTGCTGCCAACGTTGGTACTTCACCTTCAACGGAGCTGAGTGTTCAGGACCTCTGCCCATCGAGTTCATCATCTACCTCGACCAAGGCAGCCCTGAGCTCAACTCCACCATCAACATACACAGAACCTCATCTGGTAGGAAATTATACCACAAACCAGCACAGCTCATATGTTAAGTGTAACAGTGCTGAACTGAGCTAGTGGTAGCCATTTGTTGGTGGGGGAATTTTGCTTATATATCTCAAATGTGAAATCTATTGTAGCCTTAAAATATTAATAATATCTCTATTGAAATTCTACAGTGAAGCAAGACATTTGGCATACGCATACGCATTCTTTTTTAAGTTGCCAAGTTCACCAGTGTAGCAAGACAAAAACAAAGCAATTAACAGCCCTTGTCTTGGCACACATACAGTATGCCAGTGTGGGTAGTCAATGTAACTCAGGAAGTTGTCTTGTAAATAAACCTCTATGACCTTAGTATTTTTCTCAGTGGCACTTTACCTTAAGTTGCCCTTATACCCATTTAACTATGCATTGATGACTGTAGAAACAACTGTGTTAACAGTCGTTAGAGTAACTTCTCTTTCTTGTCTTCTTCCAGTCTAAGGGTTGTGTGAGGGGATCTATGACTTGTGTATTCCCCTTCTTGTCTTGTCCCAGTTGAAGGGTTGTGTGAGGGGATCCGGGCAGGCCTGGTGGACGTTGCTATCTGGGTGGGGACCTGTGCTGACTACCCCAGAGGAGACGCATCTACAGGGTGGAACTCCGTATCCAGGGTCTTCATAGAGGAGCTGCCCAAATGAGGCCATCTTTATTAAGTGATGGGACCAGGCCCCATAGAGAAAGAACCCCTAACAATCCTTCTGAAGCCTTTGACTACATATCAGTTTAGTTTTTGGACAGGTTCCTAGTCTTTGACAATATCCTCTGGCCAATCAGACAACTTCAGTTATGGCTAAAACCTACTACAGTATCACTGATGTTCACTTGAATGTTTTGTACTACAGCACATGGGTAGGGTCTTGTATATTGGCCACCTGAAATTAGATTAGTATTCCTCATTTCTGTTTAATAAGGCAAGATTTTGACTGCGCTTGTAATCTGCTGAATTCTTAAATTTTTTTTATGAATTACTGTCAATAAAGTAATCTTTTGTATGAATCATGCATTGTGTTACTCATTACACTAACATGTTTTCCTATCAGATATTTTTTTTCTGTTGAAAATGTGTGAATTCATAACAAAATGCATGTGTTGATATATTTTTCCAAGTGACAAGGAAACAACACAGCTGTTAAATTTAATCTGTATCTAAAAAAAGCTAACAAATGTTTTCCTATCAAATAACTTTCTTTGAACATTGGTTTATGTATGAACAGGTGAATTCATAAAAAATGCATGTGTTCATATCGTTTTGAAATAACAAGTGAACGCAGAACAGCTGTAAAATGTAATCTGAAACCAAAAAACCCCCCAAACAAATACAAAATTAACATAAAGCTTGAAACTTTAATATAATATTTTACCTGAAAAAAATGGACTAATGCCAATTCAACACTGATATTTCAGACTAAGACTTCTGAAATTAACATTTTTCAAAGATGTTGAACAGGGCAATCAGTTTTCTGTGATAATTTCCTATAACGTAATTCACATGAGGGTTTACATGCACTACAGCATGATGCCAATAAGTTTAAAAAAATAATAATTGGGCGTACATTAGTACCCTGAAAAAAAGCAGGTATGCTCTTTTAATGTCAACGTTTAAAACTGACTTGTTTTACACACACACACACACAGTATTCATATCACAGCCAGCAGCATTGAAAGAATGGTTGCTTTTTGCTTTGATGTTTCACACCCACATCCTGTACAGTACTACCTCTAGTGAGGTCTGTTCTTCTGTGATGCATCCAAGAAAGAGAGACCAGTCTTTAATTACCAGCATTGTCAACATCATCTCTCTGAGAATGCCAAACCTCGAATGCATACTATAGACGAGAGTCCGTTTTTTTTATAGTGATAATAAGACCTAATTCCACCACATGCTTTTGGAGTTGCTTTATGGTTGTTTTGACTCCCCAAACCCCTCTTTTACACTGCTGCTACTCTCTGTTTATCATCCTTGCATAGTCACTTTAACTATACCTACATGTACATATTACCTCAATTAGCCTTACTAACCGGTGGCCCCGCACACTGACTGTACCGGTACCACCTGTTATTTTTATTTCTTCACTTATCTATTGTTTACCTAATACTTATTTTTTACTTAAAAAACTGCACAGTTGATTAGGGCTTGTAAGTAAGAATTTCACTGTAAGGTCTACACCTGTTGTATTCGGAGCATGTGACAAATAAACTTTGATTTGATCTGATATGTCCGCTCCAGTTGTCCAGTTATGTGCTAGGTCCAGTTACCTGCTAGGTCCAGTTACCTGCTAGGTCCAGTTACCTGCTAGGTCCAGTTACCTGCTAGGTCTAGTTACCTGCTAGGTCCAGTTACCTGCTAGGTCCAGTTACCTGCTAGGTCCAGTTACCTGCTAGGTCTAGTTACCTGCTAGGTCCAGTTACCTGCTAGGTCCAGTTACCTGCTAGGTCCAGTTACCTGCTATGTCCAGTTACCTGCTATGTCCAGTTACCTGCTGTGACAGTTCTGGAGACTTCAGTTCATGGCTTATGTTATCTAGCACCACATACACTGTCTGAGTGGCCCTTTCTCTTTATGGTCCTGCCATGGCTGTCTCCTTAGTCCTCCTCACTTCTGGCCCATCAGGAAGCGAGACACGTTCTCATAGACCACGAAGGTGATACAGCAGGCTGGGGTGACACGGATAAGGTTGGGCACCATGCCTTTATAGAACCCTACAGCTCCCTCATTCCTGTGGAGGGGCCAAAAGAAACACAGTAGTCACTATGTGGGAAAATAAACTGACTGAAAGATCAGCATTGGAATGGGCTTTAGCAAGCTTTCACATGGCTCTCTAGGGTTAGAGTTTGAAGATGCAGATCTTAGTTGCTTCACACTGTTATGTTACCTAACCCCACTTAACGGTAAATTATACCAAGTTTTGGCTAGTTAACCTAAAACTAGCTGTTTTCCCTGTATGTACAGTAAACCAACAGTGCGGTCTTGGCCTACCTCCATGTCCTCCTGACCACATCCAGGACTCCATTGTACTTATTATGCTGGTCCTGCAGGCGAGCCCGCACCACCTGGTAAGGGTATGTAGTAGCCACAGCAAATATTTTGGATAGAGCGGCCATTGTGATATATTCCAATGGATTCTGGTCAGACCGAGACAGAGTGGGAGAGAGAGAGAGAGGTTGGAGCAGTGATTCCTGTGAGTCACTTCCTTCACAAGCATTACGGTAATTCTTCCAGAAATCCTGCAACACTTAGATGTGTTTTTTAAAATGTATTAGTAATTTAAAAGGTTTATTACCCATATGGTTGAGTCATTAAAAACTATGAACCCATTTACATTAGGCTTGGTTATAGAAGTCTTAAAGTTTCCTCAATCTCCACTCACCAGTTTAGCTTCTGAACGCATTTTCTTGTATTTGTTGTAGTCTCTCTTCAGCTCCTCATAGGCCATGAACTGCAACGCCCCATGTGACGTGCCAAATAAACCAGGAACATACCCCTGGAGGATTAAACACTGGGCTCATTATCTGTCCCTGACAAATAAATGTTGTTTTAGTGCCAATGAAAGGTTACATTGTCTTCCAAATCCAACTGATATGATCATGGTATTCATAATATTGAAAAATACTTATAGCTGATATTAAAGACACTAATATCTTGAAAGACAATTTATTGACTACCCAGGCTGTTCAATTCTGGTCCTGGAGGTCCGAAACACTTCTGGTTTTTGTTTCTACCTGCTAGTTAATAGCACTCACCTGGTGTCCCATGTCTGAATTAATCCCTGATTAGAAGGAGATGATGACAACCAGAAGTGTTTTAGCCCTAGAGGACTGACATTGATCAGCCATGCCCTGTGCATGATCTACTCCTACTAACACTGACTTTGCTGAACTACTTTATTGAGGAATACATTTACTTATTTCTATGACTGTGAACAGCTGTGTAAAGTAGTTAAGTAAAACTATGTTAAAGTACTACTTATGTAGTTTGTTGGGGTATCTGTACTTTACAATTTATATTTTTGACAACTTTGACTTTAATACATTCCTAAAGAAAATAATGTACTTTTTACTCCATACATTTTCCCTGACATCCAAAAGTACTTCTTACATTTTGAATGCTTAGCAGGACAGGAAAATGGTTGAATTGACACACTTATCAAGAGAACATCCCTGGTCATCCTACTGCCTCTGATCTGGCGGACTCACTAAACACACATACTTAGTTTGTAAATGAAAAAAATATACAAAATTAAATGGTGCCGTCTGGATTGCTTAAAATAAGGAATTTGAAATGATTTATACTTTTACTTTTGATACTTAAGTATATGTCAAACCAGATACATTCCCTCAAGCATTATTTTATTGGGTGACTTTCACTTTTACTTGAGTCGTTTCCTATTAATGTATCTTTACATGACAATTGGGTACTTTTTCCACCACTGACTGTGAAATGTGGTTGTCTCACCTTGCTATTTTAAGATTATTGCACACAATGTATGTCCCTCTGGATAAGTGTGCTAAATTACTAAAATGTAAAATTGAGGTACTGCCCCCTAGCGGTAGTCTATAAAACATGCATTCAAATCTTACACAACTACAGCACATTCTGTAAAACTTCAATATGTAACTTTTTGGGCGACCAGACCAAATTCAGATAGAAATGTGAGTTATAGGTATGTCACTCATTGAAAGCAAGTCTAAGAAGTTGTAGATAAGTTCTATGTGGCTATTTCTATGCTTCTCGGTCTTAAGTTTTGTTTTTGTGTCTTTTACTTTCTGTTTTGTACCCCAGATTCAAACATCTGAAAATACAATATTTTGGGGTATGGAAAAGCTATTTCACAGCGGTTTAGATAGTACAATGGTTCTCTACACTACACCATACTTGCTTGTAAAATGAAATTAGGCTAAGTATTAGAATTTGAGCAACCAGGAAATGGCGGAGCGATTTTGGAATAGTGCATCTTTAATAGCTGGGGCGTTTCTTTGCTTCAATCACTGACCACATTCTGTATTTATTAGAGACAGGTTTCTATTTGAGCCAGGCATCTATTTCCTTAATGCACACAGCTTTTGCTCAATGAAAAGTTGATAAGACTACCAACACTGTTTATTGTGACCAGTATGACTAGTATAAACATCATAATAACAAATCCATTGTAGATCAGACTCGCAAAGACTAGGCTGCCTATCATACACCCCGATTTCACGCATCAGCACCATGGAGAGCTCTATTTGATCTAGTGTTCTCTTTTTGGTGGCGCCATGGCTAGCAACAATGACCGAATTAAATAAAAAATGTTGACTGTGGTAATATAAGAGCTGTGTCCATGGTAACCTCGTAAACAATTCATTTAGACCCAGCGTTTATTTGAAACGGGCGTTTTACGGTACATTGCCTCATTTTGCCTCATTTTAGGCTGCGAAGGAGAAAACATGTTTACATATGACACCATTCATATGTCCTGCACATTCACTGGACCTGACTTGTAAGCAGAGAAGAGAGTCCTATTCAGGATACAGCCATCATACATACAGATGACAAACCCTGGGTTACACTGAGCCTCACCCTG
Organism: Thymallus thymallus; assembly: GCA_023634145.1. Taxonomy (NCBI): domain Eukaryota; kingdom Metazoa; phylum Chordata; class Actinopteri; order Salmoniformes; family Salmonidae; genus Thymallus; species Thymallus thymallus. Next base: position 17,862,615 of record CM042416.1, read on the forward strand.
TACAGTCCAGGTATCCCCTCATGCCGGTAGATCTTCACCAGTGCATCCATCATCCCTTTATACTGTTTCCTGGTGGGATCAGCGTTATACTGCAGCACAAGCTGAGTCTTAGTCACCCAGATAGGGTTGGTTAAGGTGAGAGTCAAAACACCTGGAGACGGAGGAACACACACACACACACACGCCTGCATAAGGGTACAACATGAATTACACCAAAGTACAAGCTCTACGCTACACTACATGGAGCCTGTGAAGCATGGTGCTGGTGAAGACCGCTATCTCATTAAGTTTTATTAAAGTCACTTGAGGTTGGTAGAGCGTGACACAGGGCAGTCAGCGTCTTTCCTCCCTTCACCAGTCTGCCAGTGAGTGCAGTGCATTAGTTTATTCCACTGAACTCTAACATGATAAGGCTAGGGTAAATCAAAATCCCATGACCGTATATAGCCAGAAAAGGAGTAAAAGGTCAGCAAATTTACCAACATCTGTATACACATGTACTTTTCCCTTGGTCAGAGGAATCAAATATTTTGTTTCAACCAGTCAGTTACACGTCTGATTCAACTAACCAAAGTCTGGACTAGTGGAGTAGACTATGATATGTTTATTTAGGTGTGTAACGTTAACTGTTTGATTGGAATGAAATCATGGACCCACCCACACTGGTCCTTTGCATATAGATCAAATAGTGTTGACCTTTGAAGTTGTGGTTATAGACATTGTATTGACCACACACCACCACCAGTGTGTGTCCCTGGGGTCTAGACACAGGCAGTACTAACCTGCTTGGGCGGCTGACAGCAGGTGTTCTGTTGCACTCAGTTCAGACTGACGGCCTTCCTTAGTGTACGCCTTGATGGCATTGTAACTGTGGGAGAGTTAACACAGACAGAACAGAAAATTCATTGGACACGTCAATAAACAAATCCCAAAGCTACCATTGCTATTTAAAAGTGCTAGAGTACAACGTAGAAATATAATCAACAGTCATGTTAAGTGATGAGTTCATAGATGATTGGATAGACAAGGGGTTTTCAAACTGGGCTGAAGAGTGTCCACCAATTTATTTTTTTGAGGCAATTTTTGGGAGGGTTTTTTTAACGTGAAGAATTATTATTTTATTAATATCGCTTGCTGCAACAGAATACCATCGTGGATACAATGTTTATGTCTCTGCGTCCAGTGTGAAGGAAGTTAGAGGTAGTTTCACAAGCCAATGCCAACTAGCGTTAGCACAATGACTTGAAGTTTACAGGAACAGTTAGCATGCTAGCTGTTCCTGTTCATCTGACTCTTGGGGAAGTAGATACAAGGCTTCATTGCCAAAATATCGAAGTACCCATTTAATATGGAGGAAATAAAAATATAATAAAAAATATGGGCATTCAGGGCACAGGCCCATTGATTTTGTTATAATGTCTGAGCAGTGGAACACAGCATTAGCCATGGCAAAATGCATAGAATTGCTGGAAATTAGCTGTACTTGCCTTTACCATTCACCTGATGATAAGACAAGATTTTCTTTATTTTTTTGTCACCAGTTTGCCTGGCGGTGGTACCAGGGGAAGAAAAGCTTGAAAACCCCTGGGATAGACTATTGAAATTCAAATAAACGTTGGCTGATGCATGCATATTGTCATCAGCGTCATATTGTAAAGTTATTATCCCAGAGAAAGTAGAATGGTTTTACTTTCTTCTGGTTATACATACAAGAAGAAGTAGAGGCCCCATGATGCCCCAGCACCCCAGATGTTGGGGGTGACTCCTTGGTAGAGTCCTCGGACCCCCTCCTGCTGCCACACATTTCTCAAACAATGGAGAATGCCATTATATTTAGGTCTCAGGTCCAGTCCATCACTCACTGCAAGAAAAAGACAAGGCAGGGGAAACATACACTGTTAGAGTCAACAGAACATCAACTGTCCATTCAAGTTATAGCCAGGAAGTTAGCTAGCTACTCCTATGTTATTACCATGTGCCGATTGCATCATTTGCAGGTTCTCAATCTTACACATGTCAAAGGTAGAAGTTAGCTAGGTGTTGCCAGTCATTTTTAGGCTGGACAAATAAACACCGTGTAGTTAATAGTTTTAGAGCCACACAATGACATACTTAACGTTACCTGCAAACCTGATTTTGACTAGGTCAAGAGGGTGCAGCACCAGTGTTGACACGACTCCTCCACCGAGTCCTGCAACCAAATTCTCTATTTTGACATGGCTGTAGACTTGCTGGATATGTCCAGTTATGGAGAAAGGTGTGCCACTTCGAGGGGAGCCAGAAGAAGCAGGAAGTCCTGTTGCAGTGGTCTCTTGATTTGAAGCAGCGGGACTCATGTTTACCTAGCTATTCTGTGATTATTCAGATCTTATTCAATAGAACGGTGCTACTGTAAAATATAATCCCGGAATCCAAAAGGCACATACTTGAAGTAACCACATCATATTTTAAGACGTTTTAGTGACCCACGTTTTTGTCATGCGGTACAAGCTACATTTCTGTCTGTCACGACCTTTCCAGATATGCCGCGTTCAAAACAACTGGTACTCGGAATTCAGAGATCTCCGACTTCCGAGCGTTCAAGACAACTGGGAACTCGAAAAAAACGAGCTCCGACTGGGAAAAGTATTTTGAACCGTCATCCAACTCGGAATTCCAAATCGGGAACTCGGGCTTCTTCTAGAATTCAGACTTTCCGACATGAACATCATTGACGTTATGATTTGACCACGTGTTTTCCCCGAGTTCCCAGCTGTGTTGAACCCACGGCGTTTTAGGAAATGTGACGCAATTTGGAGGACTTTACTATCCCACAATGCAACAGTAAAAGCCCCCCCCCCCCCCCCAACCACCAGCGGTAGATGGCACTGCGAGCCATATTTGCAGCAGTCAGCGTGTGTTATGAAGCTGTGTTTACGTTGGTGAACTGAAATTGTAAACAAAATGAGTTGCTTATGGATGGGTAATGTAAGTCCTGATATGTTATAACAACTTTGTATTCATAGAAAGCTAGCATTATCATATCTTAGCTCTTGTTTGACTCCCACTTTAGGGTAGCTAATGTTACCACCCCTCAGTGTTAACAACTAACTCGTTAGCTGATAGATGCACCCTCAGGCATTTTCATTATTTGGCTAAAGTTAGCTAGTTCTTAGTGATAGTGAAGCCTGTCATTTCCATGTCAGAAAGACCACACCAAGTCAGTGTCCCTGAAAGCCTGAGAATATGTCCGGTTGAATGTAGCTAGCTAGATACACTAAGGTACAGAGTGTATGTAACTTACAGTCGCTAGCTAGAGTAGAGGTTTGATTTTCAATTTAGTGTTTTTCTCTCTTCCCCTGTAGTTAGAGCCTTACATGGACGAGAAGTTCATCTCTCGTGCATTCGCCACCATGGGAGAGCTTGTGGTGGGGGTGAGAATCATTCGGAACAAAATGAACTGGTAAGACAGGGGAGAACATTAGCCTACTGCAATAGAAGGGTCGACCTGTATAGTATAGTTAACCATGTAAATATTCCTTATTTATCTATATCAACTTGCATTATTTGTATCATTTTTTCACCTAAAGCTATGTAACAATGTATAGTGTACATATTCAGCCATTCACCCATACTGTGCAATGCCTTTTTATAGCACTCCAGACTTCTTGTATTTTTATACTTTTGCATACTGCTGTGCTATGTATCGTGTATCTGTCTTTTGTGTATTTCGTTCTGGCATTTTGCGCCTGCCCTGTGTTTTTTCGTAGATGCCTGATGTTTTTTTCGTAGCTGCTTGATGAAGAAATTTCCCCTCAGGGATCAATAAAGTATCTATCTATCTATCTATCTATCTTGTTTTTGAAAGAAAAGCTAATTTTTTGTCCATTAAAATATTTGTTTTATTTAACCACTCGGCTACCTGACACCCCAAAATAACATAAAATTGATCAGAAATACAGTGTAGACATTGTTAATGTTGTAAATGACTATTGTAGTTGGAAATGGCAGATTTTTTATGGAATATCTACATCAGCAACCATCACTCCTGTGTTCCAATGGCACATTGTGTTAGCTAATCCAAGTTTATCATTTTAAAAGGCTAATTGATCATTAGAAAACCCTTTTGCAATTATGTTAGCACAGCTGAAAATTGCTGTGCTGATTAAAGAAGAATTAAAACTGGCCTTCTTTAGACTAGTTGAGTATCTGGAGCATCAACATTTGTGGGTTCGATTACAGGCTCAAAATGGCCAGAAACAAATAACTTTCTTCTGAAACTCGTCAGTCTATTCTTGTTCTGAGAAAAGAAGGCTATTCCATGCGAGAAATTGCCAAGAAACTGAAGATCTCGTAGAACACTGTGTACTACTCCCTTCACAGAACAGCGCAAACTGGCTCTAACCAGAATAGAAAGAGGAGTGGAAGGCCCCGGTGCACAACTGAGCAAGAGGACAAGTACATTAGAGTGTCTAGTTAGAGAAACAGATGCCTCACAAGTCCTCAACTGGCAGCTTCATTAAATAGTACCCACAAAACACCAGTCTCAACGTCAACAGTGAAGAGGCGACTCCGGGATGCTGGCCTTCTAAGCAGAGTTGCAAAGAAATAGCCTTATCTTCCTCTGTCCAGTGTCTGTGTTCTTTTGCCCATCTTAATCTTTTCTTTTTATTGGCCAGTCTGAGATATGGCTTTTTCTTTGCAACTCTGCCTAGAAGGCCAGCATCCCTGAGTCGCCTCTTCATTGTGTGATGGTTGCTGATAATGGGTCTCTGTACGCCTATGTAGATGTTCCATTAAAAATCTGCCGTTTCCAGCTACAATAGTCATTTACAACATTAACAATGTCTACACTGTATTTCTGATCAATTTGATGTTATTTTAATAGACAAAAAAACAAGGACATTTCTAAGTGACCCCAAACTTTTGAATGGTAGTGTATGTGTTTTGGTCCTTCTCCACCTTGTGTAGGGGTGCTGCAGGCTATTGCTTTGTTGAGCTGGCGGACGAGGCCACTGCTGAGAGGTGTCTCAGGAAAGTAAATGGGAAGCCTCTCCCTGGAGCCACGCCGGTACAGTGCCACCACACACACACACACACACAACACTTAATAATTCCACATTTATTTCCAATCCCGAATCGACCCATAGCCCCTATCCCTATCTAAGTCACTCTGAGAGGATTGGATATGTATAGGGCATATAGTGAACTCTTGATATAACCATTAACTTTATTAGAGATAAATAACATTTGGAATAATCCATTCTGAACAAAATACTCTCTCTTCTCTACAGCCGAAGAGGTTCAAACTTAACCGTGCTACGTACGGAAGACAAGGAGAGAACAGGTACAGTTTAAGTCGGAAGTTTACATACACCTTAGCCAAATACATTTAAACTCAGTTTTTCACAATTCCTGACATTTAATCCTAGTAAAAATTCCCTGTCTTAGGTCAGTTAGGATCACCACTTTATTTTAAGAATGTGAAATGTCAGAATAATAGTAGAGAGAATGATTTCTTTCAGCTTTTTCTTTCATCACATTCCCAGTGGGTCAGAAGTTTACATACACTCAATTAGTATTTGGTAGCATTGTTTAACTTGGGTCAAACGTTTCGGGTAGCTTGGGTCAAACATTTTGGGTAGCCTTCCACAAGCTTCCCACAATAAGTTGGGTAAATGTTGGCCCATTCCTCCTGACAGAACTGGTGTAACTGAGTCAGGTTTGTAGGCTGCTTTTTCAGTTCAGCCCACAAATGTTCTATAGAATTGAGGTCAGGGCTTTGTGATGGCCACTCCAATACCTTGACTTTGTTGTCCTTAAGCCATTTTGCCACAACTTTGGAAGTATGCTTGTGGTCATTGTCCATTTGGAAGACCCATTTGTGACCAAGCTTTAACTTCCTGACAGATCTTGAGATATATCCACATCATTTTCCTTCCTCATGATGCCATCTATTTTGTGAAGTGCACCAGTCCCCCTACAGCAAAGCACCCCCACAACATGATGCTGCCACCCCTGTGCTTCACGGTTGGGATGGTGTTCTTCGGCTTGCAAGCCTCCCCATTTTTTCTCAGAACATAATGATGGTCATTATGGCCAAACAATTATATTTTTGTTTCATCAGACCAGAGGACATTTCTCCAAAAAGTACAATCTTTGTCCCCATGTGCTGTTGCAAACCGTAGTCTGACCTTTTTATGGCGGTTTACGAGCAGTGGCTTCTTCCTTGCTGAGCGGCCTTTCAGGTTATGTCGATATATGGCTAGTTTTTACTTTTGTACCTGTTTCCTCCAGCATCTTCACAAGGTCCTTTGCTGTTGTTCTGGGATTGATTTGCACTTTTCGCACCAAAGTACGTTCATCTCTAGGAGACAGATCGTGCGGCTGCGTGGTCCCATGGTGTTTATACTTGCGTACTATTGTTTGTACAGATGAGCGTTGTACCTTCAGGCGTTTGGAAATTGCTCCCAAGGATGAACCACACTTGTGGAGGTCTACAATTGTTTTTCTGAGGTCTTGGTTGGTTTCTTTTGATTTTCCCATGATGTCGAGCAAAGAGGCACTGTTTGAAGGTAGGCCTTGAAATACATCCACAGGTACACCTCCAATTGACTCAAATTATGTCAATTAGCCTATCAGAAGCTTGTAAAGCCATGACATCATTTTCTGAAAATTTCCTAGCTGTTTAAAAGCACAGTCAACTTAGTGTATGTAAACTTCTGACCCACTGAAATTGTGATATAGTGAATCATAAGTGAAATAATCTGTCTGTAAACAATTGTTGGAAGAATTACTTCTGTCATGCACAAAGTAGATGTCATAACCGACTTGCCAAAACTATAGATTGTTAACATGAAATCTGTGGAGTTGTTAAAAAATGAGTTTTAATGACAACCTAAGTGTATGTAAACTTCCGACTTCAACTGTATGTACTGCATGCCACTGAATTTACTCTCTCCAGGGACTAACAGAGCCTCCCTTCATATGGTAGTGAAGGTAGTTGTGTGTAGATGAAGGAAGACTATATTACCCCATTCGTTTGGTATGTTCAAGTTGTTCTCTCCCATCACAGATGTAGGAAATATCCCAAATAATCCACACTTTTCCTTCATTACTCATTATTAATAGCATAGATTTTTTTAAATAAATGTTATTTTTATTCATAAAGGTTTTCTTTCCCTCTCAAAAACAGAGGTGGTTACTCAGACAACAGGTACAATCAGCCATACTCATACAACAACAACCAGTACTACCAACAGTACCCTGACTACTACTCCAACTGGGGCTATGACCAGAACACAGGCAGCTACGGAGGTTACAACTACAACCACTATGACTATAGCAACCAGGTGTGTTCTCCCTTCCCCTCCCCGTCTACCCTATTGCTTTTTACATATACATAAGCTGTACCCATTCTAATGACCACTGAATATGTGATGTTGGAGGTTAATAACCATGGTTCTCAGCGTTATAGTATAGATGTTGTGAGTAAAAACCTGTCTTTTTGTTTAAGGGTTATGGGGAGACTGAAGATGATGGACTGGAGTGTGAGTGCTTTGTTTTCTTTAATTTCTCTAGCTTCATGATACGAAAAAGCAGCTTAAGTATTCTACACTATTTGACATAATGGCCAGTTTGTCTGATCTTTATGGCTCTCGTGCTGTGCCGCTTTGTCTGTGTGCCTGACTGTGTGATCTTACTGTGTGCGCCTCCTGCAGACCCTATGGTGGCACTGGATGTGGTGGCAGCCAACAGGCAGTACATGGAGGAGAGTGAGGAGCTGTATGATGCCCTCATAGACTGCCACTGGCCTGCCCTGGATCTTCCTGGTCCTACTACTGCTGCACCATCCAAAGCACAGTAGAGCTAGCAGACTCCCTGGTCGACAGACAGCAACAGTCGGACTCTCTCAACCTCTAGATGTGGAATGTTTGGAACAGCCCAGTGTGATGGTTCAAAGGGTAAAGGCATCTCGTCCTGCCTGCAAAGAGTAGCTGGTTTTTAGCGTATCGTACTCTTGCAATGGGCTAAGCTAAGCGAACAGACCACAGTGTATGATTCGTGTGAACCCAGCTCCAGTGACCGAAAGGATGTTCACCTCATGTTTGAATGTAATTTATTTTAAAAGTTTTATCACTCACCCCCAATCATTTATTTTGGATTATTGGGCATTGGTTTGGTTCCAATTGCCGAAATGAACAGGCTTGTTTCGGTGCATGATGTTATTGTAATCATATTTTCAAGGACCACGGTGCTAGTATGAGCCTCTGTCTTTTCCCTCCCTCACATAGCTTCCTTTTTCATATTTATTGTCCACACTGGAAAGTAGAATACAATTGAAATACAATCCCTATTCGACACCCTAACCAACCTATTGATTATCTATCTAGGGTCATTTGCTTCTTATTGTGGAGTGGAAGACTGTGTAGTAGGTGTTTTAAACCTTTCTCCTCCATGTTATAATTTGAAAGCTGTGGGACAGACAGGATTCTTGATTCTGCTTTGTGTAAATATTTGTCAACAGAAGACAGTGTGGAGCTGCGTGTATTCATTCTCAATTCATCAGTAACACTTTATAATAACTTACATGAATAATACATTATAAAAGCTTCATAAATTAATATAAATGCTTTTCAATTTTTTCATAGAATGAGATATTTTAATAAATAGGTCATTAATGCTTATTTATGAGCGTTATTATAAAGTGTAACTGTTTCATCAATGTCAAATGGGATGTCCTGTTAAAACGATATGATGGTATTCTTTTAGGTTAGTCTACAGGTCACCTCATATTACTGTAGTAGAAATACAGTATCAGATCAGCTGGTTCGGTGTTAATAGCTCCAAGACGACATGCTGACTGCAGCAAAGAATATCAGTATCTACAAGCTCACATCACCAGTGTTCATATGTCTTGCTTTTGAAGGGAAATACATGTGACATTGATGCTCAGAGACCGACTTGTATTAAAAGCTAATTTTGATACATTTAATTAATGGTATAATATATTTGGTTGTGAATTTATTGCACTTTTTGTCTTCTTATTAGTTATTTTTTAGGAGTGTAGCTATGTCTTGACATGGGGAACAACCTCATTCCGAAACACACTTTAGGGCACTAAAATAATCTGTCACTTTATTTGAAAAGGGAAACGAAAAACCTGCTCCTGTAATAACAGAGTAGAGACACATAAAAACTATGATATATGTTTTTGCTCCACATGAAAATCCAGCTTTTTACTAGTTTAAATTTACCAGATGGGGAAAGTATTCCTTCCCCTATGCCATTATAGGCTTGAATCCCTACAGAATCCTGAAGTGAAACAATAAGCAAAATGGAGCCATTCAGTTTGCATCCAAGCTTTTTAGCTAATTAGCAACTTTGCAACTACTTAGCATGTTAGCTAACCCTAACCTTTTTAGCAAAACCCTTCCCCTAACCTTAATACTTTTAGCTAACCCCTCTCCTAAACTTAACCCCTAGAGCTAGCTAACATTCGTCACAACAAATTGGAATTTGTAACATATCATATGTTTGGCAAATGTCTAAAAAAAGACAACGATAAAGCCTTGCATTCCTATTTTTTGCTCAGTTGGCGGTAGGTGCACTTGATTCAGCAGCCCTAGCGCCGGGAAGGCAAAGTGTTCCCGTTTTGAACCGCCTACCCGGCAGGCCCAGAGAACAAATCAAGTGCATTTATAAACCTACAGCTGGTCAATCAGATGGCTCAGATTATCGTGTCTGCACAGGTTCCTCGAGCCATAGACTGGAAAAAGAAGCTTCAAACGCACAGCAAAGTTGATACTGAGATTTAAAAATGTTTAAAACCATGACTAGAGAGAGACTCAATGAATACAGCAAATAGCTGCTGTTTTTTGTGTATGTTCATGATTAAGTTGTTATTCAGCACTGTCAACACTTTGTCCAAAACCTTTAAATGTGCTGTTATCCCAACTTCCACAAGCTACAACCAGTACTGCAGTTGCAATGAATGAGTATAGCTTTACGATAAACTTGCGTTGTTATTATTAGTGGCTTGTGTCTTTTTTTAATATCGAGGAATATTTCACTTTCTCTGGACATAGGCAGAAATAATACAGTGCGACTTGAGATTTGCCATCAGCTGGAAGACTGTCCCCTTCTCTCAGCAGAGGGAAGGAGGGCGGAGGGACGATGAGTCGGGTGAGAGGCAGGCTCACAGCTGCTCCCTCAGTCCAGTAAACAAATATATATGTATATTATGCTCACTTGGTGGTGCTTCACAAGTAATACAACAAATTATCCATCACCAGTTTGAGCATATACTTCTTCTTTTTTTCTCGAAATGGTCTGAGAAGAACAACATTGGCAGGGCAATTCGAGCATAGCCAATATGCAGTGATAATGTATTGGGCATATAGCCTACTGCACAAACCTCATTGCTACATAACTGTTTGTAATTGGTTGATGTTGCATAGACTTACGTTGTTTAAGTAATGATTTAAAAAATCAGTGCTAGATCTCGGCTTGCATTTTGACCCAGAGCGTGATCTTGACTCAGAAAAGGTAGGTGACTACTGTACTAAAGGGAGTGTCTCGGATTTACTTACAGAATAATACGAAATGCTCATAGATCACGTTGCAACATCCTACCCACTCAAATCTGTTCATTCCCTACTAATGGGCCTGACACCGGCTGGTCATATGAGTGCAGCTCAGTGCAGCCGCCTTTGGGAACCAGTTTGAAAGTCATGGGACAGGCACAGGGCAGCCTACTATTGCTGGCCTCTATTAAACCAAAAGGCTTAGTTATTCTGTCGTTAATTATGTTTACCTAGATTTTAGGACTGAGTAACGGATGTTGCTCATAGCGGCCTGATAATAATCCACCTGCAGACTGAGCTACACTCCAATCATATCCAACCCTCATATCAGAGATACGATTCTCAAATTATCAGAGAAAGTAACCTAACAAACAAATCAGAATTCATAAAATGGGTTACTTTTCTATAGGGATAGGACCCGAAGTGTCTATTTGACTTATGTAGTATATATCTAGTATTTTGTTTCTGCGTTTGAGTTTTTGCCTGCTGCCTCAGAATATGAGCATAGTAGTGACTTTGGCACAATCACATGAGCACGCTGAATTACTGACCAACCGCCAACGTGTGACGTCGCATTATGGGCTCGGTCTTCGAAGAAATCTCATAATACGGAGACAGAAACTGGAAACGACGCATTATACTGCAATCCTATTGAAAAGTAAGGGTTTTATCATAATATTTTAGCAAACCGTTTTATATATGTAAGTAGAAAACAGATTTATCTTGATTGTCTACACTGGTAAAACCCCCCAGAAAGTAGGCTACATTGGGACAGCCAGTGCCTACAACTGTCAGTGATTCAACTGGATAGGCTACATTGTATCTACCGCGGTCAACACATAATATGAAACTGGTTACAATTGTTTCTAACCTGATGCAAAGCGTAGCTGTTTTTAATTAAGTTTAATTGCTTGCCTTTCGATATTAATTAGCCTAGTGGCCTGTAGGCTATACAACCCATTAAACCCAATAGCCTATATGAGCATGTCAGACTGACTGAGGGCTCTACATAAAACATGTTTCATGTTATGCAGGCTTGTCGCTGTCACTTTATAGCTTGTAGCCGATATTTCAGATGTTATGGTTGAATAATAGTGTTAGACCGAGGCTATTCTTAAGTTGTCATTCATGTTCAATTGGGCTATACTATAGTCTACAATGCTGAAATGAGCAGCTCACAGAATTGTAAAATTGATAATCAGTTAAATTTTGCAACAGTAAGCTACTGTTATTTGGGCCATTATAATGAAGTAGCGCGCATATGAATAGCCAGCCTACAGAACCTGCGATCCGATTGTAAACAACCTGCGCTTATGACGAAATGTGGCCTAGCCTATGCGGCAATGTGCACTGTAAGTCGTCGATATATTATAGCCCACCCATGTGGTCGGATGGAGGATAAACCACAACTATCTTTCAAGCCTTACTTAGTCTTATGTAGCTTCAAGTGATTATATTGTATGCAATCTGATAACCGGTGCATGTTTGAATATAAGGCTGATAAATGTGACTGGATGACAGGTGTGTCCAACAATTCCGTCCCCACTACGGAGTGTGACAGACGCCAGGAGCAAGGATGTCATATGGGAGAACAGATAGCTACAGCTCGCAGCCGCGAGACTTCAGCAACCTCACGCAGACATGCAGTGCCAACATCCAGAAAATCACACAGAACAGTGAGTGGTGAAATGAACAAGACAGTGACAGAACCCAGTGTTCTACTGCTGCAAGTGACACCTTGTTGCAATGCACATTTCCCTATATGGTATATTTAAGTAGGCATATTCTATTCCTTAACCTACCCTAACACCAGACACCCACACTTTGTACAATTGATTATCACAAATACTTCCTGGAGGCTTGATGTTTTGGGTCTATTTGTGTCTTCCACCTACTTCTGATATCCTCTCTTGAATTAACTAATATTAGGCAGAGATGTCTGAAGTCCAAAAGAGGAACTTCTGAGACATGAATAGCCTGAGTAGGCCTACAGTATAAGTCACTCTATTTAGAGAGAGAGGGAAAGAGAGAGAGAGAGAGAGAGAGAGAAAGAGGGATAAAGAGAGGGAAGAGTTGTTCTATCCTGCTTTCTCAGTCCCCCCCCTTCTCTTCTCACTTTAACTACCCTCTATGTACATATTACCTTAATTACCTCGACTAACCGGTGGTATTGGAACCCCTGTATATAACCTCACTATTGTTATTTTACTGCTGCTATTTAATTATTTGTTACTTTTATTTTACATGTTTTACTTTGTTTCTTAAAACTTAAGGGCTTGTAAGTAAGCATTTCACTGTAAGGTCTACACCTGTTGTACTCGGCGCACGTGACAAATACAATTTGATTTTATTTGATTCTTAGTCCAGCTCACCTCACAGCTTTTGTTTTGCTTTACAGCTGGGCAGATCAACAACATGCTGTACCAGATGGGGACGAGACAAGAGACCCCAGAGCTGCAGGACAGACTGTGAGTACTACTGACACTACTGCTGACTACTACTACTGACCACTACTTAGTAACTAAATACTGACACTAACTGACTGCTTCAACACTTAGCCTTTTCCACCACTGATGGGGACAACAACAGCATCACTAATTAAATATATATGTGTGTGTGTGTGTGTGTTTGCTACTCATAGCCAACAGGTACAGCACTACACCAACCAGCTGGCCAAAGAGACCAACAGACACCTGAAAGATTTGGGCTCCCTGCCTCTCCCTCCCTCAGAGCAGGTGAGTGGGAGTTATATGCATAGATACTGTATATTTATATAGTTCTATGCATATATACTGTATATTTCTATAGTTCTATGCATATATACTGTATATTTATATAGTTCTATGCATAGATACAGTATATTTATATAGTTCTATGCATAGATACTGTATATTTATATAGTTCTATGCATATATACTGTATATTTCTATAGTTATGTGTATAGATACAGTATATTTCTATAGTTCTATGCATAGATACAGTATACTTTTTTAATTCTATGCATATATTCTGTATATTTCTATAGTTCTATGCATGGGTACTTTATATTTCTATAGTTCTATGCATAGATACTGTATATTTCTATAGTTCTATGCATAGATACTGTATATTTCTATAGTTCTATGCATAGATACTGTATATTTCTATAGTTCTATGCATAGATACAGTATATTTCTATAGTTCTATGCATATATACTGTATATTTCTATAGTTCTATGCATAGATACAGTATATTTCTATAGTTCTATGCATATATACTGTATATTTCTATAGTTCTATGCATATATACTATATATTTCTATAGTTCTATGCATAGATACTGTATATTTCTATAGTTATATGTATAGATACAGTATATTTCTATAGTTCTATGCATAGATACAGTATACTTCTATAGTTCTATGCATATATACAGTATATTTCTATAGTTCTATGCATAGATACTATATATTTCTATAGTTCTATGCATAGATACTGTATATTTCTATAGTTCTATGCATAGATACAGTATATTTCTATAGTTCTATGCATATATACTGTATATTTCTATAGTTCTATGCATAGATACAGTATATTTCTATAGTTCTATGCATATATACTGTATATTTCTATAGTTCTATGCATAGATACTGTATATTTCTATAGTTCTATGCATAGATACAGTATATTTCTATAGTTCTATGCATATATACTGTATATTTCTATAGTTCTATGCATAGATACAGTATATTTCTATAGTTCTATGCATATATACTGTATATTTCTATAGTTCTATGCATATATACTATATATTTCTATAGTTCTATGCATATATACTGTATATTTCTATAGTTCTATGCATAGATACTTTATATTTCTATAGTTCTATGCATATATACAGTATATTTCTATAGTTCTATGCATAGATACTGTATATTTCTATAGTTCTATGCATAGATACTGTATATTTCTATAGTTCTATGCATAGATACTGTATATTTCTATAGTTCTATGCATAGATACAGTATATTTCTATAGTTCTATGCATATATACTGTATATTTCTATAGTTCTATGCATAGATACTGTATATTTCTATAGTTCTATGCATATATACTGTATATTTCTATAGGTCTATGCATAGATACTATATATTTCTATAGTTCTATGCATAGATACAGTATATTTCTATAGTTCTATGCATAGATACTGTATATTTCTATAGTTCTATGGAAGAGTTCCACATCTGTGGACTGGACCCAGATCTGTTTGTGTAAGCATATCTGGGACCAGGCTAAATCAATGTCCTACTAATGCTAACATTTTCAAACTAACTAACTGTAGGTTGATAATGTCATGTTCTGTTTCCTGATACAGTATATCATCTTATCTAACAACCCAAATGTGTAACTCATCTAACTATGTCAGTAGGACATCTCAGTATATATTCTACTAAATCTATTCTGCTCTGCTCTGCACTACTCTGCTCGACTCTACTTTACTGTACCCTACTCTACGCTGCTCTGCTCTACTCTACTTTGCTGTACTCTACTCTACTCTGCTCTACTCTACTATTTTCTACTCTAATCTACTTTACTGTATTGTGTGATTGATTCTTCCAGAGACAGCAGAAGATCCAGAAGGACCGACTGATGAATGACTTCTCTGCAGCGCTCAACAACTTCCAGGCAGTCCAGCGACGGGCGGCCGAGAAGGAGAGGGAATCAGTGGCCAGGGCCCGGTCCGGGTCCCGCCTCACAGTAAACACCCTGCTTTCTCATTGGCCTAGAATTAGCCATTTGTCATAGTCACTCACCAATAGTATTATTAGAGAGGCAAAATAATACACTGTTTCATTTTCACATTACAGTATGATGACTGATTAGTGTAATGCAATGTGAATGGGAGCGTTTCAATGATAGGTTTGTTGATATTTCAGCAGGGAGATGAGGGGGATGTTGATGAACAACTTGTGACATTTGAAAAGTAGGTACACAGTGGAGGTAGAGTCCTATCAAATATTCTGTTAGAATAACATTTTTAAAATGTAATGACACATTAATTAAGTTGTAACAAAAGTTAGTGTTTGTGTTTGTGCGTGTGTGTGTGAAGAGATGATGATGACTGGAGTCAGAGTCAGACCCAGCAGCTGGAGGAGCCAGAGGTCACAGAGGAGGACCTGGAGGTCATCAAGGAGAGAGAGACCAACATCAGGCAGCTAGAGGTACTACCAGCTCCACTCACATTTCATATAAAAATCACAGAGCCATATTACATTTACATTTTAGTCATTTAGCATACTGTTGAACTCCAAATCAACCAATAGCCCTTACGCTCTAGTCAGGGGAGGCTGGTGGGAGTAGCTATAGGAGGACGGGCTCTGTGTAATGGCTGGAATGGAATAAAGGGGACGGTACAAAACAGGTCAAACACATGGAAACCACATATCTGATACCGTCCATTACGCAGAGCCCGTCCTCCTATAGCTCCTCCCACCAGTCTGACCCTTAGCCCCTATTCCCGAGTATAGCCACTCCTGTAGATCTGACAGAACTGGGGTAGGGGGTATGGGCTAGGGTGTAGGGGCTAGGGGGTATGGGGTAGGGGGTAGGGTTCGATTTGGACAGCCTAACTAACCTCATGGGGATTTTCTCCCTTTCTCCTCTCCCTCCAGTCTGACATCATGGATGTAAACCAGATCTTTAAGGACCTTGCAGTGATGATCCACGACCAGGGAGAGATGATCGGTTAGTAGACGTGAAATGGATCCCCCCCCCCCTCTGGTTTAATAACATGCTGGTTCAGAAGGTTACTGTCTGTGATGGTTTAGAATTCCATCTGATGCTGTATCTGTCCTGGTTCCTGTGAACTTGCCCTTCAGTGTGTCTCCTCTCCTCTCTGTTTGACAGACAGCATTGAGGCTAACGTGGAGAGTGCAGAGGTCCATGTAGACAGAGGGACTGGACAGCTCCAAAGGGCCGCCTACTACCAGGTAGTGCTGTGATGATTATGGAATGACCACCATTATTATCATTATTGTCATTATTGTTGAAAAATGCTCGTAACATAACTTTACCCTCTTCATGTAATAATGAAAACTATTTCTACTTGAAAATAAAGTTGAATCCCCCCTCTTATAATGAATGTATTAAGACGATTATGAGAATATTTTTGGTTATTGTCCATAATTGTTGGTAGCACAATAATACAATTATTGTGTCAGCCCTACTACCAGGTATCAAAACAACACATCACAACATGGGCCGTGTTTGATTTGTAGATAAGTCCGAATTCTCTGTCGAGTCCTTCATTTAACCAGGCGAGTCAGTTAAGAACAAATGATTATTTCTACTCTCCAATCACAGCCTGTTTGTGCTCCTCCCCCTGTAGAGGAAGTCCCGTAAGAGGATGTGTATCCTGGGCATGGTGGTGTCTCTGGTGGTCACCGTCCTGGCTATCATCATCTGGCAGGCCATCAAATGAGAGGACAGGAAGAGCACCGGGGAAGGATTTTAATGACACATCGCATTGACAACCTAGAATGGCTTCCAATGGAACGTCTGAGTGAGTGAATGTGTGTGTGTGGGGGTGCGGGTGTGCATGCGAGTGTGCGTGCGTGCTTTCAAGAAAGGTATAGATTGTATAAATTCTCTTCCCCATCTGTATATATTATATACTAACTGTTCTAACACAGCCTGCACTTACTTCCATTTCAAAAATGCAAATAATCTCTGTCATCATTACATACATTACTGTGTTAGAATATGTTTGATCTAACGCAATGTTGCACAAGTTTATATGTATATAAATGCCATGGGTACGGTCTTATTTGATTTATTTTCTGCCTCCATATTCTCTTCATGTTGTGAATGTCTGATTCTCCTCCTATAGTCTTATAGTCTGATCTCCTCCTATAGTCTTATAGTCTATAGTATTACCACAAAGACATTATGTAGTTGAGATAAGGAGGATTCCTTTGATAGCACACAAACAACAAACAAAATGTATTATGTATTATTATTATTATTATTATTATGCTCACTTTAATTAATAAAATCAACTGTGTAAAGTCCTGACTGTGTCGCGCTGGCCTATGTATTTCCACAAGATGGCGTTGTTATGCCAGTATTATGAGGTGAATGTGTAATGTGCACAAGCACCATGTAGTCTACCATGCTTTTATTGAGCCATTAAACAACTCAAGATAGACTAAAGCGTGTAGTAGTCTTGCAATTTTGCAGTAGTGTTGATGATGTGTGGTAGGTTGGTAATTATATTGGTACCTTAATAAACATGTTTACTATATGTTTATAAGACACTGTCCTTTTAAATATGCACAAGGCTAGAGAGCATTTTCCATGGTACTGTCATGGTGATTTGAAGCGATGATGACGGGTATTGTGGAGACTGTGTCTTGCTCGACTCACACCTCTCCTTTGTAATTAGTGAGCTAGCCTAGTTTACCTCTGCTTCAGGCCTATTACCTACGGGGGTTTGCCTTTCCAACTCTTGTGCCGATCCTAGTGCCCTGCTGGTTCTAGCTGCGGCGCCAGCCTTACATTCAACGGCCGCCAGCGTGGGGGAAACCTGTATTAAAAACCACTCAGCAAGACAACTAACACAGGGGATAGGGTGACCAATAGTTCACCAGGCTCTCCTAGGACTATAAGATACTTTCTCTGCACGCCACAAACCCTTCACCTGTGGACCTAGAGTTACTCCCTATAATGGAACTACAGTCGTGGCCAACAGTTTTGAGAATGACACAAGTATTGGTCTCCACAAAGTTTGCTGCTTCAGTGTTCTTAGATCTTTATGTCAGTAGTTACTATGGTACACTGAAGTATTCCATAAGTGTCAAAGGCTTTCATTGACAATGACATTCAGTTTATGCAAAGAGTCAATGTTTGCAGTGTTGACCCTTCTTTTTCAAGACCTCTGCAATCCGCCCTGGCATGCTGTCAATTAACTTCTGGGCCACATCCTGACTGATGGCAGGCCATTCTTGCATAATCAATGCTTGGAGTTTGTCAGAAGTTGTGGGTTATTGTTTGTCCACCCACCTCTTGAGGATCGACCACAAGTTCTCAATGGGATTAAGGTGTGGGGAGTTTCCTGGCCATGGACCCAAAATGTTGATCTTTTGTTCCCCGAGCCACTTAGTTATCGCTTTTGCCTTATGGCAAGGTGCTCCATCATAATGGAAAAGGCATTGGTCGGAAGATGTGTTGGTACCATTCTTTATTCATGGCTGTGTTCTTAGGCAAAATTTGGAGTGAGCCCACTCCCTTGGCTGAGAAGCAACCCCACACATGAATGGTCTGAGGATGCTTTACAGTTGGCATGACACAGGACTGATGGTAGCGCTCACCTTGGTGTTGGCCCAAACAATCGGAAAGGGGATTCATCAGAGAAAATGACTCTACCCCAGTCCTCAGCAGCCCAATCCCTGTACCTTTTGCAGATCAGTCTGTCCCTGATGTTTTTCCTGGAGAGAAGTGGCTTCTTTGCTGCCCTTCTTGACACCAGGCCATCCTCCAAAGGTTTTCGCCTCACTGTGCGTGCAGATGCACTCACACCTGCCTGCTTGCATTCCTGAGCAAGCTCTGCACTGGTGGTGCCCCGATCCCGCAGCTGAATCAACTTTAGGAGACGGTCCTGGCGGTTGCTGGACTTTCTTGGGTGCCCTGACGCCTTCTTCACAACAATTGAACATCTCTCCTTGAAGTTCTTGATGATCCGATAAATGGTTGATTTAGGTGCAATCTTACCAGCAGCAATATCCTTGCCTGTGAAGCCCTTTTTGTGCAAAGCAATGATGACTTGCAGGTAACCATGTTTGACAGCGGAAGAACAATGATTTCAAGCACCACCCTCCTTTTAAAACTTCCAGTCTGTTATTCTGACTCAATCAGCATGACAGAGTGATCTTCAGCCTTGTCCTCATCAACACTCTCACCTGTGTTAACGAGACAATCACTGACATGATGGCAGCTGGTCCTTTTGTGGCAGGGCTGAAATGCAGTGGAAATGTTTTGGGGGGATTAAGTTCATTTTCATGGCAAAGAGGGACTTTGCAATTAATTGCAATTCATCTGATCACTCTTCATGACATTCTGGAGTATATGCATATTGCCATCAGCAACACTGAGGCAGCAAACTTTGTGAGACCAATACTTGTGTCATTCTCAAAACTTTTGGCCACGACTGTACTGTTCCACGAGACGAGAGGTATATTTAGCATGTCAGAGTTAGCCGTCCCTCCTAACACATACTAGACACCCCAAGCATGGACCCACACAGTAATAAAAAGAGGAAACCCTCTTGTTCTATTTCGGTCAGTGGCTCCCCAGTCAGAGAAATCCAGTGCCTGTTTATATTCGAGCCAAGCCCTTCACAATGATTCTAATAGCCTTTAAGTGCCCTAACTCCCAACCTTGAGGAACTCAATCCTATTCCTTTAAAAGCAAAATATCCCAAAAGAGAAGGGATTCTATCCCTCAAACAATTACTTATATACTGGCATAACCCTTAACTCCTACCTCAAAACTGGTTACATCCGGTCCGTATTGGACTCACCCACCCCCAAGCCCCATTTTTTGTTGCATTTTTCGTTGTTCTCTACCATATCCACCCTCCTAGTTTGATGGTTCCTCCTAGTAAAATAATCATCCTAATTACCCACTCCCATCTATGTTCCCTTCCGCCATGGCTATTATTAACCCATTTACTAACTGCGCTTGTTCAATTATTACAGGTTCATCAGGGAGCACCTCGGATTCCAGTCTTGGGTCGAACCATGAAACTTTCGACACACCTCAGATAGCCCTTCTCCTCTCCTCCATCTGCTCCCTGAATGTTTTCAGAGTGCCCAAACTCCTAGGCTCAGACTTTTCCAACTTAGGGGGACTTCCTTCCCTAAGGTCTCCTCCATTCCCTCGTGCTGTATAGCCACATGGCCCGGTGCGTGCGGTTCTGTCCCCACTGGCCCCCTTGAGGCCCCCTTGGCACAGCTCCATTCTAGTGGTTATTTTCCGACCCTTTAACAAAACAGCCAGATCCTCCCGGTTACATCCATCCCACGGGTCACGACAACTGTTGAGATGGTAGCTAGTGGTTGTCGTGGAGACAGTGATGCTGTTGAGGTGCCGAGAGTGGTCCTCAACACCAAGAGGTTATCTATCTGTCATTCCTCCCCCACTCTCTGTCTCTGTCACCGGCCACTTTGGCACAATGGCTCAATGTCTTATCAAACTGCCCTACCTCTTCTCCTCCCCTTCATCTACACTGATTGGGAAAGACTTGCTAGGTGGAAACAATATGATGTAGGCTCATAATTAGGCTGGCTTTCACATGGTCAAGTCTTTCAAATCAGTGCAATGAAGGAGAGGAGGAGAGGACAGACTTTTAGACAATGGAGAGAGAGCCAGTGAGTCAGTCCTCTTGTGTTAGACACACACACCTCCCTGGTCCTCCTAGCTGTGACTATGCAAGCAACTTCCTGATTACTGGAGTGGAACCTACAGGTACACTGACTAATGAAGAAGACAAGGAAATTAACACTCTCTCCTCTGCTCCTGGACATGTGTTCATATTCTGATGGAGTGTGTGGGAGAGATGGAGAGTTTACTGACTTGCAGCAAAGCAGAACCAATGGCTCTAGATAGCTACCAACTCTGTGAAGCTAGTTGGGATGTTTTTGGCTGTCCCCATAAGATAACCCTTTGACGTTCCAGGGAGAACCCTTTTTGGTTACACATAGAACTCTTTTATAGAACCCTCTGTGGAAAAGACCCTACATGAAACCCAAAAGGGGTCTACCTGGAACCAAAAAGGGTTCTTCAAAGGGTTCTACTATGGGGACAGCCGAAGAACCATTTTAAGTTCTAGGTAGCTCCTTTTTTTCTAAGAGTGTAGGAGCCAAACTCAGAGTTTTGAGAGGAGCCAAACTCGAAGGCAATGCTCACTTTTTCATCCAAGTCCAAAAAAACGTAGTCTCTTGATCCTCAGAAAGAATGAACAAATGAATGTCTCTGGAGCACAGAGAGAGAAAAGGTCAGATAAGAATCCCCTGTCTGAGTCTCTCTCATTATACGAGAGGAATGAAAAGAGGCACTTCAGAGGCCAGTTCCCTTTTCTATTGTTCCCTTTTCATCTTCCATGTCGTGTGTGTGTGTGCGTGCGTGTGCGTGTGTTGTATAGACCCAGACACATATCGGCGAGGCTGATCTGCTGCTCTGATGGACACGTACAGGATGAAGACAACGAGGAAGAGGAGAATGACCTGTTTTCTCTTCTTCACTACGAGATACAACAGATTCTCTCTGCAACAGGAAATCAAAGTAGGCTAATAAATGGCTCTTTTTGAGGTAATAACTAATTAGAATGTCTCTAGTTCCACTCCCAGGACAATATCAGTCCTCCTGTCAAATCTTGGCTCTGGTAGCCTATCAATGTATTTTGGTGGTGCCTGTAGTTACATGACTTCATTTGTATTTGTATTTATTAGGGATCCCCATTAGTTCCTGCCAAGGCAGCAGCTATTTCCTGGGTTCCAAACACATCAAGGTACTTGCATTACACATTATACAAAATATAAAACAGTACATCATATAACATTATTACAGCACTACATATCTACAATGCAAAATGTATAATACCACCATAGAACAATATTACAATGTACGTGTGTGTAGAGTGTGTGTGCTAGCGTGTGTGTTCATGATTTAAATTAGACACAATATTATCTTCCTTCGTAGATAATGTGCCATAATATAATTGGAATCCGGTGCTGTTATAGCCTCGTTGTAATATAAGGCTTTCAGAGACAAACAAACCCACACCTCTTTCTTCCTCTGATCTGCCTCTCACCCCCACCCCTCACCTCTCACCATACACCCCCCACCCCTCACCCCTCACCTCTCACCATACACTCCCCACCCCTCACCTCTCACCATACACCCCCTACCTCTCACCTCTCACCATACACCCCCCACCCCTCACCTCTCACCATGCACCCCCCACCCCTCACCTCTCACTATACACCCCCCACCCCTCACCCCTCACCATACACCCCCCACTACTCACCTCTCACCATACACCCCCACCCCTCACCTCTCACCATACACCCCCCACCCCTCACCCCTCACCTCTCACCATACACCCCCTACCTCTCACCATACACCCCCACCCCTCACCATACACCCCCGACCCCTCACCTCCCACCATACACCCCCCACCCCTCACCTCTCACCATACACCCCCCACTCCTCACCTCTCACCATACACCCCCCACCCCTCACCCCTCACCTCTCACCATACACCCCCTACCTCTCACCTCTCACCATACACCCCCCACTCCTCACCTCTCACCATACACCCCCCACCCCTCACCTCTCACCTCTCACCATACACCCCCCACCCCTCACCTCTCACCATACACCCCCCACCCCTCACCCCTCACCTCTCACCATACACCCCCTACCTCTCACCTCTCACCATACACCCCCACCCCACCCCTCACCATACACCCCCCACCCCTCACCTCTCACCATACACCCCCCACTCCTCACCTCTCACCATACACCCCCCACCCCTCACCTCTCACCATACACCCCCCACTCCTCACCTCTCACCATACACCCCCCACTCCTCACCTCTCACCATACACCCCCCACCTCTCACCTCTCACCTCTCACCTCTCACCATACACCCCCCACCCCTCACCTCTCACCATACACCCCCTACCTCTCACCTCTCACCATACACCCCCCACTCCTCACCTCTCACCATACACCCCCCACTCCTCACCTCTCACCATACACCCCCCACCCCTCACCTCTCACCTCTCACCATACACCCCCCACCCCTCACCTCTCACCATACACCCCCCACCCCTCACCTCTCACCTCTCACCATACACCCCCTACCTCTCACCTCTCACCATACACCCCCACCCCACCCCTCACCATACACCCCCCACCCCTCACCTCTCACCATACACCCCCCACTCCTCACCTCTCACCATACACCCCCCACCCCTCACCTCTCACCATACACCCCCCACTCCTCACCTCTCACCATACACCCCCCACCCCTCACCTCTCACCAGGCCTGTCACACTGCATTTGTAGAGCTGGGCTGCCTCCTGGAACAGTGTGTATGTGTGTGTGTGTGTGGTGTGTGTGCGTGTGTGTGTGTTTGTGCCTCCCAGGACAGTCTGCATGCAGGAATGGGAAACTATCTGTTCTGTGGAAACGGGTCAATCAAAGCAAATCTCTGTCTCACCTGTCAGTTAATGAGGAAATAATAATGTTCATCATCCAGACTCCCAGATGAAGGAAGGGACACAACAGAGTATGTATGGTATGTATGAGAGTGTGTGGTTAATGGTTATGGGCTTGTAGTTAATGGCTGCATCTAATGGAGAGTAATTTGACACTATCAAAAAGCCTGTCCCTTTTTGGACTTATCTATCATGGTCTCTGTGTGTGTGTGTGTGTGTGTGTGTGTGTGTGTGTGTGTGTGTGTGTGTGTGTGTGTGTGTGTGTGTGTGTGTGTGTGTGTGTGTGTGTGTGTGTGTGTGTGTGTGTGTGTGTGTGTGTGTGTGTGTGTGTGTGTGTGTGACAAAGTATATCAGTGTATCTTTGCATGAGTAGAGTCATTAGAGTCGGTGTACAGTGTGTGTGTGTGGTTTCATCAGTCAATCCAAGGTCCAGGGCCTCTGGGGAGCCTCTAAAAATAACAGTAATGACAGTGCTGAGAATTCTCTGAAAGAGATTCATTATGCCTTGGTTTGAATTCACCAGTGTTGTGTGTGTATGTGTGTGTGTGTGTGTGTGTGTGTGTGTGCGCGTTTGTCTCTGTGTCTACATGTGTCTGTATGTGTCTGAGTGTGAAGTGTTTGTAGGGGTTTGTAGGGGTGGGTGTATTTGTCTGACATACTTTCTCCTAACCAAAGCTAGTACCAGACATCCAGATATCCCTACATGCTCATACTAATTGTCATTTTTCATACCCACCCACATGCTCTCTCTCTCTCCCCTCCCCCCTCTCTCTTCTCTCTATCTGTGTCTGGCTGGCTGTCTCTCTCTTCCTCCAGCTCTCTCTCTCTCTTTCTCTCTCTCTTGGACAGAAGGAATACAGTCGTGGCCAAAAGTTTTGAGAATTACACAAGTATTGGTCTCCACAAAGTTTGCTGCCTCAGTGATGTTGATGGCAATATGCATATACTCCAGAATGTCATGAAGAGTGATCAGATGAATTGCAATTAATTGCAAAGTCCCTCTTTGCCATGAAAATGAACTTAATCCCCCCAAAACATTTCCACTGCATTTCAGCCCTGCCACAAAAGGACCAGCTGCCATCATGTCAGTGATTGTCTCGTTAACACAGGTGAGAGTGTTGATGAGGACAAGGCTGAAGATCACTCTGTCATGCTGATTGAGTCAGAATAACAGACTGGAAGTTTTAAAAGGAGGGTGGTGCTTGAAATCATTGTTCTTCCGCTGTCAAACATGGTTACCTGCAAGTCATCATTGCTTTGCACAAAAAGGGCTTCACAGGCAAGGATATTGCTGCTGGTAAGATTGCACCTAAATCAACCATTTATCGGATCATCAAGAACTTCAAGGAGAGATGTTCAATTGTTGTGAAGAAGGCGTCAGGGCACCCAAGAAAGTCCAGCAACCGCCAGGACCGTCTCCTAAAGTTGATTCAGCTGCGGGATCGGGGCACCACCAGTGCAGAGCTTGCTCAGGAACGGCAGCAGGCAGGTGTGAGTGCATCTTATGCGTTTGACACTTATGGAATACTTCTAATTATACTTCAGTGTACCATAGTAACTACTGACATAAAGATCTAAGAACACTAAAGCAGCAAACTTTGTGGAGACCAATACTTGTGTCATTCTCAAAACTTTTGGCCACGACTGTAGATTCCTCTCTCCCCTCTCTCTGCCAAGGTTGTCTAAAGCCATGGCCCAATTAAGACCCTCCCTCTCTAAATGAATGAGGGAGAAGGTCCACCATTTGTCAAACCTGAACACACACACACACAAACAAACACACACACACACACACTAGGGTGTGGAGGGTGTAGTTCTATTTATAGATAGTCTTTGTATATCTGGCAGGCTGCTGGTAGCTGGCACAATCTACATCACATTCTCCCTTTGTTTAAATGTAGTCTCACACAAATACACACAGTACTTGAACTGGTCTGGTGCACACTAGCACATCTAATGTTGTACTGCTTAAGTACCGGTTATGTTAATCTCAGACTGGAGTGTGCCCCGGGGGATAAACACTGCTAGACTATTTGTGTCTAAAATATGAACATTGGTACTATAAAATGTAATTGAGTACCAACGCCTAAAATTAGTTGTACCTCTTTTATATTGAGATTGAATTTGATAACCAGGGCAGTGTGTTGGTGAGTGTGTATGTTTAGCATTCTGTGCAGCCCATGTTGCAACCACAATGTTAATCTTAGACTGGAGTGTGGGAAGGGGGATAACCACTCATAGCATCAAGTTAGTCAATCCCAACAGCTGAAGCCAGTGTCCGATTCCACCACTACATACCTTCAGACTGTCCCTTACTGTTTCCCATCTCCCATAGACCGCTGTGGTAACCTTCTGTTTGAAAAGAGGGCAAGATTTCCTCTGAGAGAGAGAGAGAGAGAGAGAGAGAGAGAGAGAGAGAGAGAGAGAGAGAGAGAGAGAGAGAGAGAGAGAGAGAGAGAGAGAGAGAGAGAGAGAGAGAGAGAGAGAGAGAGAGAGAGAGAGAGAGAGAGAGAGAGAGAGAGAGAGAGAGAGAGAGAGAGAGAGAGAGAGAGAGAGAGAGAGAGAGAGAGAGAGAGAGAGAGAGAGAGAGCACTTACACAAACACAGAGAGTACTCATACAAACACAGAGCATGTATCTAGCTCTCTCTGTCTGTCTGACACACTGAATGATTTGGACCCAAGGGATCTTTGCATGTGATTGCAGCATGTCATAAATATTTCAGTCCTCTGCAGCTCTGAGATTCTCAATGTCACCTTGACTGTCTGGTCAGGTAGGCAGCAGCTCACCAGGGGAAACTGCAGTGGGTTATTTTAGCCCAGATAGATCACTGCTTCCTCCCTGTCTCCTTACTACTAGTCTACCACTGTGATTTATGATGTCATAGTCTGAAAAAATAGAGATGAAGGAGTGGGAAAGACACACATGCATAAACACACACACACAGACAGACAGACAGACAGACAGACAGACAGACAGACAGACAGACAGACAGACAGACAGACAGACAGACAGACAGACAGACAGACAGACAGACAGACAGACAGACAGACAGACAGACAGACAGACAGACAGACCGACCGACCGACCGACCGACCGACCAGACCAGACCAGACACACACAACCACACACACACACACAACCACACACAAACACACACACACACACAGTAGAGTTGAGCTGTTTCATCCTTCAGGGTCCACACTACTCACCTTGACACCTGTAGGAAAACAAGAAACAAGTAGTGGAAGTGTTACAGCCCTGGTGAGTTGTTGGAGACCACCTTCTGTCAGAGACCTTGGAGGCTTATCATCACAATCTTCTCTTGATCAGGCAAATTCCTAACACCATAGTCACTGTATATCTTTGTTGAGTTTGAGAATGATAAGAGATTTGCATTGAAAGGTTAACATGCTAGGCCTACTTGGTGTTGTGTAAAGTAATTTGCTTAGGCTGTAATTTGATGAATGGGTAATTTGATATCCGCCCATTTTACATCTCAATATTCCTTTTCATTTATTGTATATAGCCTAGACGTCATGTGCAATTATAGGAGATGGTTCGGTTGAGCCCTATAGAGCTTTAATAGGTAGGACGTCAGGACCAAGGGGAGCAGTTGCTACTGCGCCACCCCCGTCCCTATACCCCGGTCATATTTTTAGAGGTAATATAATCAAACTTAGGGCAATAATATTTTAAGGTGGAAGTCGCGGTGACGTTTCAGTTATTCGTTTTCGCTTACCACCTCTCAGTTTTCGGAAAAGTGACGCGCTCCCCACGCGCGACAATGGAGGTGCCAGAATTTTCCCCACCTACTGAAAACTTGACGGCGGCTTTCGTGCACCCTGTATGCGAAGAATGGAAAGGGGGGCCCGAGGGTGGCATCTTCCACCTCGCCAGTATCTTCCTTGTTTTGGGGTTCATGGGAGGGAGCGGGTTCTATGGGCTCCTCTACTTGTTTACCTTTCTGACGCTCGGTTTCTTCTGCACAACCATTTGGGCATGGTCGGACGCGTGCACCACCGACACCTTTTTGTGGAATTTCGCTCACTTTGGGGTATGTGCAGTTCAAGTTGTGCGTGTCGCCTACCAGCTGAGGAACGTTACTTTCGACAAGGAGTTTCAAGATCTGTACAGCTACCTGTTCAAAAAGCTGGGGATGTCGCTCACCAACTTCGGCAAGATAGTCGCCTGCTGTGAAGGGGACATCCACACCATAGAGAAAGACCACTGTTTTGCCATGGAGGGCAAGACTGCTATTGATAAGCTGTCCGTTCTTCTCTCCGGCAGGTGCATTTCAACTTCACTTTTACATTTTATCCAACTGTATTTGATGTTATGTCATATAAAATAGCCTAATGTTCTACTTTTTCTTACAGAATTCGTGTGACAGTAAATGGGGAGTTTTTACATTACATCTATCCTTTCCAGTTTCTCGATTCACCTGAATGGGACTCTCTCCGGCCGTCAGAGGAGGGAGTTTTCCAGGTAAATAGTAAACTGATCAAATAAAGCACATTTTGGCTAATGTGTCAGGCATATACAGTTGAAGTTGGAAGTTTACATACACCTTGGCCAAATACATTTAAACTTTTCACAATTCCTGACATGTAATCCTAGTAAAAATTCCCTGTTTTAGGTCAGTTAGGATCACCACTTTATTTTAAGATTGTGAAATGTCAGAATAAAAGTAGAGGGAATGATTTATTTCAGCTTTTATTTCATTCATCACATTCCCAGGGGGTCAGAAGTTTACATACACTCAATTAATATTAGGTAGCATTGCCTTTAAATTGTTTAACTTGGGTCAACCGTTTCGGGTATCCTTCCAAAAGCTTCCCAATAAGTTGGGTGAATTTTGGCCCATTCCTCCTGACAGAACTGGTGTAACTGAGTCAGGTTTGTAGGCCTCCTTGCTTGGACACACGCTTTTTCAGTTCTGCCCTCAAATTTTCTATAGGATTGAGGTCAGGGCTTTGTTATGGCCACATCTTGACTTTGTTGTCCTTAAGCCATTTTGCCACAACTTTGGAAGTATGCTTGGGGTCATTGTCCATTTGGAAGCCCCATTTGCGACCAATATTTAACTTCCTGACTGATGTCCTGAGATGTTGCTTCAATATATCCACATAATTTTCCTTCCTCATGATGCCATCTATTTTGTGAAGTGTACCAGCCCCTCCTGCAGCAAAGCACCCCCCACAACATGATGCTGCCACCCCCGTGCTTCACGGTTGGGATGGTGTTCTTCGGCTTGCAAGCCTCCCCCTTTTTCCTCCAAACATAACGATGGTCATTATGGCCAAACAGTTCTATTTTTGTTTCATCAGACCAGAGGACATTTCTCCAAAAAGTACGATCTTTGTCCCCATGTGCAGTTGCAAACCGTAGTCTGGCTTTTTTATGGCGGTTTTGGAGCAGCAGCTTCTTCCTTACTGAGCGGCCTTTCAGGTTATGTCGATATAGGACTCGTTTTACTGGGATATAGATACTTTTGTACCTGTTTCCTCCAGCATCTTCACAAGGTCCTTTGCCGTTGTTCTGGGATTGATTTGCACTTTTCGCACCAAAGTACATTCATCTCTAGGAGACAGAACGCGTCTCCTTACTGAGCGGTATGACGGCTGCATGGTCCCATGGTGTTTATACTTGCGTACTATTGTTTGTACAGATGAACGTGGTACCTTAAGGCGTTTGGAAATTGCTCCCAAGGATCAACCAGACTTGTGGGGGTCTACAATTGTTTTTCTGAGGTCTTGGCTGATTTCTTTTGATTTTCCCATGATGTCGAGCAAAGAGGCACTGAGTTTGAAGGTAGGCCTTGAAATACATCCACAGGTACACCTCCAATTGACTCAAATGATGTCAATTAGCCTATCAGAAGCTTCTAAAGCCATGACATCCTTTTCTGTTTAAAGGCACAGTCAACTTAGTGTATGTAAACTTCTGACCCACTGGAATTGTGATATAGTGAATTATAAGTGAAATAATCTGTCTGTAAACAGTTGTTGGAAGAATTACTTGTGTCATGCACAAAGTAGATGTCCTAACCGACTTGCCAAAACTATAGTTTGTTAACATGAAATCTGTGGAGTGGATGAAAAATGAGTTTTAATGACTTCAACATAAGTGTATGTAAACTTCCGACTTCAACTGTATACTGAGTATACAAAACAAGAACACCTGCTCTTTCCATGACATAGACTGACCAGGTGAATCCAGGTGAATGCTACTGTATGATCCCTTATTGATGTCACTTGTTAAATCCACTTCAATCAATGTAGATGAAGGGGAGGAGGCAGGTTAAATAAATATTTGTAAGCCTTGAGATGTATGTGTGGCATTCAGACAGGGAATGGGCATGACAAAAGATTGAAGTGCATTTGAAATGGGATATGGTAGTAGAAGCCAGGCACACCGGGTTGTGTCAAGAACTACAAGCTGCTGGGTTTTTCACACGCAACAGTTTCCTGTGTGTATCAAGAATTGTCCACCATCCAAAGGACATCCAGACAATTTTACACAACTGTAGGAAGCATTGGAGTCAACATTGGCCAACACCCCTTTGTGGTGCAACTCAATATTAAGAAGGTATTCCTAATGTTTGCTATACTAAATGTATAAGCATTGGTGTGTTCTTTCCCCAGGTGACCCTGCGTGCAGATAATTGCTCTCGGTACGTTTCTTGGAGACGTAAGAAACTGTACCTACTCTTCGCCAAACACCGCTACATCTCCAAGGTCTTTGCGCTCGTGGTGCGGAATGACATCGTGGACAAGCTGTACTCCCTCAACGACAAGGCGTTTGACAGGCGCGGGTTCCGATATGATCTCCGGTTACCCACCTACTGTCACGTGCCCCCGTTGCCTGAATTAGACCGGACAGATGCGTTTGTACGAGTCCCGGCGCAATATGACCATGGCCACCGTGCCCGTGCCCCTATAACTATAACAGCACTAGAAGAGACCGACTCGTGACTGGAACGGAACTTTTGAATGTCTGTTTTTCATGAATGGATGTTGTTTTTGTCTGTTTGTTTTCCTCAAGTGATTAGGCTATAGATAGGGCATAACATATAATACATTGTGGCACATGAAGTAACCCTCCACTTGATTTGCCAGACATCGTGCAATAGGTGTGTGTGTGAGAGAGAGAGAGAGAGAGGAGATTTTCTCTGTATCAAAATACAAGTGAAATGTTACCCCTGATTCCTGTTCATGTTTTATAGTTCAATTTACTACCTGCATGTCTTAAATTGAGTCTGTAAATTAAATTGCCTTACTGAGTTTTTTTTGTCAATTTTTGTGTTTAATTTTTATTTTATTTTATTTCACCTTTATTTAACCAGGTAGGTCAGTTGAGAACAAGTTCTCATTTGCAACTGCGACCTGGTCAAGACAAAGCAAAGCAGTGCAACAAAAAACAACAACACAAAGTTACACAGTAAACAAACATAGTCAAAAACAATAGAAAATCTATATACAGAGTGCAAAATGTAGTGCAAAATGCAATAAGGTTAGGAGGTAGGACAATAAATAGACCATAGTGGTGATATAAATTACAGGTTAGCATTAACACGGGAATGAAGGATGTGCAAATTATGATGTGCAAATGGAGATACTGGAGTGCAAGATTAGCGAAAAATAATACAAATAAATATGGGGATGAGGTAGTAGTGTGGGCTAATTACAGAAGGGCTATATACAGGTGCAGTGATCGATACGCAGCTTTGACAGCTGATGCTTAAAGTTAGTGAGGGAGATAGGAACCTCCAGCTTCAATGATTTTTGCAATTCGTTCCAGTCATTGGCAGCAGAGAACTGGAAGGAATGGCGGCCAAAGGAGGTGTTGGCTTTGGGGGTGACCAGTGAGATATACCTGCTGGAGCGCATGCTACGGGTGGGTGTTGCTATGGTGACCAGTGAGCTGAGATAGGGCGGGGATTTACCTTTTTTATGATTTTTTTTAATCATAAAAAAGTATTATCAATGCAATGTAGCCCTATACGTTTTGTGTCTCGAATAACTTTCATTAGGCCTGTCGCCTACAAAATTTTCTTCGGGGAGCGTGCATTTCTGTAGAGCAGTCTACAGGTGAGTGTCAATCACTTTCTCGCGCTGATCCTGGCGCTGACCTTGGTGCTGATCTAATTCATATCCGCTCTTGTCAACCTCATCACGCAGCTCATGTCACATCTGAAGGGGGAAGGAGCACTGTTCAATTAGGTTAACCAACATCTCGAAACACATAACACGATTCACTCGACTGACTTCATAATATAATTTTCGAGGCGTTGCTGGCTGCTAGGCTATATTTTCAGTTTTCAAAAAGGGAAGTTTTACCTCCCCCTGTTGGCGTGCCCGGACTTTGCAGGTGCGCAGCGGCGGGGTAGTGTTGACTGCTGTCCCCTCGCCTCTTGCCCATTTTAGTCAATGACTGTCAGCTCGCTGGAATGCGCGACTCACATTGTGCAGCCGCCCAGCTCGCGAGGACCTACATTTATAGCTCCTCAATACTTCTCCATTGTTTTCTTCTCCTTATTCTGTCCAGCGACGTGTTTGATCGATTGTTGTCGGATTGGTAAGTTTCATCTCCCATTCTCTGTTATCTTACTCTGAGTGGTGAAAGGAAAGTTAACGCTCAAACATATTAGGCTATTTCTTAAGACGTCTGCCAGTAGTTCCCGTTAATTTTCTGCAACAAGCGTAGTGTAACTGACTAATTTCGCACTTTTGCCATTTCCATTTCATAATACATATCTGAGGGAATCTGACCAATTTTCCCACACATTTGTTTGTGTGGCTGCAACGTTAAAGTGAAACCTTTTAATGTCACTCCAGTGCTGTATGATCGGTATGATGAATATTGATTAATCTAATATTATGTTGACAGTGTCAGTACGCAAGCATCTCAAAAGTTATTGTAATGCATAAAATAAAACATTTGGAAATACAGTAATCTGTTATGAAAATCTATTGAAACCTGAGGATATTGAGATTGCGATAGTGACAAACTGATGTACGCTATGAGAACAGCAGCAGTGTGAATTGAACTTTCAACTGCAAAAATTCGTTTCTAACACCAATCCTGTAACACTTAACTTGAAAGGTACTAACATAATAATACATTTATAACCTGTACATACTCCATTCATAGGTACATAAACAACCACAATACCCTCCCCACCTCTCTCTAGGTGACCCCTGGGCAGGATCAGGATGTCTACCTCTCTAGAGATGACCAGTAGCCTGTTCTACACCACCCTGGCCCCCCTGCAGTCAGCAATCACTGGGTCTGTACCTGGGGCTGGAGGTCTGGTGATGACCACCATGGAGCCTAACATGACCTCCTGTGAGGAGTGGGAGGAGGCCCACCACCTGCTCTTCCACCTGGGCAACCTGTCTCTCCTCCTGGGCCTGGTCATCCCCACCACCCTGACCCTGCACATGATCCTGCTGCGCCTCATGCTGATGACAGGTGGGTCCATACTGCCCTCTGTTGGCCCAGATTACAGTCCAACTCGGTGGTCATGATATGATTGCATTACACACTGTTCAGTTTCATTAGCAGCTCTTCCACCACAGTATCTCTCCCTTCTCTCCAAAGTATCCACTTCTTCACTCCCCCTCAAAGATTGATATGCATTGAATTGCTGTTAGAAATATGATAGAAACACTTTAGTGAGTGAACGAGTGCACACTTCGTGGAGAAGGGGAGTTGTTGTTGTAGTACAGCTGGTAATGAAATGGAAAAGTATGGAATACAATCACCAGGTCTACCACTGTTGTGTCGTCTGCAAACTTAATGATGGTGTTGGAGTCGTGCCTGGCCATGCAGTTGTGGGTGGACAGGGAGTACAGGGTGGGACTGAGCATGCACCCCTGAGGGGCCCCAGTGTTGAGGATCTGGGCAATATGAGGATATAACTCAACCAATAACAACTCAAGTGTGATTTATTACTTCCTGTTCCTGTCCCTGACAGGAAGCTGTCTGTTCATCACCTGGGCAACACTATACCGGTGTAACCTGGATGTCATGGTGTGGAACGTGGTCTTCCTGCTGGTCAACTTCATGCACTTCTTCTACCTGGTCTACAAACGCAGACCTGTGAGTTCTGCCCCAACCCAACACAGTCCAGTTAGAGGATGATTGTGGTATATTTATATACAGTACATACATACAGCTTAGAGTAGGTACAAGTTGCCTGTGTAAGGGACATTTTAATGTTTGTGCTATTCTTATAACTCATTTCTGTGTTCTATTCATGTGCTGTTCTAATAACCAATTTCTGTGTTCATGTAAGTGGCTGACTGTACAAATCCTCTCTTATCAGTAGCTGCAATTTGGCAGTACGCCCAGATGTTGTTTTGAGAACGAACGAGAGATATCTCAGCTTCTAGGTCTCAGCTTAGAGAGAAGAAGCCTAGTGTGTGTTGGTCTGTCACATGTTATGAAACAGTATTGGTCGGTCACATGAATGAAACAAACCGATTAATTAACTATGCTAAATCATGCAAATATAACTTATTATGTTTATAGCCGTATATAAGGCAACTGTTGGGACCGCCCCAGCAGAGCTTCTGACAGACATGTGTACTATGGTGCATTGGGTTTGTTGGAACCTCCAGCGCGCTGACAATAAACAATTATTAATTTAAGATTGACTTCGAGTGTCCCTGTGTAAAATAATTTCCACGACACCTGGAACAGTTATTTTGATGAGGGGGCCACTGTCTCTCTCTACCTAAATGAGATGCAGGTCTTACAAATGCACCTCTGCCACCAGGGGACTTTCAGTGTGTAGAGGGTCTTCACATAACTGACAGAATGGGACCGCCTCTCCTCATAACGAGGAAGGAAGCTATGTATACCTCTATACTGCTGTCGTCTTCACTCCCATGTCTCCAATCCTCCCTCCATCTACTAACACTGAATGACATACAGGAGTGAATTGTGTCCTATCAATTCAATATCAAGGATGAGTAGAATTAGGTGGCCCTCACTTTTTGCTGGCTGCTGTGGTGACATTTGATTAAACACCCTAAAATATACTTAATGCCTGGTCCTTGATAACACGCTCTGTGGCGATCCACCCTGAATCAGGAGCCTAGCTCAAGTCATGTCAATCATCCATCATAACACTTTATAGGCCACTTTATCAGCGTATAGACGACGAGCTGTAACCGTGCTATGTCTTCTGTCAGATTAAGATTGACAGGGAGCTGAAGTCAGTGTACAAGCGGATGTTTGAGCCCCTTCACGTGCGCGAGGCCCTGTTCCAGAGACTGACGGGCCAATTCTGCACCGTCCAGAGCCTGAAGAAGGGACAGGTGTACGCAGCCGAGGACAAGACTTCAGTGGATGAGCGCCTCAGCATCCTCCTTAAAGGAAAGTAGGTATCACTCTGAGACATCTCCATGTCACCTATCTACAATGTCATTCCACCCCTGCTTTCCCCTGAATGATGTATGATCAATAGGTTTAGCAGTATCTGTGTGCATCTGATCCATCCACGGTCATCCATGTTGACTATACGTTTTTGTGTGACAGAA
This sequence comes from Thymallus thymallus, assembly GCA_023634145.1. Lineage (NCBI taxonomy): Eukaryota > Metazoa > Chordata > Actinopteri > Salmoniformes > Salmonidae > Thymallus > Thymallus thymallus. The sequence continues at coordinate 17,897,994 of CM042416.1, forward strand.
TGAAGGTGTCATATCGAGGTCATTTCCTCCATAACATCTACACGAACGCCTTCATCGACTCCCCTGAGTTCAGATCAACCCAGATGAACAGAGGAGAAAAATTCCAGGTAACTAGCAGTTAGATTTTTTTTTTTATATATAACCCAATGTACCACAATCCAGTTCATAGTAGTATCCATACTGGGTAGACCAAACAACACAAGTACTGTTGACATGATTAGGTCATGATAGGGCAGGTTCATTACCATGACAACCTGTGACTTGTTGGTTCATTTATTTTATTTAACGAGGCAAATCAGTTAAGAACAAATTCTTATTTACAATGACAGCCTACCTACAGGGTCAGTCCCTGGAGCAAATTAGGGTTAAGTGCCTTGCTCAAGGACACATCAACAGGTTTTTTCACCTTGTTGGCTCGGGTATTCGAACCAGCGACCTTTCGGTTACTGGCCCAACACTCTAACCGCTAGGTTACCTGCCACCCCTACATTTCCAGGTGACCATCATGGCGGAGGAGAACTGTAAGTTCCTGTGTTGGTCCAGAGAGAGGCTCACCTACTTCCTAGAGTCTGACTCCTTCCTGAACGAGGTTTTCAGGTACCTCATTGGGAAAGACATCACCAACAAGCTGTACTCTCTCAACGACCCCACACTTAGTGACAAGGTGTGTATAGTCATTGTTTACAAACTGAGACACTGTCTACAAACATACACTGAGTGTACAAAACATTAGGTTGCACCCACTTTTGCCCTCAGAGCAGCCTCAATTTGTTGGCCAATGTTGACACACAGGAAACTGTTGGGATGAAAAACCCAGCAGCGTTGCAGTTCTTGACACACTCAAACCGGTGGGCTTGTCACCATACCCCATTCAAAGGCACTTCAATCTTTTGTCTTGTCCATTCACAATCTGACTGGCACACATACACAATCCATGTCTCAATTGTCTCAAGGCTTAAAAATCCTTCTTTAACCTGTCTCCTCCCCTTCATCTACACTGATTGAAGTGGATTTAACAGTCTGTGTCATGTAAAGAGCATGTTTGGTGTAATTGTGATTTGGCCATTATCCTTAGTAAGTTATGAATTTTCTTATGATCAAGAGGACGATAACAATAACAATGACAATGTTTACATGAACAGGCAGCGAAGAAGATGGAGCGTCAGCCCAGCCTGTGCTCCCAGCTCTCTATGATGCAGATGAGGAACAGCATGGGCAGCACCAGTGACACCGACGACATCCTGAACCAGATCCACCGTGGAGGCCCCAGTGGCTCCTCACATCGTAAGTCTCACCACCTCCCATCAAGCTGTGATACTATTGGCCCATCTGTCAGTGTCTAACAACCTGATTAGCTATTGAGTCTGAAAAAGACAGACACTATCATTCTCCTAATATCACCTTTTAATAGTGACAAAGTTTCGATCCACAGTGGATCTTTGCCAGGTCAATAGTAGCTGTTATACAGTCACTTCATAAAAAAAAAAAAAAGAGGCATTCTGGGTATTTTCGGTTTAGTCCTTTTTTGTCATTTACCTCTCATATCTTCTCTGGTGTGTGATGTTAACAGACACTAAATCCTGGTTTATTAGGGGTTTAGCTCCAATCTGACAACATTTGTGTTCTAGTTAGTTAGATGTTGTGTTCTAGTTAGAGTTGTTCTCTGACATTGTTTCTCCCTCCTGTCCCACCCCCCTCCTCCACCTCCGAATCAACCCACTCTCAGATCACACCTTGCCCTAAAGGAGGTGTAAGACTATCTCTTTTCTCTCTCTCTCTCTCTCTCCCCCGCCCTCAAATTTACTGTCCTAATGCCTGAGTCCAAGATCTGTTTGTGCTGGCTTGCCAACCTATCATTTGGCGTGACAATAACATAGGAGTTGGCAAGACAGTTCAAACAGATCTGTGACTCGGGCTAGATCATTCCTTCAAACCCAACCCTAAATATTTAACCCTACAGCTCTGAACTATGTTGCCTGTTCTAAAACGAGTGATCCCGGTAACCTGGTTTGTCGTTTTAACATCTAAGTTCAGTGTTTAAGAGTAAGATAGATAGATAGATAGATAGGTACTTCATAAGATATAAGACATAAGACAGCATTCATTCATATCCTCCATCCTGTAATAATAGTGCTGCTGTACAGCTCCTATTGGAACATGTTTAGACATACAAGACACTCTTTAACCCCAATAGCTTTTACATTATCATGATGTGTCTGGAAAATTATTCAGAATGCTTTTGTTTTCTTACCATGTTGATTTAACTTCACACTGTCTCCCCTCTGTCTCCAACACAAACATACAGTACGTGAAATTAGGGCCTATGTGTGTATTCTGTCAAATGTGTGGTTGTGATTCTGTTTTGTTTTTAAAGTATTGTCATATGAGTCAGAATGAAGGATTGTGGAATTTGTGACCTATGACAACCTCGTTCGTGTCACCTTTATGGTGTGTTCGTCTGTGACCATATGAAAACACACACGGTTACATTGAAAACACACACACCTCTATTCCCATGTTAACCGATGTGTCCTTCTTTCCAGAAAAATCTCCTGCCTCCAAGACATCCAAAACAATGAAGCCCATTGAAGAAACGATGGAAGACGACGTCTTTATAGAGTCTGAGCCAGACTCTCCTGTTAAGAAACGCCATACCACCACAACAGCCATAGAGGAGGTGTAAGGAGATGACATTATCCTACAACAATGCTGATCACCCACCTATCTTGTAACCTGATACAGAACCTGGTTAGTTATGGTAGAATAACTTAAAACAATAGCTTGAAAATGGCTTTTACATTATCAAAATATCTATCTACATCTGGAAAACAGAACTGTACATTTTGGCATCTCACTTTGTCTTATAGTATTTGGTATTATTGTGAGTTTGTAGCTGTTGTACTTTTTAAATCCTGTTTCATTGGATGTTGTACAATGCATTTGCTGTTCATTCATTAGTGAGTGTTCAAAAGGTATTCTATGTCTCAACCAAAACATTTTACTGTAAGCACAACCTCTGAGTAAGGTTTCTTTTAAACCTTTTACTCATTGTGTGACATATTGTGTGATGAATTCTATTATTTATGCACTGAGCTTCTGCACTGTTGTGTTTTGATGAATGTGGAGATTTTTAGTTAAACCTCCTGGTCAATGCTAACTATTTGAGGCTGTTGTGCTGCTTTTTCACGGCTATATATACACAAGCTTGGGAACACTTTTTTTTATGTCGTGTTAGCTTGCTTGCTACTATTAATTACTCAGAGTGAACACTTGTAAAATAAATCAACAGAATTGGATAGCTTGTAGACCTCTGCTTTTTGTCCTCTAGCGCCCTCTAGGAGCTATCATGAGTACTACCACTTTATTTTCTCAGTCTGAACTACTGTCACTGTTCAAACCAGGTCAATGTTAAAACATTCCATGGAGGAACATGTGTCGGCATGTTTTAGTTTTTTTCCTTTAAATTAAGACCTAGACAACCAAGTGAGGGGAGTTCTTTACTAATTAGTGACCTTAATTCATCAATCAAGTACGAGGAGCCAAACAGAAACTCGGCCCTCCATGGAATGAGTTTAACACATGGTATAAAACATCACATCATTAAAAGATCAGCCAGACCAAAATAAGAGGTTAGCAATAGGCTTTATTATTTCAGTCAAATAAACCTTTTGAATATCTCAGACAAACCATGATTGATGTAACAAAAAAAATGGTGTTGAATACAATGAATTAATTTAATACAATGAATGAATGACAGGCCAACAGGAAAACCATTTAACAGATATCAGTGCTCTTTTTAGACGTTAAGACAAACGTCTGCTTTGGAGGAACACTTGATTGTACAATACAACCACAGCATTGAACATACATACACAAGCTTTTATTTTTTTTACGAAAACGTGACAAAGTTCCTCACATCACAATATGTCCTAGATGTGGGCTACTCAACAGTGCTTTCTGAGTTGTCTTTGGGGCATATATCTCCACAATAAGTGCTTTGGTTCAGTCTGAATCCACTGGGCTGTCTCAACTATTACAGAAATGTGCCAGAATAGTTGGGGTCAATTCCATTTCCATTCAGTCATGTCAACTGAAAGTTCAATTCCATTTTTCCTCACTGCTTTCCAATGATGAAAAATGGAATTTACATTTTTATTTCCAACCTGAATTGACTGAATAGAAATGGAATAGACCCCTACCCTGTTACATAACCATGAGGTAGCAATTATCTGTTGCTTATCTGTTATGAATTGATCATTAATACACACAATTAGATTATACGATCCATACAAGGTTAAAACAAAATCAGTAGTTACATCAATCTCTGAGGACCGCACATAACAGAGAGGATAAAACACATACATCACTGAGGTGTTTACGTTTATGACAAATTCATAAATTGTTTGTGAGATGAGTTTGACAGAATCCACAGCTCCATATGTCCAGCAGTGATTTGATATACACTGACTGTAAAAAACATTAGGAACACGTGCTCTTTCCATGACATAGACTGACCAGGTGAATCCAGGTGAAAGCTATGATCCCTTATTGATGTCACTTGTTAATTCCACTTCAATCCGTGTAGATGAAGGGAAGACAGGTTAAAGAAGGATTTTTAAACTTTGAGACAATTGAGAGATGGATTGTGTATATGTGCCAGTCAGAGAGTGATATGGCAAAACAAAATATTGAAGTGGCTTTGAACGGGGTATGGTAGCAGGTGCCAGGTGCACCTGTGTCAAGAACTCAAACACTGCAGGTTTTTCACGCTAAACAGTTTGTATCAAGAACGGTCCACCGCCCAAAGGACATCCAGCCAACTTGACACAACTGTGGGAAACATTGGAGTCAACATCGGCCAGCATCCCTGTGGAACGCTTTCGACACCTTCATTCCCCGACGAATTGAGGATGTTCTGAGGGCAAAAGGGTGGAGGGGGTTGCAACTCAATATTAGGAAGGTGTTCTTAATGTTTTGTACACTCAGTGTAATAGGCCTGTGTGTAGGATTGTAATGTTTGAGGTATTACTTCACAGTTTGATCCTTTGTCTAAGTGATGTGACTAAGGAATGCCAAGACAAACAGAAACCGGAAGGTAAACAGAATATAAATGACCAGAACTGACCACTAGATGGTGGTATGCACTTACAATAATGCACAGGTTCAGACGTACCTAGAACTCAGAGGTAGTTACTAACATCAGTACAGAAGTCTGTAGAGTTGAACACTAACTCAATATCACATGGTTTGCTTAAAACAAAAACACATTTAGTTCTATGGTGATGATTTGTCCGTTTTTTGGTAAGTTCCCTGAGACCATTATTTCTCCTGAGAGAAAATATAAAATGTGAGTCCTCCAGGGATCTAGTTTGGTTTGTGCTAATGTTTCATTATACATACGATCTATTTTTATAACACGTATTCACTGTCAGTAAACATAGTAGAGCCTAGACGTTCAATTCATAGCTGCATTATACAAATATCAGTGTTTTGTTTCATGCAGTATTATGCCCTTCAGTCACGCAGTAATCAAAGAATTGAAGGCAAACATTTCACCTCATTGATTATTTGTAATCTTACACTTCCTACTAAGGGCATTTGATTAGATTAAGTTGGATTTGTCAACACACATTAAGAAGTGAGTGCTCCGCTGACACATTGAGAATTCCCTTTCACAGTCAGTCAGTACAGCCGTACCCTGTGGGAGAGAGAGTACTGTATGGTCATGATATTGTGTGAGTAAAGTTAAAAGAAACATAAACCATGTCTCCTTATAAATGCATTCAACATACACCTTAATATTTACATTCAGTATTCTTGAATGAGACCATATGAGGAGGCACGGTATACTACTTCATTGCCCTGAACAGACAAATGATCATATTAGCATTGGTTTAGTTAGAAACAGTTTCCCAGACAGTTTCACGATTCTCCATCGAAAGGGCGTCTTAGTCCAAGACTAGGCTTAATCTGTGTCCGGCAAACCGGGCCTAAGAGGTATGTTTGGGTTCAGGTGTCTCTGGCTACCGTCTGATGAAAACCACACAGAGAAAACAAAGGCTTCCAACCGCCCTGTGTAGTTCTCCAAAATAGAGAAAGAACATCTGACAAATACTTCCTGTTGGATCAGGTGAATGGGGAATCCAGGTGAATGGGGAATTTGAGCAGACTGTGCTTTGGGACAATAGAGTTCAGATGAGGTAAATTATAAAAAAAGTAAGAACAAGTTGGCTTTGGTTGTTTGTGTGTCAGTCGCATTCCCAGTTGTTTTCTTATTGCAATAGATAGTAGCGGATGTCCATGACTTTGATCTGACTGAGTGATGGCAACACAAGGGTGATTGACCATCCCTGTGCTACCAGTCTGAGGTAGATGAGGATGAAGCTTTACCCTTGGATCCAATGGTGCTAGGATTGTTTCCACCTGTGGTGCCCTACAGATCTCCTCTGGATCTGTGCCGGGTTTTCCGGAGAGCTGGAGGACTTGCTGTGGGGGGAGGAACTGTCCTGAGACGGCTGGGAGTGCCTGTTTCCCTGCCTGGAACTGGGGCTGTAGGAGGTGGTGGAGGAGGTAGAGGGGTACTGGTCCACAGTAGTGTGTCTTCCCTGAGTGGCTGTGGCGGGGCCGGGAGACAAGGGGCCGGGGGGCCGGTGGGGACAGTGGGCCACCATGTGCGTCGCGCTCTGGCAGTAGTGGCACTTCTTTGGCTGGGGCGGCAGGCCACACTCTTTGGCATGGTGGTCTAGTCCTCCACAGTTATAGCATCTGAGACACAGAGAGAGGAGATCCTTGTCACATTCTTAAAGTGTGTATTTATTCTGAATTCAAAGAATAATACTTCTTAAATGGGATTTCATTAAATTTTCTCTAGAATGTAATGCATTATGGTACAAATCGAATTATAATATGCTTACTAGATTGGTTGAATTATATTTGCCTAAATGCACCCTTTAGATGGCAGTATCTCACACAGAATAGACTTAGAATACATCACACAATTGTAATTTATTTTATTATTTAACCAGGCAAATCAGTTAAGAACAAATTCTTATGGGAACACGGCCGGTTGTGATACAGCCCAGGATCAAACCAGGTTGTCTGTAGTGACACCTCTAGCACTGAGATGCAGTGCCTTAGACCGCTGCACCACTCGGGAGCCCAAATACACCATAGAATACACTCATACTGAACCTTTAACAGAAAACAGCTAAAGCGACAAATGCAAATACAATACTTCTCATATGTGTTCTCTTCAGGAGATGACAAATCAAATAAATGGATAAATAGCTTATTATTTTCCCTGCTAAAATGCGCTTTAATAACAAAGTTGCCCACGTGCCGATATTTATAGCTTACTGCCGAATGTCTATAGAAATGCAGTATGTCAACAACTCAGGCCTAAGGCCTGCAATAAATAACCAAGAAGCTGCTCACTGGCGGAAACAATGACAAGGTGAAACATTGATGACAAGGCGAAACAAAGCAGGGCTTCACACAGGGAACAAAGGCGTGTCACTCCAGCGTGACACATATGGTCTGTTTTACTGGATCAAAAAGGAAGCTGTAGTCCCGTGTAGCTCAGATGGTAGAGAATTGCGCTTGCAACGCCAGGGTTGTGGGTTCAATTCCCATGGGGGACCAGTATGAACATGTATGCACTAACTAACTGTAAGTTGCTCTGGATAAGAGCACCTGCTAAATGACTAAAATGTAAAATGAAGCTATTCAGTTAATATTAGAGCAAATCATACCAATTAATTTGCAAATAGAGCTGATCATTAGATTGGATCATTATGACTGTATTAACTTGCAGCCAGATGTTATAAGGCTACATTTCAGGTCGGTCACCCAAAAAGTTCCTTATTGAAGCTTTAACTCTTTCAGATGGAAACAAAGTGTTTTGCATGACTGAGCTGGAAGCTTGCAGGGGGTCCATCTCGGTGGCATCTTCAATTAGAACATGTGAGGGGGGAGAGGGGAGGGAAGGAGAGGAGAGGGGGAAGGGCATTGGAATTTAGGTTTCGCTTGCTTGGGAGGCTACCTACCAATATCCCTCCTCCACTCCCCAGCCCCCACCACATAGACTCCCATTATAGCTGGTAAGAGCAAATAACCCGTTTTCACAAGACAAGCTGCCATGCTAGTAGTCAAGGTGTTGCAGAATCTATGTTTTTATAACATATCAAACACATAGGCAGGCACTGTTTAGACATATGGTTACATCGTTCTCAGAACTTTTATGTTTGCATAATTTCTAATACTTGCACAGAACAACAAATCAGCTGATGTTTGACTTTCAAGTCAACCAATAACTCAAGTGAAGAGAAACGTGTTGGCTCAATTTATTTGTAAATTCCAAAATGTTCAAATATTGTCAATGTTTATAAGACTGGGGAGCCAATAATTTAACTGTGTAACACTGTAATACATTAAATAAATCATTTAATAAACCAATATAAAAAAATAAACAAATGGTGGTGGATGTTACTAAAGGGAATGTAGTGTTTATAAATGTTTTTAACCTGCCTATTTGGATCCAATCAGTAGCTCTGTTACTGACCCAGAAAGGTCAGGGGTTAGAGGTCAACACACTGACCTCAACACATTTATATTCCTATATTATAACAACGGGGAGGGAAATTAGGATGAAATGTCTACACAAAAAAGAAGATGTATACTTTATATTAAGAGTATACATTGTTACATACATGTCATAATTGATGTAGCATAGACCTAACTCAGGACATTGATTGCTATACATTACAACATTGCATCTGGTTGGGAAACAGCTGTTAAAATAGCCGTTCCTATCACCAATCCATGTCAGTGGGGTGAAGGACAAATCTGTATTCAAAGTAAATAGCAGCCAGCAGTAGAGCCTAAAAACCAACCATCAAAGAAATAGCAGCCCTTAACCTGACAAGACCTCTGTCATACAGTATTGCCGTAAAACCATGGCAACTGCAGCCCAATAGAATAACAGTTTGGGTGGAAATGCAGCCCCACCCAGGAAAGGTCCAGCACAATCACATTCATTACTAATACTAAACTCATCATACATTTGACCTCTAGAGGAACAACATGTAACAGAAGCTCTAAAAAAAAAAAATTTTTTTTTTATAATTTCACCTTTATTTAACCAGGTAGGTCAGTTGAGAACAAGTTCTCATTTGCAACTGCGACCTGGCCAAGACAAAGCAAAGCAGTGCGACAAAAACAACAACACAGAGTTACACAGTAAACAAGCATTGTCAAAAAACACAATAGAAAATCTATATACAGAGTGCAAAATGTAGTGCAAAATGCAATAAGGTTCGGAGGTAGGACAATAAATAGACCATATTGGTGATATAAATTACAGGTAAGCATTAACACGGGAATGAAGGATGTGCAAATTATGATGTGCAAATGGAGATACTGGAGTGCAAGATTAGCGAAAAATAATAAAAATAAATATGGGGATGAGGTAGTAGTGTGGGCTAATTACAGAAGGGCTATATACAGGTGCAGTGAACGATAAGCAGCTTTGACAGCTGATGCTTAAAGTTAGTGAGGGAGATAGGAACCTCCAGCTTCAATGATTTTTGCAATTCGTTCCAGTCATTGGCAGCAGAGAACTGGAAGGAATGGCGGCCAAAGGAGGTGTTGGCTTTGGCGGTGACCAGTGAGATATACCTGCTGGAATGTGGGCCTATAATTTATTTATATTATTTAACCTTTATTACATCATAATGTAAATAATGCAGCAGGTATACTCCACACAGAACCTCTGAATCATACACAGGTAAATACGAATATGCAGCTCCTGCTAAATAGATTACATCAACGCACACACAGACACAGGCCTGACTGAACTGTGTCATTACGCACACCTGGTTCCCATTCCCCACTCATTTGTAATTGCTTGACAATGACTTTTGTTCCCTGTGTTGCGAGTACCTGTGCTCTGTCGTAGAGGCTTTCGTGCTGTGTGTTATTGGGGCACACACACACACACACACACACACACACACACACACACACACAGTGGGGAGAACAAGTATTTGATACACTACCGATTTTGCAGGTTTTCCCACTTACAAAGCATGTCGAGGTCTGTAATTTTTATCATAGGTACACTTCAACTGTGAGAGACGGAATCTAAAAAAATCCAGAAAATCACATTTTTAAATAATTGATTTGCTTTTTATTGCGTGACATAAGTATTTGATCACCTACCAACCAGTAAGAATTCCGGCTCTCACAGACCTGTTAGTTTTTCTTTAAGAAGCCCTCCTGTTCTCCACTCATTACCTGTATTAACTGCACCTGTTTGAACTTGTTACCTGTATAAAAGACACCTGTCCACACACTCAATCAAACAGACTCCAACCTCTCCACAATGGCCAAGACCAGAGAGCTGTGTAAGGACATCAGGGATAAAATTGTAGACCTGCACAAGGCTGGGATGGGCTACAGGACAATAGGCAAGCAGCTTGGTGAGAAGGCAACAACTGTTGGCGCAATTATTAGAAAATGGAAGAAGTTCAAGATGACGGTCAATCTCCCTCGGTCTGGGGCACCATGCAAGATCTCACCTCTTGGGGCATCAATGATCATGAGGAAGGTGAGGGATCAGCCCAGAACTGCAAGACCTGGTCAATGACCTGAAGAGAGCTGGGACCACAGTCTCAAAGAAAACCATTAGTAACACACTACGCCGTCATGGATTAAAATCCTGCAGCTCACGCAAGGTCCCCCTGCTCAAGCCAGCGCATGTCCAGGCCCGTCTGAAGTTTGCCAATGACCATCTGGATGATCCAGAGGAGGAATGGGAGAAGGTCATGTGGTCTGATGAGACAAAAATAGAGCTTTTTGGTCTAAACTCCACTGTGTTTGGAGGAAGAAGAAGGATGAGTACAACCCCAAGAACACCATCCCAACCGTGAAGCATGGAGGTGGAAACATCATTCTTTGGGGATGCTTTTCTGCAAAGGGGACAGGACGACTGCACTGTATTGAGGGGAGGATGGATGGGGCCATGTATCGCGAGATCTTGGCCAACAACCTCCTTCCCTCAGTAAAAGCATTGAAGATGGGTCGTGGCTGGGTCTTCCAGCATGACAACGACCCGAAACACACAGCCTGGGCAACTAAGGAGTGGCTCCGTAAGAAGCATCTCAAGGTCCTGGAGTGGCCTAGCCAGTCTCCAGACCTGAACCCAATAGAAAATCTTTGGAGGGAGCTGAAAGTCCGTATTGCCCAGCGACAGCCCCGAAACCTGAAGGATCTGGAGAAGGTCTGTATGGAGGAGTGGGCCAAAATCCCTGCTGCAGTGTGTGCAAACCTGGTCATGAACTACAGGAAACGTATGATCTCTGTAATTGCAAACAAAGGTTTCTGTACCAAATATTAAGTTCTGCTTTTCTGATGTATCAAATACTTATGTCATGCAATAAAATGCAAATTCATTACTTAAAAATCATACAATGTGATTTTCTGGATTTTTGTTTTAGATTTCGTCACTCACAGTTGAATAGTACCTATGATAAAAATTACAGACTTCTACATGCTTTGTAAGTGGGAAAACCTGCAAATTTGGCAGTGTATCAAATACTTGTTCTCCCCACTATATATATACAACGTGACAATAACAGAACATTGACTTGAAAGGACATTTTGTTCTAGTTAATTATATGGTTCACTCACCGGTCTCCCTTTGGCTTCCATCTCGGAGGCGGGGCCGGGGGCTTGGGTTTCTGTCTCCTCTCACTTCCCGAGCAAGGGCCCCCCCCGGGGCCCGTGACCCGCACAGACTCCAGGCCCCTGGGGGACCTCTGGAAGGTAAACTCGAGCGGCTCTCCCTCCCGCAGGCTGCGAAAGCCCTCTATGTGCAGTTTGCTCTGGGATAGGAGTAGGAGGAAAGGACAGGGGCAGGACAGGGAGAAGAGGACACAGGTAACACAGGGATCTCATGGTCTAGTCACACGCAGCAAAACTCAATCAACCACCTCTCCATCTAGGTCTCAATCAATCTCATCTACGTCAAGTTTGATAACTTGCTACCATGTATACAAATATGTGCTTGAGGATGACTTTTATGGTAAAGACAGACATAGCCGTCCTAATGGCTGATCCCTACAGTCACTTGTTCCCTGCCATTCCCTGGGTCTGTAACTGTGGACTGAGCACATTGGTTCACTTACTATACCAAAGGATTCAGAATGACCTTAGCACACTACAGCAGAACACTACACTTTTTAGAATAGACCCACAATCTCTCCACTTCTTTGAGGGAACTTTAGAACTTTACACAGACCCACAGGACAGGGAATAGCTGTACTTTGAGAAGGATATTGTTAGTAACAAGTAGAAAACAAGGTATGATTGGTGTAACATTTACATTTTTGTCTCCAGAGCAACTTACACTTAATGTAGCTAGGCACGACAATCACATCTCATTGTAGTAAGTAAAACTTTCCTCAATAAAGCAGCTATCAGCAAAGTCAGTGCTAGTAAGACAATGCCCGTTTTAGTCTTACATGACGATCTGTGAACTCAATCATCGGAATCTTAGGCATTCAGTGTAAAAAAATGCATTTGTTAAATTTAAACTTGTAATAACAAATATATTATAATTACTATTATTATCATCACTCTTGTCCCATTATAATATACAAAAACATACTTTTTACAGATATGAAATATGTATAAAAAACAAAATCATATCTTACTGTTCGTGAAACTTTAAAACAGTTGGTCCCCTTTCCTTATTTGTTAGAAATATAATTGTATGTATGATCTATTCATGTGTCGAATAATAATCATTGCTTGATTGAGGTTCATTTAGTTAAAAAAATCCATCAAATAAAACCACAATTACCAAATACTAAAATGTAAATAGTAGGCATATATAGTATATAAATGGTAATACTATTTATGTTTTATCAAATTAAACACAGATAATTTAGGTTTTGAATATATTCAAATATCATCCTAATAATCTTTCAATTAGAGCTTTTTTAATTTTCTTAAACAACTTTTACTATTAACTTTTACTATTTTACATCTAATTACATTTTCATGGGTCTTGTCCAATATAAATCTTTTAAAAATTAATTCATACATTTATAGCAACTGTTACCTCAAAAACAGCATTAATTACATTAATACACAAAGGGATACACCGCCTCTCCTAAAAGCTAATAACTCAAATCTAACAACAAAAAAAAACAAAAAAAATAATAATTCATGAATCCTGGTGAAACAACATGCAACTAAATTTAACCCTAGTTTATCTTTACAGAGGCCAACAAAACTTGAGTTTCAAAAGAAGTCAAATCATAGGTTCAGGCTCCCAAAGGGAATGGGATCTGCTCCAGACACCTAGTCCTCCTCCTGACATACAGTTGAAGTCGGACGTTTACATACACTTAGGTTGAAGTCATTAAAACTCATTTTTCAACCACTCCACATTTCATGTTAACAAACTATAGTTTTGGCAAGTCGGTTAGAGCTGTGTGTCAGACCAGGCAGTTAGCAACACAGGGCCCCCCCAGGGAACGGTCCTGTCCCCCTTCCAGTTCACCCTCAACACCTCGGACTTCAGATATAACTCTGAAACATGCCACCTACAGAAGTTCTCGGATGACTCCGCAATTGTAGGGTGCATCAGGGGTGGGCAGGAGGAGGAGTACAGGAGCACAATCAGTGACTTTGTGTTGTGATGCGAGCAGAACCACCTTCAGCTCAACATCAGCAAAACAAAGGAGATGGTGGTGGACCTCAGGAGAACCAAGGCACAACTGACTGTTGTCCCTATACAGGGGATGGATGTGGAAATGGTTGGGTCATACAAGTTCCTGGGAGTCCATATGGACAACAGGCTGGAATGGGCTGGTAACACCGGGGCCCTGTACAAAAAGGGCCAGAGCCGACTCTACTTTCTGAGGAGGCTCAGGTCCTTCAACGTGTGCAGTAAACTACTGCATACCTTCTTCAGTCTGTGGTGGCCAGTGCCATCTTTTTTGCCGTGGTGTGCTGGGGAGCAAACATTAAAGCCGGTGAAGCTTCTAGGGTAAATAAGCTGATCAGGAAGGCTAGCTCTGTCCTGGGGATGAGCCTTGACACTCTAGAGGAGGTGGCGGAGAGACGGATCCTGGCCAAACTGCTGGCCATCATGGACAACGTCACCCACCCTCTGCACGCCATGGTTATGACGCAGAGGAGCACCTTCAGTCACAGACTGATCCCACCATGGTGTGCCAGAGAGCGCTACAGGAGGTTCTTCCTGCCGGTGGCTATTAGACTATATAATGCCTCACCGGGGTGCCGTCGGCAACATAGATCTGGAACTGTTGGGGTGCTAGGACCTAGTTTAACAATTATACATCCATCCGTGAGTAACTCTGGTACGTCAACACTCATTCACTCAGGACCTATTTATTCATGCAGGTCTGTATATACATACTCATGTACAGTTGTTATATCATATCACGTTCAATATTGCTAGTAATTCTTGGACCTAACTTACGTAGGCATTCCCTCAGGAATGCATATTAGTATCCTGTCAGTTGGACCTTTTCTCATTGCTTTTAGTTTATCGAATGTGCAATACGTGCAGTTGTCTGTAATTAAACCCTGCGCACTAAGGACTGTATTTTAAGGGAATTACTATTATTACCCCAAATTATATCATACACACAGTTAGCTATTTAAGTATCTCTTCCTGTCATTTACCTGTACAGTTTGTGTAACCATGCAAGTATTCACTTATCTGTAAATATAACTGTATATTTACCTGTACAGCTAATTTAACCATGCAAAATATTCACTTACCTGTTCATTTAGCCAGTCTGTCTATTAAGTAAACTATTATTGCCCTCGCTCATATCATATGCATTTTTAGCTACTGAAGTATTTCTCTGCCATCGACCTGTATAGTATAGTTAACCATCTACCAATGTATGGTGTACATATTCAGCCAACCACCCATACTATACAATGTCTTTTTATAGCTTTTTTTGCACTCCAGATATCTTATATTTCTATACTTTTTCATACTGCCGCTCTATGTATCATGTATCTGTCTTTGTGTACTTTCGTTGTGGCATTTTGCACCTGCCCTGTGTTTTTGTTGTTGTAGCTGCTTGACAAAGAAATTTCCCCCTCGGGGATCAATAAAGTACCTACCTATCTATCTATCTACTTTGTGCATTTCACAAGTAATTCTTCCAACAATTGTTTACAGACAGATTATTTCACTTATAATTCACTATATCACAATTCCAGTGGGTCAGAAGTCTACATACACTAAGTTGACTGTGCCTTTAAACAGCTTGGAAAACACCAGAAAATGATGTCATGGCTCTAGAAGCTTCTGATAGGCTAACTGACATCATTTGAGTCAATTGGAGGTGCACCTGTGGATGTATTTCAAGGCCCATCTTCAAACTCAGTGCCTCTTTGCTCGACATCATGGGAAAATCAAAAGAAGACCTCCACAAGTCTGGTTCATCCTTGGGAGCAATTTCCAAATGCCTGAAGGCACCACATTAAACTGTACAAACAATAGTACGCAAGTATAAACACCATGGGACCACGCAGCTGTCATAACACTCAGGAAGGAGACACATTCTGTCTCCTAGAGACGAACGTACTATGGTGCGAAAAGTGCAAATCAATCCCAGAACAACGGCAAAGGACCTTGTGAAGATGCTGGAGGAAACAGGTACAAAAGTATCTATATCCACAGTAAAACGAGTCCTATATTGGCATAACCTGAAAGGCAGCTCAGCAAGGAAGAAGCCACTGCTCCAAAACCGATATAAAAAAACCAGACTACGGTTTGCAACTGCACATGGGGACAAAGGTCGTACTATTTGGAGAAATGTCCTCTGGTCTGATAAAACAGAAATAGAACTGTTTGGCCATAATGACCATCGTTATGTTTGGAGGAAAAGGGGGGAGGCTTGCAAGCCGAAGAACACCATCCCAAACGTGAAGCACGGGGGTGGCAGCATCATGTTGTGGGGGTGCTTTGCTGCAGGGGGACTGGTGCACTTCACAAAATAGATGCCATCATGAGGAAGGAAAATTATGTAGATATATTGAAGCAACATCTCAAGACATCAGTCAGGAAGTTAAAGCTTGGTCGCAAATGGGTCTTCTAAATAGACAATGACCCCAAGCATAAGCTGTGGCAAAATGGCTTAAGGACAACAACGTCAAGGTATTGGAGTGGCCATCACAAAGCCCTGACCTCAATCCTATAGAACATTTGTGGGCAGAACTGAAAATGTGTGTGCGAGCAAGGAGACCTACAAACCTGACTCAGTTACACCAGTTCTGTCAGGAGGAATGGGCCAAAATTCACCCAACTTATTGTGGAAGGCTACCCGAAACGTTTGACCCAAGTTAAACAATTTAAAGGAAATGATACCAAATACTAATTGAGTGTACAGTTTGGGCACCCCTCTGAGGCTGCATAATAATTTACTCTGTCGTCACAGAAAATGATCACAGTGGCATGCCATTCATTTTCTAATAAAAGCTGAGTACTGGGGTATTGTCCAGACAAAGATTTTTAGTGTAGCAATATGAAGTTTTATGAAATTAAATCAGATGTGAAAAATAGGCTATGCAAAAAATTTGGGCACCCTTGTCATTCTGTTGATTTGAATACCTGTAACTACTTAGCACTGATTCATTGGAACACACAATTGGTTTAGTGAGCTCATTAAGCCTTGCACTTCATAGACAAGTGCATCCAATCATGAGAAAAGGTATAAGGTGGCCAATTGCAAGTTGTTGTTCTCTTTGACTCTCCTCTGAAGAGTGGCAACATGGGGGCCTCAAAACAACTCTCAAATGACCTGAAAACAAAGATTGTTCAACATTATGGTGTAGGGGAAGGCTACAAAAAGCTATCGCAGAGATGTAAGCTGTCAGTGTCCACTGTGAGGAACATAGTGAGGAAATGGAAGACCACAGGCACAGTTCTTGTTAAGGACAGAAGTGGCAAGCCAAGTAAAATATTGGAGAGGCAAAGGCGAAGGATGGTGAGAACGGTCAAAAACAGCCCACAGACCACCTCCAAAGACCTACAACATCATCTTGCTGCAGATGGTGTCACTGTGCATCGTTCAACAATTCAGCGCACTTTGCACAAGGAGAAGCTGTACGGGAGAGTGATGCGGAAGAAGCCTTTTCTGCACACACGCCACAAACGCACATTTGGACAAGCCAGCTTCATTTTGGAATAAGGTGCTGTGGACTGATGAAACAAAGATTTAGTTATTTGGTCATAACAAGGAGCGTTATGCATGGCGGCAAAAGAACACAGCGTTCCAAGAAAAACACTTGCTACCCACAGTAAAATTTGGTGGGGGTTCCATCATGCTGTGGGGCTGTGTGGCCAGTGCCGGTACTGGGAATCTTGTTAAAGTTGAGGGTCGCATGGATTCCACTCAATATCAGCAGATTCTTGGGAATAATGTTGAAGAATCAGTCAAAGTTACGCCGGGGCTGGATATTTCAACAAGACAACGACCCAAAACACTGCTCAAAATCTACCCGGGCATTTATGCAGAGGAACAAGTACAATGTTCTGGAATGGCCATCCCAGTCCCCAGACCTGAATATCATTGAGAATCTGTGGGATGATTTGAAGCGGGCTGTCCATGCTCAGCAACCATCAAACCTAACTGAACTGGAGATGTTTTGTAAGGAGGAATGGTCCAAAATACCTTAATCCAGAATCCAGACACTCATTAGAGGCTATAGGAAGCGTCTAGAGGCTGTTATTTTAGCAAAAGGAGGCTCTACTAAATATTGATGTGATTTTTCTGTTGGGGTGCCCAAATTTATGCACCTGTCTAATTTCGTTTTGATGCATATTGCACATTTTCTATTAATCCAATAAACCTCATTTCACTACTGAAATATTACTGTGTCCATCAGTTATTTGATAGATCAAAATGAAATTGCTGATCCAAACACCCAATTATTTATAAATGGAAATCATGGAAATTGTCAGGGGCGCCCAAACTTTTGCATACGACTGTATGTAAACTTTTGACCCACTGGGAATGTGATGAAAGAAATAAAAGCTGAAATAAATCATTCTCTCTACAATTATTCTGACATTTCACATTCTTAAAATAAAGTGGTGATCCTAACTGACCTAAGACAGGGAATTCTTACTAGAATTAAATGTCAGGAATTGTGGAAAAACTGAGTTTAAATGTATTTGGCAAAGGTGCATGTAAACTTCCGACTTCAACTGTATCTGAGCCAGCTCTGTTAGCCATGCTGGAGCCTCCTAAACTCTGGGCTCCCACAGACCAACCCAGCACAGCAGCCATTTTTCCTGTTTTTGGTTGGGGGAGGGTGTAAGTCGGCCTGGAGAATGTGGGAATGAAAAAGGGCATAGAAGAGAAGGGAAAGACAGAAAAAGAGAGGAGAAAGGAGGAACATGAGAAAGAGGAAGGGGTACCGGGTAGCGCTTACACAGGTAATTGCTATTTTAGGCTGGCATGTAGACTAGCGGTTAGAGCGTTGGGCCAGTAACCGAAAGGTTGCTGGTTCAAATACCTGAACTGACAAGGTGAAAAACTTGTTGATGTGTCCATGAGCAAGGCAATTAACCCTAATTTGTTACAGGGGCGGACCCTGTTGGTAGGCCCTCATTGTAAATAAGAATTTGTTCTTAGTCCCGTGTAGCTCAGATTGTAGAGCATGGCGCTTGCATACAGGGGACCAGTATGAACATGTATGCACTAACTGACTGTAAGTTGCTCTGGATATGGGCGTCCGTTGAGCTTCAACTGTTTCATCGTCAACAGATCATAACAAATTCCCAGTTTAAAGAGAGAAATTCCCCACACTTGGAGCAGCACTTCAGGTCATTCTACAAAGCCATATGCGGTCTCTACAGAGGCATCCTGTTAGTCATTTGTTAGTCACATTCAAGCTATGCAAGGAAACCTACAGTATATCAATCCACGCAACTTTGTGAAACATTCCCAGAAATGGGTCTCAGATTCATGTACCAAATATTGTCCAGTGAAAATGAATCTGAATTGTAATTGAAGGGTGAGTAAGTCATGCATTGCAGTGGCGTCAAAAGCCCATGGAGACAGTGATTCCACATCAAACAGAAGCAGTGATCAAAAGCCCACAGAAAGATAACATACTGCAACAGCATTGCTCCAACAGTGTCGGTTAGCAGTTAGCTGCACTGTCATCATATGCATTTCATCAGCAGTCCCTCTATCAATAGATGATTTACTGTAAGGACGAAGTCACGTGAACACAAGTAGGTAGCTTTTTTTTCTTTCTCCCCTTTTTGAGGGAAAAAAAACCCACCAGGAAGAGGAAGAAACAAAGACCGGTATTAGCCTAGCCCTGGAAGGAAGGAGGAGCCTGCCAAACACACAGTGAGATGAGATGGACTGATGGGCGGTCATAACCAAGGATCCACTCCAGACAGTCTCCCACCACACCATGTCCCCCACCACACCATACACTATGTCTCCCACCACACCATACACTATGTCCCCCACCGCATCATACACTATGTCCCCCACCGCACCATACACTATGTCCCCCACCGCACCATACACTATGTCCCCCACCACACCATACACTATGTCCCCCACCACACCATACACTATGTCCCCCACCACACCATACACTATGTCCCCCACCACACCATACACTATGTCCCCCACCACACCATACACTATGTCCCCCACCACATCACTCCCCAAGCATGCATTTTCATACTGGTCCCCCGTGGGAATCTAACCCACAACCCTGGCATTGCAAGCACCATTCTCTACCAACTAAGAGACACGGGACGGAACTGGGCAAGATAAATTAAGCACACCTAAAATTAGGCCAATTTTTGGTGGATTGGGTAGAATTCTGGCTCTGATAGGGCTATAAAAAGTGTCAATAGAATCTTGCAACATGGCACAGGATGGTGAAGGAAAGCAGTGCTATAACAAACACAGCCCAAAGCCTAAACCAGGTTGTGAGGTTGGCCTCTAAGCACATGATTAACCGGACTACCGCCATGCATGCACCACATATCTTCAGAAAATCATATCTTATAGAGAGGCCCAATCCCCCTGTCTTCTGGGTCTATTAAACATGATGAGTAACATCTAGCAATAAACCGTTTTTACAATGCAAAACTATTTTACTATTACAATTATTTCCTGTAGGCCTACAGTCATCCTAAATGACAGCTCATTCATGAGGACTCAGAATCTATGATTCTCCTGATGCTACAATTTACGTGTTGCAATGTTACCACTGCCCCTCAACAATGTGCATGTGTCAGAGATATGTGGTAGAGATACAAACTATCCAATAGCCTGCACTCTGTGGTCACCTCGTATAGGAGTGGGACAATTTGTATCCTGCTCGAATAGACATGAGAGTTCAGCTTGACTATCCATCGGCTGATTATTTGTATCCCTAGATGGTTTAACTTAACTTACTTGGTGAACAAATACATCCATAGGAGGATCTAAGGGAGTTCCCCCACGACTAGTCATGGATATAAACCCGAAGCCCATCCGCACATTGAACCATTTGCAGTAGCCTGCGCCGTGCATGGACTGTTGCTGCCCACCCTGCAAGAATCCGGGCTCCTCTCCTCTATCGCCACCTTTGACCACCCCTCCTGAAAGCAAGTTGAAAATACAATGGTAAAACATCAATGAAATCACTTCCCATTCGCTTCAGTAAAACTTCTTTGGGCAAATTGATCCACTTCTCAAATGTATTCTGCCCTGTCCACAGTTCATATGCAAAGTATTTATTTTCCAGAGCGGGCAGGCGATTCATCTGATAAATAGCCATCATAGGCTACTTCAACTTCGATATTGAAGTGTTTATGTATCAGCTATGAACTTTCATCTGCACATGCATAATTTTAATTTTCTAACAACAAGGGTGAAATAACTTTTGAAAGAGGGACGGCAGAGAGACAATCTAAGCAGAGATACATAGAATATAGAATAACCTTCGGCCATGTTTCCCTGCCAGGTTTCCGCTCCAAACTTCGGTGATATAAGCCCTGCTGGTCTTGATATAGTTTATTCCTCTGCATCAGTCGAATATTCTGATTCGAGCAACCATACTTTAGCGTGCACGATCCACCGTACGTTCCCCCATAGATTTTTAGCATATTCTTCTATGCTTTTCGCTTGCTCTGTTCACGTGACTCTGTCAATTTACATGCTTTCTGGTTACTATTTTGTTCGGTCCGTGCAATATGGGATCCTTAGGACGTCCCTACCCAAATTGAAGTTGAAATGTAAAATGGTTAAGGTAAGGGTTAAGGATAGGTTTTAGTAAGTGTTATGGTTAAGTTTAGGGTTAGGGTAAAGGTAGGGGTTAAGATTAGGCTTAGGGTTTAGGGTATGGACGTCCTAAGGATACCGGATAGCACTGCCATTTTTTTCCCTCTTTGAATCCAGGCAAAAGAGTTCGTTCGGAGCACAGAGACAGAGATAACCAATCGTCGTTCCACAAACCAAACATCAAAATATGTGTGTAGGCCTATGCCACATTTATTAATCCATAACAAGTTTAAAAAATTTGGCACGCAAATGCTTGAGCTGTCATTTCATGCCAATAATAAACTGAACGAGTAGCCTAATTTATGTGAGTCATTAGCCTAACTACTTTGTCAGACTCCTAAAATATATATTTATGAGCACCACAACCACAATGCTTGAGGCATGTAAGGAACCTATTGTCACAGGTATCACCGTTGTCTCACAGACAAGCCAACATTACCCTCAACTGACTTTTAATAATAATAATAATAATTATTATTATTATTACTGCGTTGTTGGGAAAGAGCTCTCAAGGTAAGAATTTCACTGTATTGTTTTACACCTGTTGTATTCTGTGCGCGTGGCGAATAAACTTGAAACTCACCAGGTAAAGTGAATTTAGGCTATTTATCACAAAATATGGAAATCCGTATGACTTAAAAGCTAATCTGTGGAAACATGTATAAAGCGACAACAGATAAGCCTAAATATAGGCCCTTTACCTAATGCGTAAAATGAAATTAAGAACAAAACATGAACACATATATCATATAGGCATGACCTGACATTCCTGTGCTGTTCTCGACCGTAGGTTATTATTTTAGCAAAACCCATGTACAGATCAAGTAAACAGAAATAGCTCACAAATAGTTATATGTGTTCCTTGCATGGTACACATTTAACACGCTAAATAAAGGCTATTCGTGCGTAATAACACCTGGTTTTAATAAAATATTATCATAGAATTGTCGAAATAAAAACGATTCCCTCGATAAGACTAGATAGACTATGGAAAAAATAACATGACAGAGGGTTCAAAACACAGAGATTGGCCAGGGCGAAGGTTAGGGGAATTCTTTATGAAGGGGATTGGCGGATAAATACACCCAATACCATGTAAACACGCCCACACAGCCGCAATAATTCCCTGATGGACCCCAGCCCCCACCTCACACTTCAATCCGCCTTCAAATTGTGTTTGTGAAGATGCAGAATATGAGAGGAACAAAAACGCAGCACAAACGCAATGTGGAACATTAGACCAGAATGACCAGGCAGCAGCCGTATCAGATGTTACCGAAGCAGTTATTTTCTCAGGTATCATTCGGGGATAAATGCGTCAAACTGAATCAGCGCCTATTGGGAATATTGAAGAGGATTTGGAAACAGAAGTCAGCCTTATATGCTGTGGTATAATATAAAATGTAGAGAGAAAAACATAACCAGCCCATGTATAGTCACAGTTATGAGGTGAAAGTATCCATGCATAATTAGTTGGCCACCGGAAATACCGAGGCCATCTCTCGCTCTCTCTGTCTCTCTCTCTGTCATTTGGTCGAGTTCATTGGGTTTCATTCAATATTCTACAATTGAGCACATTTTTCGCAGTGTATCTTTGTTCATAAAATCATTAGGCTGCTACCAACATTAACAACTCAAAGTAATGTAGAAAAATACAATTTACATGTTTTAACTACAATGTAAAGTATAAACATATCAGAATCAGATTGTACGTATTATATTTAGATCGAATGTTTATTTTTTAACAGTTTTGTGGGGAAACCATGCGCAAAATGTTCTCTACATCATATAGTCTTTGAGCAAAAAAGTCGATTGTATTGCCTAATCTTGTAACCCTTTCCGGGAATCTGAGATCCTTTCCGAGTGATATTGGAGTGCTTGTGATGTATGGTGATAATCAGGGCATTTTTGCCATGCAAAGTGAGTGTCTGGGAGGGGCCTGGACATTGATTGAAGTGAGGCGAGGATTAACGTTAGGGGGTTAACAGAGGACGCAGAGGGTTCCTCTGGCTCTTGTTGTTCTCTTCCAATTCAGGTCAAGATAGGGAAACCGGTGAACGAATGATTCGATTCAAAAACAAAGGGAAGAAATGCGCAATTGGAATTAAATGAAGATTGTGTACATTTTATTTTAGCGCATGTGTAAACTATTGGTCGTTCTCTGAGGCTACCGCTTTGCTAAACTATTGAGCTAAACGAAGTTATATTTTAGGCTATCAAGTTTTGAAATACACAATTGTGCCCAGATTATGAGTATTAAAAACGTTATATTTAATCAAATTAAAGGGAAAGGAAATGTTGGACAATTAATCTATTTCAACCATATGGTAGAATAACTATGTCTCAAACAACAGATATAAACGCAACATGTAAAGTGTTTAATGAGCTGAAATAAAAGATTCCAGAAATGTTATCATCATTTTTTGGCACATTTGTTTACATCCCTGTAAGTGAACATTTCTCTTTTGCCAAGATAATTCATCCACCTGACAGGTGTGGCATATCAATAAGCTGATTAAACAGCATGATCATTACACCTGTGTATCTTGTACTGAGGCCAATAAAAGGCCACTCTAAAATGTGCAGTTTTGTCACACAATACAATGCCTCTGATATCTCAAGTTTTGAGGGAGCGTACAATTGGCATGCTGACTGCAGGAATGTCCACCAGAGCTGTTTCCAGATCATTTTATGTTCATTTCTCTACCATAAGCTGCCTCCAATGTCGTTTTAGAGAATTTGGCAGTATGTCCAACTGGCTTCACAAACGCAGCCCACGTCTAACCACACCAGCCCAGGACGTCCACATCTGGGACGTCCACATTCACCAGCGGGATAGTCTGAGACCAGCCATTTGGACAGCTGATGAAACTGTGGGTTTGCACAACCAATGAATTTCTACACTAACTGTCAGAAACCATCTCGGGGAAGCTCATCTGCATGCTCGTCATCCTCACCAGGATTGAACACAGGATTGATGGTTGCTGATAATGGGCCTCTGTACATCTATGTAGATATTCCATAAAAAATCAGCCTCTGTACGTCTATGTAGATATTCCATAAAAAATCAGCCGTTTCCAGCTACAATAGTCATTTACAACATTAACAATGTCTACAATGTATTTCTGATCAATTTGATATTTTAATGGACAACATTTTTATTTTCTTTCAAAAACAAGGACATTTCTAAGTGACCCCAAACTTTTGAACGGTAGTGTATCTGTGACCAGCAGATGCATATCTGTATTCCCAGTCATGTGTCTCATTAGTGGTTCTAAAAACAATGGTATTTATTTATTTCACATTTATTTAACCAGGTAGGTCAGTTGAGAACAAGTTCTCATTTACAACTGTGACCTGGCCAAGACAAAGCAAGGAGTGATAAAATACTCCTGTTTTATAAACAAATATCATACAGCTAAAACAGACACACACCTACACACACATACATACATACACACACACACACACAAAGCAGCTTTTATTGGATTGGACGGGATTGCGTTACACTCCCCATATAAAATCTTATCGCATGCATAATGATTCCTATTTCAGAATAATCCGAGGTAGGGTGACCGTGATTAACTTACTTGAGGTTGTCCTCTGCAAGGTCATACCCCTGGATATCTGTGAAGAAGAGCAAGGATGTTTGTTAAATAGGCCCAGAATGCATCGAGAATGTCTTGCATCTAGACTACACATTAGTCTCCTGCATTTGGGACATAATTTAAGAGGGTGCATTTTCATAACCGGGATAACTGAAAGTAAATGTATGAACTGTATGAAATATGGAAAAATTCAGATTCCACCGTTTCCCATTCATATCAACTATAGCATATAATAAATTACTCCCTCAAGGGTAACCTGGGGAAATTGACCATGCATTATTTAAACAATATATTGGACAATTCAATAAGGATGAACGCCCTCTAGTGCCCGAAGTAGGAAGCCCTCAATCAAGCTATGGAGGTAGCGACTGAAGGGTTTTGCCACAGAGTTTCTAAACCCGGAGGCGCAACTTCGTAAGACTTCCGGGAACGCTTGCGAAACAGACCAAACAGACCAGGCCGGGGTTTGAGGTTTGAGAAGTCAATGAGTTAAGTCAAAAATAGTCCTTAGGTGTTAATTCTCTCGAAATCTAAAGGTACAGCCTAGATTCGAGCCAATGTCTTAAGTAAATGAATATGTAATTACTTCAACCTAGTCAAAGTGACAGGTTTTCATTTTTCGTCAAAAACAGCCTTATATCGAAGGAGTGCCGTTGAGGTGACGGCTTGCACATGGGCAGTTTGGCGCGAGACCGTTAGACGTCATGACATCGCTACAAGTGTGATCGGGGATTTCTATTGGAGAAGCAATTTTAGCCTATTTTCATACTGTTCTGTCTTTGGTTTTGCAGCTACTTTGTCTATTGCCTTTCCATCTCCATCTTCGGCATATAGCCTTTTTAGAAAGTATAGCCTAATGCATTTCAATAGAATTTAGGTAAGAATGGCCTCATGGTAACAAACTGTTTGGATGCTAGCCAATGGCATTGATTATAAAGCCTATAAGAACCCGGAAGAATATGAAATACATCTAATATTTTTTATTATAGGAACATAATCTCTGCTTTGGATCATTTGACCCCCTCTCCATTCCCTGCGTTGCCTGGTCCAAAATCAAAGCATAGGCCTACTTGCATAACGTTTATGGTTAATTAATTGCTAAACATTAGGCTATAGCAAGAAGTGGGGAACACATGTTTAGCTTATCTATTGTTCACCATTGCCAAGCTGCGCAGTGTCCAGCCATAGCGCCTCTGCCTCTCCCGGAGTTGCCGCAGCCTCACCTGCTGCTACTCTCGTGGCTGATTGGATGCCTGTACAAATAGCGCCAAATTGGAACAGTGAGTGTTGCTCTCTATGAACTCAGTGCAGTCATGTTGATATAGGGAACACCGTAGCAGCATCTAGTGTTAATTGCATTACATTGATAGAAAGCCCAGTACATTAATCTGTAGTAGGCAGCAATATATTTTATATTAACCCCCCCCAAAAAAATGAATACTTCAATATTGTTCAGTTGTGTGTGGACTTTGTTTCTTTCGATGCGTAGTTTCTTTTTTAGACCTTCACAGCAATAGGTAGGCCTGGGTATCTATTTAATTTAGGAATGTGGAATTTACATGAAAGGTTTTTCTCTCTTGTGTCATCTGGTGGTTGGCTCTCTAGGATGCAGCCCTAATCAATGTAGTGACATACCGTATACTGTGTGAATAGTAAACCATACAATAACAACCATACAATTCACAATTGAATAGTCTACATGTTTTCAAATAGCTAGTCCTGTTGTAGAAGAGATTCGATTAAGATCAAAGTGGTTTGATTATCCAACAGCTACAAGCCACTTGCATCAATGAAGAAGAATCTTAAAGTAGATTCTAAAAACAAATTAAACACAGATGTTATTTTTATGAAACGTAAATTCACAATAAGGAATAGCCTACCAGACTAAGAGTTTTAGAACAAAGTCTAAGTATTTTCGATTGAAACTGACTTTTTTGATCATCCTCACATATATATATTGTTCATACAGAGCCTTTACATCTCAATTTAAACCAGACAAAACTTAATTTTAGTAATCTGAATCGCAGAATCTGACAATAAAAACAACAACAATGTATTAAAATGTTTTCACAAAATGATGTATAACATCTAAGAATGTTACACATGCTTTAACAGCCATTTTTATAAAACACATTTGTTTTAAGTATATGTACAAATTAACTACAAATATGTTTTGAAGACTAAATAAAACAAATTAAATTCTATGTGAAAATGTTGTAAGTGTAAAAGAGAAAGAACAAGAACAAGTTCTGGTGCCATTTTGTTTATCTACAGTTATATTAACAAACTATTCCTGTTTCTGGAAATCATTAAATTGAACTCCTGGACATAGAATGGAAACGTGTGCATTGTAGGCCTTTCTAATTACAACATATTTTCTCTCTTTCAGATAGTGGTCATTTTGATAAACCTGAAATAATATAACATTTATATCCTTGCCTGTATTAGTTATTTCCTTAATTGTTTACTTGGTCCTGTTATTTTTTTAATAATTTTGTTATTGTTTAATCTTCTAATAAAATGTTTCTATTGATGGGAATTGAACAACAGGTTGTTATCAATACACAAATTCATTCAGGGCTGATTATTACTAATTGATAATATCTGACATTTTAGCTCCAACTGTATTACTCTAATTAAAATAGTAACAGAGTGAATTTTATGTTCTAATCCAAATGTTGATTTTTATACTTTATTGTATTTTTTTGTATAATCTACCTGGTTAATCTTCGGATTTATTATAGTACTCATAATGTCTTTCTTTTGGTGCAATTTTTATTATGTTATCACAAAGGTAAATATAAAATGTAATGATAATTAATAAATATTCCAATGAATCAATGTTTTTTTCTCCTGTTTCCCATTATGGTCTCAGACCTTATGCTTACACATTGAAAAAGCATGCAATTCAGAATGTCCAATGCAAACCAAGTGCGATGGTATGAGATGCATAACATTCTTAGATGTTGTCACTGATGAGGTGGTTGGGCTACACATGACTGGCACCATAGTTTGGAAGCTCTTCATTGAGAGTCACTGGAGGGTAAAGCATAGCCGCCATTTTGTTCAAGCATTCCTCAGCTTTAGGTTCTGGTTCTAGTTACTCACACCAGCGGAGGATGCTGAGGGGAGGAATGCTTGAACAATGTGTTTGTGTTTGATGTATTTAATACCATTCCACTAATTCCGTTCCATCCATTACCACAAGCCTGTCCTCCCCAATTAAGGTGCCACCAACCTCCCGTGACCCACACATTATTTATGTCTTGGAATACAACTCCATGTTTTCAATTCTAGTCTCACAATCTTTTCTAGTCCAAAAAGCCTTATTAAACAAGTCACCAGAATCATATGGGTTAGGAAGGTGTGAAGGCTAGAGAGGTTTACTACGTTGGAAGTTTGAACTATAGTTTCAAACTGATGTTTTTCTGAAGACATATCAAACATAATAGTTTCATGCAAGTCCAATTTAAGAGACCATGACCATAAGCAGTGTGAAGCAGAGGTGTCTGTCAATGCATTCATTTAATACAAAGAAGTTGTCAGATAGAGTCTACACAGATGGCACCAATTCATTAAATGAAAAAATGCACAATTTAAAAGCATTACAAGAATGATATCTTAAACACATGAAATATTTGCCTTTTCTGTATAATGGGATTTGGCACATTAGTCAGATCTCTATGGTTGAAACACATTCTGACAAAAAACATATATAAACCGCATAATTCACTAAATAATATAGAGATATTATAATTTGATGATGACTGAATTAATCAATCAATCAATCAATGGACCATCAAAAAATAGATTGAACTACACATAGTTGACACTGAACTACAGTACCCAGACCGCATTGCCATCGGACGTAATAAAAACAGGAAAAATGGGACTTAACACAAAAAAAATTGCTGAATGAATCAGAGGGTAGAGAGAGAAAAACGGACAGCCTAATGTAAATGTTGAACCACTTCATTGCTCGATGGATGACATCGAAGCCAGAAGCACCCTTTTAGCGGAAAAATAATCGCGCTCGAGGCTTTGTATCCTCGGTTTTGTCCCCGGTTGTTGGTACACCTATGATGGAACGGGCGATGGAGCAACTAAACGTACAGCTGAACAGGCTGACCCGCTCCTTGCGTCGCGCCAGGACCGTCGAGCTCCCGGAAGGTATAGCCTATCGACCAAAGGACATACATAATCGACAGGGCATAACAGGAGGCTTTAGCTATATCTATAGCATATTGTATATTCATGCTAATACATATAGTCATTAAATGTTTGAATTACAGTATCATCTGACAGTTTGTCAATAACAAGGCGGAAGCCAGCAACCCTTGAGGGCATTAGACATTTCCCTGTCTACAGACTGGATGCTGGATAGGGTATTATTCTAACCATATAATAATAATAACAATATGATACGAATCTAGTGAGACCAACTGATACATACTATGTTTCATGATACAAAAACGAAGGAGTGATTGAAAGATGTCATGGTCATACAAGCCTAGTGGTGACATAAAGTAATGGGTTGCCTAGGCTGCATATACAGACAGACCTGTCAGTAAATAGACTATTCAGACTGACTTCACAGACTGAGTTCAGTAGGAAGCATAGCTGTTATGGAAGGTGATCCCCTTCTCCCTCGTTGATTACTGTATTCTGTCCCCTTTCTTCTATTCATCCAGAAGTGCATGTCTATGATCTAACTAACAACACCATTATATTACCACTGTACTCATGTCCATGTCTGACAACAGCAACAACATTACCTTTGAGGTGAACTCAATATCTAATGGAGTAGGAAACGTGTTTTGTCTTATACAGGAAGTGCTTTGTCTTGTACAGGAAGTGCATTCTTGAGTTTGAGGCACTACATTGTGCAATCCTTTTTGACAGCCCAGCTGATAGTGTCTGGTTTGAAGGAAGTGCAGTCACCTGATAGTGGTTGTACATTAGTAATTATGGCTGCACAAAGTATGAGTCAATAGCTAATACACAGAGAGCTCTGCCTTTGGAGGTTAGAACTAAGAATACTGATTTTAGCACAGGAAGATCTTTGTTCTTTAATTTCACAATGATCAATGACACACCCTCTCCCTGTTGCTCCCCTCACAGACAATGAAACCGCAGTCTACACACTCATGCCAATGGTTATGGCTGACCAGCACAGGTATGGACGTGTGTGTGTGTGATGGATACAGTGGAAGTTGTCAACATTGGTTCCCTGTATATTCATTATCTGACATGTCTGTCTTGTCCCTGAAGGTCGGTTTCTGAATTACTCCTCAACTCCAAGTTTGATGTGAACTATGCTTTCGGACGAGTCAAGAGAAGTCTACTTCACATTGCTGCCAAGTAAGGAATGTTTTCATTTCTATAACTGATTGTTCTAATTGTTCCATTGTTTTGTTAGAAACCAACCAGAACAGCCTAGTCTCTCCAGCGTCTATTTATATCACAGTGGTGTGTCTGATGAAACTCTGCATCTGGTGTGATGTCTGTGATGTGTCTGTGATGTGTCTGTGATGTGTCTGTGTGTGTGTGTGTGTGTGTGTGTGTGTATTCTACATCTATTTGTGTATTGCGGTGCTTGTGAACGTGTTGGTTCTTGTGTTGTAGCTGTGGATCAGTGGAGTGTCTGGTCCTACTGCTAAAGAGAGGAGCGAACCCTAACTACCAGGACATCTCAGGATGCACCCCTCTGCACCTGGCTGCCAGAAATGGGTAGGATACTGTACATACTGCACACTCACTATAGTACTCTGCTGCCACCCTTTGGTAGGGAGGCAGAATACACCTTTACATGGTGATCACAGTTGATGTTGATGATAGTGATGATGATAATGTTTAGAGTTGTATATCATCTTTCCTCCCTATAGGCAGAAAAAGTGTATGGGCAGACTACTAGAATACAATGCAGACGTGAACATCTGCAACAACGAGGGACTGACAGCTGTGAGTATCACTGTGAAGTCATGTGTATAGACAGACCAGTACTGCTGTTCTATTGTTATCATATCTCGGGATGTAGTGCTATTAAAAATGGTGAACGCAGGTCAAGACTGCGTACAGTAAATGCCATTAACACACTAAAAAGGTGTGTATACAGGGTTTACTTATGTTTATGCTTTACTACATCCCTCCTCTCCTCCTCTTCCTCCCCCTCCTCCTCCTCTAGATCCACTGGTTGGCTGTGAACGGGCGGACTGAGCTGCTTCATGACCTGGTGCAGCATGTTACTAACGTGGATGTAGAGGATGCCATGGGACAGACTGCCCTCCATGTAGCCTGCCAGAACGGACACAAGACTGTGAGTAGATAATGATTGTGTTAATTTGGAACCTGCCAGTGTTGTTATATATTCAAGTTTCAAAGTGTATTAATCTTAACTTCATGATTAGTTCCATCATGAATAACATGATTAATACCATGATGGATGATGGGTATGTCTCTCTTCTCTCTTTCCCTCTTCCTCATTTGCCTGTGTGTGGTTGATGATGTCATCAGACGGTGCAGTGCCTGCTGGACAGTGGAGCGGACATCAACAGACCTAACTGCTCTGGGGCCACACCCCTCTACTTCGCCTGCAGGTCACTATATACAGTAGTACAATAACGATGATGCAATACTTCCTCATCTTTCTTCCTATTGTAGATGGAATATGAACTACGCCATCGTACAAGGCTATTAATGGGAGGAGGAGGTATTGGAGGAGGTATTGGAGGAGGAGGAAGAAGCAGGCGGATAGAATATGAAGAGACCAAAGAACAGTGATCACAGCCAGACAGCTGTTCAGAGATATGTCCCAAACGTCAGCAGCACACTCCAATCCCTGTCAGTCCTCTGATGGTCTCTATGCAGTCTGTCTCATTCAGATGATAAGAATAGGAACTCCTCCCTCAGCTTCAGAGAGAGGGAGAATAATGAGGTTCCTATTAATTCAGAGCATGACAGTGACACCCCAGCCTTCCTTTGAGTGCTGTGTATTAAGCCACACACACACAGAGAGGATGAGCAGGGCTGGAGACTAGAGTGACCGTATAATTATCTGATCTTTTGTTTTGATTTTGTTTCACTTGTACATTAGTCAGTTCCCATTAAGGAGGCTCTATCTGAAAAGTACTGTGATAAGAACAATTAGTCTGTAATGAACTGTGGATAAATTAAGTGTTGTTTTACTGTTAAGTGACTGCATCACAGAGTATATCAATCTGAATGAAGTGGCTGGCCCACCAGCTAATGTACCTGTCTGGTGAATGAAATCATACACTGGACATCTTGATTTGGTACAGGCCCTTCTCAGATGTCCAACCCTGACTCCAGCCTTCTATTGACCTTATGTATTGTTATATAGAGTTTAAACCTTAACCAACACTAACACTATAAGTTGTTAGAACTGTGTGTGAGCCTTAGTCATAGTGGCTATAGGGTTAAGTTTATTACCATTTGTAGGTGCGATGATATACATTGACATTTCTTTACGATAAGACACAAGCGCCGAAGTAAAAAGGAGTAGAGAGGAATGTTAAAATCATACAAGAATAGATTGAATACATTAAAGCTCTACTTATTGTCCCCAGCCACGGTCAAAGGGACACGGCACAGATCCTTCTCTCTCGAGGGGCTAAGTACCTGCCTGACAAGAATGGAGTCACCCCTCTGGATCTGTGTGTACAGGTGAGCATTACCATGACAACACATGGCTAATATAACAAACAAGCACCAAGAACACAGCATTTGTCTGTCTCTTTACTCTTTATGATCCCGCTGTGTTGATGTGTGGGTGTGTTGTTCAGGGTGGTTATGGGGAGACGTGTGAGATCCTCATCCAGCACCACGGCAGACTGTTCCAGACACTCATCCAGATGACGCAGAATGATGACATCAAAGAGAGTATGGTACATATTCTACTGTCATATCTGTCTCGCTCTGTTATTAGAGAAATGAATAGGTTAATTTCCACACACCTGTTTTTCTATTAGAAAGTGCTTTTAGGCATATTTTCGTGTGTGTGTGTGTGTGTGTGTGTGTGTGTGTGTGTGTGTGTGTGTGTGTGTGTGTGTGTGTGTGTGTGTGTGTGTGTGTGTGTGTGTGTGTGTGTGTGTGTGTGTGTGTAGCTCAGGCAGGTTCTAGAGCATGTCTCCCAGCAGAGTGACAGTCACTACCAGAGGATCCTGACCGGTCTAGCAGAGGTGGCCACTACTAATGGTCATAAACTCCTCAGGTAAACCTCTGATTGACTAGGCCCCCAGCCAGACCTGAGGCAAATGCATATGGAAGTGCAATTCAGTTATTCAAATGCAATACGCATGTAACAATGCGGCAGGTAGCCTAGCGGTTAGAGCGTTGGGCCATTAACCGAAAGGTCGCTGGTTTGAATACCCAAGCTGACAAGGTGAAAAACCTGATGATGAGTCCTTGAGCAAGGCACTAACCCTAATTTGCTCCAGGGGCTGACCCTGTAGGTAGGCCGTCATTGTAAATAAGAATTTGTTCTAAACTGACTTGCCTAGCTAAATAAAGGTTAAATAAAAAAACAGCAACACCACTACCAAAAAACGAGTAATTTAGGGGTAAAGGTTTCTTCTCTTCCTTACTCATTGTCTGTCTCCTCTCCAGTCTCTCCAGTAGCTACGAGGCTCAGATGAAGAGCCTGCTGAGAATCATCCGGATCTTCTGCCATGTCTTCCGCCTGGGCCCTTCCTCTCCCAATAACGGGAATGACATGGGATACAATGGGAACAAGACGCAGCGCAGCCAGGTCTTTAAGGTCAGTATGGGGTTGAGATGTAGTACATGGTCTGAATCAGAAGAGGGCGTTGAGATATTGTTCACCATCTCCTGATCGCCTGATCCATGACATGTTCTGGTGCATGACCTTGTTTGTTTGTGTGTGTGTTTTTGTGTGTCAGCATCTACCCCTCTCTTTCTTTCTCTTCCTCTCTCTCTCTCTCTCTCTCTCTCTCTCTCTCTCTCTCTCTCTCTCTCTCTCTCGCTCTCTCCATCCCTCTTTCTCTCTCTCCTTCACTCACTCAGTCTCTTTCCTTGCCTGCCCCTTTCCTCTCTCTCTCTTATTTCCTTCAGCCGTTGGAGTTGCTGTGGCACTCTCTAGATGAGTGGTTGGTGTTGATCTCTACAGAGCTGGAGAAGAGCCACCAGAACCCCTCCATCTCTTCCTCCTCAGGGAGCGAGATCGCCTCCCTCCTCCTCAAACAACGTGGCGAGGTCGACTCCACCTCGACCCCCGCCGTCTTCACAGTGGCACCCTTGCTGCCCCCCTCCATGCACCTACCCCCTCCGCTGGACCCAGAGGTTGACAAGAGGACCCCGGACGTTGTTATTGAAAAGCCGGAGGTATACGCAGACGGAGAGGATGTCATCTCTATGACAGCCAATCGGCTCAGCGCGGTGATCCAGGCCTTCTACATGTGCTGTTCCTGTCAGATGCCACAGGGGTGAGAATGACCCCTGACCTCTAACCCAGGGATGGGCAACCCTGGTTTTTGGTGGCCTGAGTGTCTGCTGTTTTCTTTTTTGGCCTGGCTCTTGATTGCACACCTGATTTTACAGATCTATATCGGCCACTAAATGACAGAGTAAGGGTTCCTCTCATAATCTCCTAGTTTCACAGAGATACTTTATGACAGTGATACTTTATGTAACTCTTCCTCCTTCAGATCCCCTCTATGTGTGTAGTCTTGGGAAATAATGGAGCTTTAATGTCTCCTATCTAGCCCCCTGGCTAGATAATTACATTTTAATTAGATCATTAAACTCATCCTAATTGAATGCTGAATAGGAGCCACTGTTATTGGCCCTATGCTGCTGTAGTAGAACAATATGCCTGTGTTTGTCCTTCCCAGGCCTGCTCTTCATTAGCTGATAGCCTGGCTGTTCCCCTGTCAGGGAAACACTATTTAAATAATACAGGTTAGAGGGATCAGATCCACTCATTATAATAGACAGATGTTGCAATACTTATCTCTGTGTTGTGGTCTTCTGAAACACAGCTCCTGGTTATGTAGTGAGTGTGTTAATTCTCTTATTCTCTTGCTTTGTATTCTTTTTTTGTCTCCCTCTTTCCTCCTCCATCTTTCTCTTGCTCCCTCTGTGTTTCCTTGTCTTTCCTCATCCAGAATGACGTCTCCTCGCTTCATAGAGTTTGTCTGCAAGCATGACGAGGTGCTCAAATGTTTCGTAACCAGGTGAGTCCTTTGACAGGTTCTTAGACTTCTGTTTCTTACCCAGACACTTCTTATCAATCTCTCTAACTTAACCTGTCGTTTTTCTCTCGCTCTCACTCTCATTCTCCATCTCTCTCGCTCTCTTTCTCCATCTCTCTCGCTCTCAGGAATCCAAAGATCATCTTTAACCATTTCCACTTCCTGTTGGAATGTCCGGAGCTCATGTCCCGCTTCATGCACATAATCAAAGGCCAGGTGAGATCTGTGATTGGCTGGTCTATCAGTCAACTTCCTGGTTGTGTATCTGCTGTAGTCTCTCTCTCTCCCTCTCCCTCTCTCTCTCTCTCTCTCTCTCTCTCTCTCTCTCTCTCTCTCTCTCTCTCTCTCTCTCTCTCTCTATGTCCCTCTGAAGTGCTCCCTCTGGGGACTCGAGTGGCTTTGAAACGCCCGTGTCTACCATGCAGGATCATTTAACAGCGTTATTGCCATGGCGATAACACTTGTCTTAACTTCCTTTATATAGCTTCATAAATGTTAAGTGCCTGTTCTAAGTTGTGTGTAGTGTTCCACTCTCACTCCCCACTTTTCATATTTGAGTGGTGGATGGTGTGGCAAGCCTCGTTACCTCTGGATTATATCCCACCTTGGAATAAGAGTTTTAATTACAGATTTTCACCTGAAGAAGACTATTCCAGCTCCCTCTCAGTATGCACAGGAGCCCCAGGGGAAGCTCTCTCTGTCTCTGTCTCTGTCTCTCAGTTTCTCATCTGTCTCTCAGTTTCTCCCCAGCTCATCGCTTAGAGAGAACAAAGGCATTCAAATTTTATGCAAATATAAACGCAACTCTTTCCCTCTGGATTTTTCAGACACTGTATTTCAACACTTGAGGCTTTTGAACCATTGGTTTAGACACTGTCTCAGAGTTGAAAGTGTAGAGAGAGATAATGAGTTTTGGGAAGTCCTGTGGCTGGTATTTAGTTAGGATAATTATAAGATATTATAAGGGGGTTATACATGCTTATGAAGTCTTGTAATACATTAGAACTGCATCAAAATGCACTATACCTGCAGCCTAGAAGTAAAGTGTGACTGTTTCTTCCCCTCACAGCCCTTCAAGGAGCGGTGTGAGTGGTTCTATGAGCACCTATTGGCAGGACAGCCAGACTCAGACATGGTCCATCGACCTGTCAACGAGAACGACATCCTGCTAATCCACAGAGGTACCCAGCCCACACTGAGCCATCCTTCATACAGTTATAACCTATCCTTCCTGTACAGCTAACCCCACTGACCGTCCTTTATACAGTATAATCCATCGTTCCTGTACAGCTAACCCCACTGACCATCCTTCATACAGTATAACCCATCGTTCCTTTATAGCTAACCCCACTGACCATCCTTCATACAGTATAACCCATCGTTCCTGTACAGCTAACCCCACTGACCATCCTTTATACAGTATAATCCATCGTTCCTGTACAGCTAACCCCACTGACCATCCTTTATACAGTATAACCTATACTTCCTGTACAGCTAACCCCACTGACAATCCTTCATACAGTATAACCCATCGTTCCTGTACAGCTAACCCCACTGACCATCCTTTATTCAGTATAAACTATCCTTCCTGTACAGGTAACCCCACTCACCGTCCTTCATCCTCAAATGTCTTACACTCCATCCAGTAATGTATCAGTGTTACTCTCTTTCTATTTCTTTCTCTTTTCTCTCAGAGTCCATATTCAGCAGCAGCTGTGCGATGGTCTCCAAATCGACCAATGAGAAGCTCAAACAGGGCATCGCCGTACGATTCCATGGAGAGGAAGGAATGGTGGGTATTATCAGTGTCTGTCTGACCTGGGTTTAAATAGTATTTATTTTCTTTCAAATACTTTAGTTTAGCAACTCTTGATTGAACTTGCCTAGCGCAATGGAAACAATGGAATTGTTCCCAAAATGCAAAGGGAATTGGGTCCCATGTCAGCCCATGCGCAGTGTTAGCAGTGGACCTTTAGTTGACCTGTGACCCTTGTGTTCCAGGGCCAGGGCGTGGTGAGGGAGTGGTTTGACGTCCTGTCCAATGAGATCATCAATGCAGACTACGGCCTCTTCACCCAATCAGCGGACGGTGAGAAACCTTGCGATTGGCTGATGAGATGTTTGTTTGTATAAATTGTTTGTTTTTTACTGTAATTGAGGGTGTATTTTCCTCCCTCACTGTTTTTCTTTTAATGTTGTTACCTTGCATCATAATCAAAATACTTTGTTTGTTAATGATATGTTTGTATGCCTAGTCTAGCTGTATATTGTGACTGTTGAATGTTTGGCCCTCTCTTGCATCAGAATCCAAATACCTATTCAGGATAGGTAAGTAAGAAGATCAAAGCTTGACTGGTATTTGTTTGTTTGTCACTGTGTTTGTGTGTGTCTCACAGGCACCACATTCCAGCCCAACAGTAACTCGTCAGTGAACCCTGATCATCTGAACTTCTTTCGGTTTGCGGGTCAGATCCTGGGGTTGGCTCTTTACCACCGTCAGCTGGTCAACATCTACTTTACCCGCTCCTTTTACAAACACATACTGGGTAACAGACACACATTCTATAGTGGATTGTTAGCATTATGTAATGTGCGTTCAGGAATCTCAGTGAACTACCAGGGTGTATCCTCTGCTTGAGCAGGTTATTACATTTGGAACTGGGTTATTATACAGTTGTTAGTGTTTATTTATTTATTTTGTAACCACTTTTTCTCCCCAATTTCGTGATATCCAGTTCGTAGTTATGGTCTTGTCCCATCGCTGCAACTTCCGTACGGACTCGGGGGGGGGCGAAGGTCGAGAGCCATGCGTCCTCCGAAACACGATTCTGCCAAGCCACACTGCTTCTTGACACACTGGTCGCTTAACCCGGAAGCCAGCCGTACCAATGTGTCGGAGAAAACACTGTACACCTGGTGACCGAAGTCAGCGAGCATGCACCTGGCTGCCACAAGGAGTCGCTAGAGTGTGATGGGACAAGGACATCCCAGCCGGCCAAACACTCCCCTAATCCGGACCACGCTGGACCAGCGCCGCCTCATGGGTCTCCCGGTTGCGGCCGGCTGCAGTTGTTAGTGTTTTTAAAGTGATTTACAGTGATGCTACAGGGTTGTAACAGAATGTATGCTGTCTGTATGTCCAGGGATCCCAGTGAACTACCAGGACGTGTCGTCCATCGATCCCGAGTATGCCAAGAACCTGCAGTGGATCCTGGACAACGACATCAGTGACCTGGGACTGGAGCTCACCTTCTCTGTGGAAACAGACGTGTTCGGCGCCATGGAGGAGGTGCCACTCAAACCTGGTGGGACTAGCATCATCGTCACCCAGGACAACAAGGTGAGCCAGCCTATCACGGAAGGAGGATCTGAAACTCTTAACCCCTAGTTTCTTTAGCTCTCAACATCAGCCAGGTGAGAATAGCTATGCCTGGCCATTTTTCTACGGCTGGCCATGCTTTCCACCTGGCGACCCCTACCCCGGGCCAACAGCTCTGCAACCCCCGCAGCAACTTGCCCAAGCCCCCCCTGCTTCTCCTTCACCCAAATCCAGATAGCTGATGTTCTGAAAGAGCTGCAAAATCTGGACCCCTACAAATCAGCTGGGCTTGAAATCTGGACCCTTTTTTTCTAAAATTATCCTCCGCTATTGTTGCAACCCCTATTACTTGCCTGTTCATCCTCTCTTTCGTATCGTCAGAGATCCCTAGAGATGGAAAGCTGCCGCGGTCATCCCCCTCTTCAAAGGGGGAGACACCCTAGACCTAAACTGTTATAGACCTATATCCATCCTCCCCTGCCTTTCTAGTCTTCGAAAGCCAAGTTAACAAACAGATCACTGACCACTTCGAATCCCACCGTACCTTCTCCGCTATGCAATCTGGTTTCCGAGCTGGTCGTGGGTGCACCTCAGCCACGCTCAAGGTCCTAAATGATATCATAACACCCATCGATAAAAGACAGTACTGTGCAGCCGTCTTCATCAACCTGGCAAAGACTTTCGACTCTGTCAATCACAGTATTCTTATCGGCAGACTCAACAGCCTCGGTTTCTCAAATGACTGCCTCGCCTGGTTCACCAACTACTTTTCAGATAGAGTTCAGTGTGTCAAATCGGAGGGCCTGTTGTCCGGACCTCTGGCAGTCTCTATGGGGGTGCCACAGGGTTCAATTCTCGGGCCGACTCTATTCTCTGTTATTATCAATGATGTCGCTCTTGCTGCTGGTGACTCTCTGATCCACCTCTGCGCAGACGACACCATTCTGTATAAATCTGGCCCTTCATTTGACACTGTGTTAACAAACCTCCAAACAAGATTCAACGCCATACAACACTCCTTCCGTGGCCTCCAACTGCTCTTAAATGCTAGTAAAACTAAATGTATGCTCTTCAACCAAACGCTGCCCGCACCTGCCTGCCTGACTAACATCACTACTCTGGACGGGTCTGACTCAGAATATGTGGACAAATACCTAGGTGTCTGGTTAGATCGTAAACTCTCCTTCCAGACTCACATTAAACAACTCCAATCCAAAATTACATCTAGAATCGGCTCCCTGTTTCGCAACAAAGCCTCCTTCACTCATGCTGCCAAACATGTCGTCATAAAAATGACTATCCTACCGATCATTGATTTTGGCGGTGTCATTTACAAAATATCCTCCAACATTCTCCTCAGCAAATTGGAGTCTATCACAGTGCCATCCATTTTGTCTTGTTGGCTGGCCCTCACTACATATTCGTCACAAACCCACTGGTTCCAGGTCATCTCTAAGTCCTTGCTAGGTAAATCCCCGCCTTAGCTTAGCTCACTGGTCACCATAGCAACACCCACCCATAGCTTGCGCTCCAGCAGGTATATTTCACTGGTCACCCCAAAAGCCAACACCTCCTTTGGCCGCCATTCCTTCTAGTTCTCTGCTGCCAATGACTGGAACAAATTGCAAAAATCCTTGAAGCTGGAGATTCCTATCTCCCTCACTAACAGCATCAGCTGTCAGAGCTGCTTACTGATCACTGCACCTGTATATAGCCCATTTGTAAATAGCCCACCCCAACTACCTCGTCCCCATACTGCTATTTTTGCTCATTTGCACCCCATTATCTCTGCCCATACCAAAGGCATATTTGCACATCATCATCTGCACATTTATCACTCCAGTGTTAATGCTAAATTGTAACTATTTCACCACTATGGCCTATTTATAGTCCTACCTCACTAATCTAACTACATTTGCACTACCTGTATATAGGTCATCTATAGTGTCATTGACGTTTGTTTATCCCATGTGTAATTCTGTTGTTTTATTGTCACACTGCTTTGCTTTATCTTGGCCAGGTCGCAGTTGTAAATGAGAGCTAGTTCTCAACTGGCCTACCTGGTTAAATAAAGGTGAAATAAAACAAATAGCAGATGATTGACAGGTCATGCAGAAGGAAGTTGTGATGTGATGTAGACTGCTCCCCCTGTATTCTGTAACACTTATGACCTTATATGATTAATATGTCATGTGTATATGATGTGTGTGCGTGTGTGCTTGTCTGTGTTTGACAGTTAATTGAGCATGTAGTACCACAGCTGGCCTGCAGGTGGTAATGTTCTGAAAGGAAGAAGCCTGTGAACGAGACTGTGTTAGAGGGCTGCCCAAAGAACAACCATGCTCTACCTTAGTGAATGTTCCCTATATAAACATCTCTCTCTCTCTCTCTCTCTCTCTCTCTCTTTCTCTCTCGCTCGCTCGCTCGCTCTCTCAGGCGGAGTATGTCCAGTTGGTAACAGAGTTGAGGATGACACGAGCCATCCAACCCCAGATAAATGCCTTCCTGCACGGGTTCCACACCTTCATTCCCCCCTCCCTCATCCAGCTGTTTGACGAATATGAATTGGTTAGTGTCCTCGCTTTTCCTCTCTTCTCCTTTACCTCTCCTCTTTCTCTGCTCTCGCCTGCTCGCCTAGCGGGGTCTGATGCAGGGATTGATTGGCCTTGTCTGGCTCGGGGGTGTCAACGGGATGTTGGGGTCACTTTGAGGCCCCTCGCCGGACTCAGATCAGATTTTGTTTCTGTGTGTGTCGGGAAAATCCATGTCCTCACTAGTCCCTGGATCGATAGGGTGTCATGGTGATTATCTGGCCCACCGGTTGTTATTGGACGTGTGTGCAGGTACAAGCATCGGTCACATGGTCACAGCTCGCCTGCTGACAACACTCAGACTCAGTGGTGAGGAGAGTTTACGTCTGCTCTGTTTACCACTGAACCACCCGTATTCAGTTGCGTTAGAAAAGCACCACTGTGTCTTTGTCATCATGATTCTGAACAGAAGAAGCATTAAATAATGTTTTATAAGTCGGTTGTATATAATGCATGTGTCCTGACTGCTACTCCATGTATCTTCCTCTGTGTGGGTGTCCATGTGTGGGTGTAGGAGTTGTTGCTGTCTGGGATGCCAGAGATCGATGTGCAGGACTGGCACAGGAACACAGAATACACCAG
Source organism: Thymallus thymallus (assembly GCA_023634145.1). Lineage (NCBI taxonomy): Eukaryota > Metazoa > Chordata > Actinopteri > Salmoniformes > Salmonidae > Thymallus > Thymallus thymallus. The sequence continues at coordinate 17,939,679 of CM042416.1, forward strand.
TGGCTATGACCTGGAGGAACCTGTCATCCAGGTGAGTTGGCTCTGACCGGGGAGGACTCTTTTTAATGTAACACCACCTCATCAGAGAGGAGGACACTTTTTTTTACTGAAACACCTCCAAATCAGAGAGATGTGCAACAGGCTTGGCTGGTCTTAACACCTCCTCCCAGGCTGGCTTAGTGGTTTAAAGTTGATTCTCTTGTCAGATTCTCTTATCTCACAATGGTTTTCATTTGGTTTAATGTGGATTCTCTTGTCTTGTAGTGGTTCTGGAAAGTGGTAGAAAGCCTTACACAAGAGGAGAGGGTCCTACTGTTGCAGTTTGTCACTGGCAGGTGAATTTCTAATTTCTAATAGTCAGTGTATGTGTGTCATGTGAGTTTCTTACAGTAATTCCCTCAAAGCCATTGTAAGTAACTTACTCTCACTCCTGTCCTGTCTAATTCCTCTTTCATGTCCCTGTCAGCTCTAGGGTACCTCATGGTGGCTTTGCCTTTCTGATGGGAGGTAGTGGCTTACAGAAGTTCACTATTGCCTCTGTACCATACACATCAAACCTACTGCCTACCTCCAGCACCTGGTAAGGACCGCACACACACACACACACACACACACACACACACACACACACACACGAGAGCAGCATACTGACAGAAAAAGCACTAGAGGGCAGTATGGTGCCTCTGTCTTGTGTGTGTGTGTGTTGCTTTAGTGCACTGGTATAGAAGAGAGGGGCGAGAGGGGAAAAACAGGGAATGGTTTCTGCATGTTGGAATGGTTTCTGCTGTCGGTCTTTGCTTTGGGAGGTAGAAATCACCACTGTACTGTATACTACAGCAGCTGGATATGATATGAGACATAATGACATGCCATCAATCTGCAGTGAACCACAGGAAACTACGTTGACCATGATCCTCCTCTCCTGTTTCTTCCACAGCATCAACATGATGAAACTCCCAGAATACCCCAGCCAGGAGGTCCTGCGGGACAGGCTGCTGGTTGCCCTGCATTGTGGGAGCTACGGGTACACCATGGCGTGACGCTGGCTGCAGCTGTGTCTCAGTGGGACTCCTCTGGTCCATGCACTTTGTGTGTGTGTGTGTGCACGCGCATGGACATGGACACATCAGTGCAGGGAATCCATCCAACACTTCCTAATCCAAACATCTTTCACCTATATATGTGGTAGTTTGTTTTAGCTGAGCAGATTATATTCTATGGACAGAGCTAGGTATGATTTTTTATAAGATAAAATAAACAAGCTTACAGTAATTTCAACCCATTTGAAGGCTAAGGAAATGAGATTCCCCTAATTTCACTCTGAACTGCCAAAAACATGTTACCATGGTCACAACAACAACTCTACCCAGACCTCTTATCCACTACAGACTGGCCTCACAGCATCACTTCCACAACATGAAGCCAGTCAGCTGGGTTCAGAGTGCATGTCTTCCTTTTAGTCTTTCTCCTTTGACATTCTTCTCCTGAAACATGGTAATATGGAATAATCTGGTTGGTGTGTATTTTTAGAGTCTATAATGATATTACGTTTAAGAGGGTGTGGCCAGGTGGTTTGACATGTGTTTACCAGGGATGTAGTCATAAAAAGGTGGTACAGATTCTGGCCTGAAAGTAACATAAACACTAATGCAAAAAATGCAAATGAATCCCAAAATAAATAGAAGCATTAACGGTGCTTACAGGCGTTTACAGTACATCCCTGATCTTCACAGCTGCCTAACCACAACTCCCTCACCCTATAAGGTACATGTCTCATGTGGCTCTACTTTGTGAGATTCTTCAGTTTGGTGTCGTTCTGTTGTATTGGAATGTGTTAGTCTGTCATCTGCAGCTGTATCTCTGTGTCCTTGTAGAGATCATTAGGGCCCAGTTTTTACAAAAGTTATCTATCCGTATTTCGCCTATCAGATAGGATTCAATTCATAGAAATGGAATGGATAGAACAGATTAATAATTAACTTCTATTTAGTCTATTTCTGTGTATTCAATCCTATCCGGATAGAAAACCTTTGAAAAACTGGGCCCAGTAGTCAGTCATCCCTTTCTATAGTATCTGACTGTCAGGACTCTCTGGCTGTATCCCAAAAGGCTCCGTATGCTACAGTAATGCAGTATCAAGGGAATAGGGTGCCATTTGGGACGCTAACTATGTTTACCATGTTGTATTTCTCCCAGCTACAGTATATAGAACTTAGTGACAAAGGTTTGGTCAGCAGTTCTAAAAATAAGAGCCAGTTTTATTTTGATAGCTTTTAGTTTTTATCCCACCTAAACGTTATGGTGAACACATTTCTAAAAAGGGACAGAATCATATCATGACTTGACATATCATGAATGGAGCTAAGACATGTTTTATTCTTGATCCTTGATTTAAATTACTGTAATTCTTTACAATGATGTTTAAATGTAAATACTTGTTTATATTTCATATTATTTATCAGTATTGTTTTAAATGTTTGACTTTTTTTTTCTCCAATTGTAATCCGATGATGTTGTTTATTGTATACAGAGCCTTTTATAGATATTTCTGCAAATGACTCAAAACATTAAAGTATGTATTTTACCATAAACATAATACATTGTTTAAACTTTGAGATTGTTCCCCCCCCCCCTTTACACAAACTGTTAGTGAGTGATTTTGGGAGAGCATTGTGTAATGCTGGTAAAGTGTGTGTGTGTGTGTGTGTGTGTGTGTGTGTGTGTGTGTGTGTGTGTGTGTGTGTGTGTGTGTGTGTGTGTGTGTGTGTGTGTGTGTGTGTGACTGGACATATGTGCCCTCAGCATATGCATTCCATCTCTCTCACACACACACTCACCATGACCAAAGCCACATTCTAAACACACATTATGTTCACCATAGCAACGCCAACGTCTGGTTGAGTACACACACAGGCAGCGCAGCATGAACAGGCCCTAGGCTGGCTAAGACGTGGACCCGTCCTATGTCCCCCCTGACAACCCAGAGAGATAAAGAGAACCGAGAGAAAATGTAAAAGTGGTTGGATATGTCGGTAGAACAGGGAGAGAAAAGGTGTCCATCACATTCTACCAGATACTTTCGCCACACTTACATGCACTCATTATTATTTCATGTGTTAACTATTCATCCTCATACTCCAGCCTCTCCTCTGTGTACTTGTGTGACACATTCCGGTGATAACACACACACAGTGCTTTAGACACCGTCAGGCAATACCACTGCACTTTAGAGTAGATTCTTACCTTTGACCTCCAGAGTTCTTCATTTGGCTGGTTGTGGTTTTTCTGATTGTTCTGTGCCCTCCGGCAGAGATAAATGCACTCCTAGTTTGGCCTCTGTGGAGTTATTACCTCTGCTGTGTTCACCCTTTCTCTCTTTCTTATACATACACACACACACACACACACACACAACCACTGACTGCGTACATGTCATCTACTACAGTACAAACTGCACAAAGCAATGAGGCTGAAAATGTGGTCGTGTAGATTGTCACTCCCCTTCGGCTTGTTGTAGTGCAGACACTGGGGCATATTTCACCAAGGTAATGACCTGTAGGCAGAGCGCTACAGAGAACTACCATCACATAGACAGATTTGGGGGTGGAATCATCCCTCTCGCTTTGCCTGTTCCTCTCTGCTACAGTGTGCCTTCAGAACATATTCACACCCCTTGACTTTTTCCACATTTTGTTGTGTTACAGCCTGAATTTAAAATGGATTACATTGATATTTATTTGCCACTGGCCTACACACAATACTCCATACTATGAAGGTAGAACTATGTTTTTAGTTTCTTCACATAATAAGTTGCATGGACTGTGTGCAATAATAGTGTTTAAAAATGTTTAATGACTACCTCATCTATGTACCCCACACATACAATTATCTGTAAGGACCCCTAAGTTTCAAACCAGGAAAATCTGGTTCAGTCTGCTTTCCACCAGACACTGGGAGATTAATTCACCTTTCAGCAGGACAATAACCTAAACACAAGGCCAAATCTACACTGGAGTTGCTTACCAAGAAGACAGTGAATGTTCAACAGTGGCCGAGTTACAGTTTTGAATCTACTTGAAAATCTATGGCAATACCTGAAAATGTTTGTCTAGCAATGATCAAAAACCAGTTTGACAGAGCTTGAAGAATTTTGAGAAGAGAATTGGAACATTTTGCACAATCCAGGTGTGGATAGCTCTTAGAGTTACCCATAAAGACTCACAGCTGTAATCACTGCCAAAGGTGCTTCTACAAAGTATTGACTCAAGGGTGTGAATACTTACAGTATGTAAATTAGATATTTCTGCATTTAATTTTCAATACATTTCTAAAAGCATGTTTTCACTGTCATTATGGGGTATTGTGTGTATTTTTTATTCAGGCTGTAACACAACACAATGTGGAATAAGTCAGAGTATGAATATTTTCTGAAGGCACTGTATGTTTTATCAGGAGATAAAACGGCCGACATGTTGGTTAATGACATCACAAGCGGCTCTCACCATGGCACCCTAACTAACCGTCCCTCTGATTGGTGCTGTTGCTGCCAGCTTAAGCCTCACCTTGTCCCTGCGGTCCCTCTCATTCAATTATGGGTGAAAGTCGAGAGGGTGTGTGTTGTGGGTATACTCGCCAGAGCTTAGTAAGCATTTAAAACGCAAAGACGTACTGTACTGTACTTAGACGGTCAGCAGTATATCTCCATCTGATTTACATCGATGTATCCTGGTTAGACCGTCTGGGCTACACGTGTCTTTGTTACATTTGATGAGCTGTGGGTTATGTGCTTACAACTGGCAGCAATAGGGAGGGACATTACTGATTCAGTTTCCTGATGTTCACCTACAGTACATGTTTGCCAGCATACAGCCTTTCTGTACAGTAGGGCCACTCTGAATGAGATACAGTAGGTTGCCTTTGAATGATGGAGATGTGTATGCGGTGGTGGCAACTGTTACATCCCACTGGACAAAAACTGGTTGAATTAACGTTCTTTCCATGTCATTTAAACCCCCCAAATGAATCTGTTGACGTTTATGCAATGTGGAAAACTAATTGGATTTGCAAGAAGTAATCATCCTAAGGGCATTTCGTCTTTTTTTCCCAAAACTTTTAACCTAAATATAATTGGTGAAATTCTTAGTTGATTTTACGTTGAATTCACATTAGTTGACAACTCATCCAAATGTAAATCAAAACTAGACGTTGTACTGATGTCTGTGCCCAGTGGGATAAGATTGAGCTACTATCTTCTGTGTCTTGACAAACGGACATGTTATTCCTTGAGATATCGAAGACATTGATCCTCCTCCTCCAATTCTTTCATTGGCTACTCTGAAGCATCTTGAATAAGCAGTGTTGGCAAAGGAGGTACTGTACAGTATGTGCCTCAGCACCCTCCTCTCCCTCCTCCTCCTCCTCCCTCCCCATTCTGCCTCTCCAGACCCCAGTCCCCTGCTGTGTGCCTCATTGAAGCAGACTGCAGCTCTCACAGCCGTTTACTGAGATTGGGCGGCAGACCTAACGTTCTCTGGCACCCTCGTTACAGGAGCTGCTTTCACTCGTTAATTCACTCAGCGCTCCGCCAACAAGCCAACGGAGAGGGTGGGAGCGGCGGGGGGAGGAGTGCGTGTTTGTGTGTAAGAAAGAGAGTGTGTTGTGAGAGAAAGTGTGTGTGTGTGTGAGAGAGAGAGGAGGAGAGTGTTGAGTGTGTGTGTGTGTAGGTAGGGTACAGGCAGAGCACTACCAGGGAGGATAGGGGGGCAGGATGCTTGCCAGATTGTATCGTTTTCAATGCCATTGAATATTTAGAGTGTGTCAGCTTGTGTGAATAGAGATTGTCATTCTGAATGCTGTACGCCGTGCATATTTACCCAGAGTGTCTCCTGTTGGCACATCCAGGAGCTCACATTATCTCACTAGTGTACCTATACACAATGAGGAGCAGTTTGTTCCTTGGAAGTTGGTGGAACTTATGTTTTTGGATTAACATTGGAAGCCAAACGTTTCCTGACCGGTTAAACCAAAGGTTTTTAAAATGTTTTGAGAACAGTAAACATTTAGCCCATTCTGGGAACGGTTTCAGAGTAGTTCTGAGAACATTTTACTCTGGTTCCTTTAAAGTTTTCGTGGGAGGTTTTATTAACGCTCTGAGAACTGAAATTATAGGTTTTTGAATACCTTTCTTAAAACGTGTTTGAACTCCAAGCACAGATAGGACACATGGAAATGTATTTCCTTAGGCATTAATCATGCAAAAACATGTTTTTTTTTTTATTGTGATACGGCACCATTGAGATTCAAACATATAATATTCTGGTCTCTATCCATGGAATTAGTCCACTGCTCCACCAGGATGGAGCTAGCATGTTTTCTTACACATTCAATTATGTTAATTTTAGTCTATTCAAACAACAGAAACAAGCACTCATTTTGTTGATGCTGAGAACGTAATGCATATGTTTTTAAATAACATTCTTAGAACGTTCTCTTGTGTGAAGGTTGCATGCAAAATAACCATAGGACAGCTATGCTCACACCAAGCTCTAAGAAACACATGGTTCTCAGAGCGTTAAGTGCTATGCTGTGGTGTAACGAATAATCTTTTTGAAAGGTGATATAAACGGTGATATGCGTCAGTCGTTTACAAAACAGCAGATTTCTGGCTAACCAAAAGTGAGTGGCCACGTCTGTGGCCAGAGAATAGTTATGCAGTGCTGAAGCAGGTAGGTAGTGACCTCAAGGTTGGGGGGATTATGGGAACACCGGAGGGCAGAGAGAGGCGGGGGCTGTTTTTCTATTAATTTCTCTCTCCCTCTCTCCCCCTCCCTCCCTCATGCCTGCGGCCTCAAAAGTGAGGTCAGGGATATGGTCAGGGTTGGAGTCAGTGCTTTTTCTGCCTGAGAGCCCCATAAGTGGGGCACCCAATCAAACAGCATTTGTACTACTCCATAATGTGTGTGTGTTTGCGCACAAGCATTTATGTGCACGTCCGCGTGTGTGTGTGTGCGTGTATTCTTGTGTAAGCGTGTGTGTGTATGTGTGTGTGTATGGTTTGTGTGTTTGCTATTCACATTCTCCCACATTTTAGCCTTCCTCTCCTTATTTACACATTAATGAAAACACATCAATGCCCTGGCTGAGTCGGCGGGTCAAGAGGCCAAAACGATAAACGTGTTTCTGCGTTTGAACTCTCTCCACCTCTGTTTGACTTTGATCTCTGATGTTGGCAGTTGTGAGCGTGCACGGTGTGTTTCACACTACCACGCACTGCCTCCCCTTCATAGTTGCGGTGCTCTGGGGTTCTCTCAGAAGGGTTCTGGTTCTGGAACACTGACACACATTATTGATCTGTTCATTCCATCCTTCCAATTCTGTGTCAAACAATCACATAGACCCCTGAGGTCTTCCATAATCTTTTTCAGAGTTCTGTTGAGTTTTGTCTTTTCTCTGTCTGTACTGTAATTGGCATCAGTTCAGCTTGCTTTGTTGTTTGGTTATTTTTCTTTTGTTTGTGGGTCATACATATTTTATGTTTAGAACTCTATTTAGTGTGTTACGATCTTGCCTAACTGTTGCATGTCTTTGCCTTTGCTGCGCTTTTTCAGGTATCAGGAAGCCCACACACTGTCTTTTGATAAACTCTCTTATGTCAGAGAGAAGAGAATAAGTTAAAGGAAGCAAGAGAGAAAGAGAGAGAGAGGGATGGAGAGAGAGAGAGGGAAAGAGAGAGGGAGAAGGGGTGAGGTAAGGACAGGGTTTTAGTATTACCATATCTAAGGAGAAGGTAGAAGAAAGGGATGGAATCTCCTATTTTGCTTTTTGACAGATAACAGTCTAACGCCCTGTCTTGTTTCCAAGCAATAACACATATACAATATATCCCTCCCTTCTTTCCTGGGAGAAATATGCTTACTCCTGGATAATAGGGGGAACAGAGGAAGACGTATTGTCCTGTGAAGAGCTGTGAAGAGCTCTTTGATACATTGAGATTATTACAGGCCTCTGACAGATTTTCCTGCTGGCCTGTGTGTGTGTGTGTGTGTGTGTGTGTGTGTGTGTGTGTGTGTGTGTGTGTGTGTGTGTGTGTGTGTGAAGAGCCGGCTCCAGGCATGAGCGACATAAGCAATCGATTAGGGACTCTGGCCACTAGGGGGGCTCGACCAAAATTATTATGATCATATTTTTTTAGGAACTCAGTCGGAGTCTCAACTTAATATTGACTGTAAGAATAGTAGACTAGACAAGGTGCAATTTCAAAATTTGGTTGTGCATCAGCAGTTTTTCTCTTGTTATGTCAGTCACTGACAGTCAATAAACCATGTCAGCTAACATTGCTAGGTAAGTTAGTCTAGCCAGCTATCTAAACTTGTAGTAATCATGGCATGCAGGGCACGTGCCCAGGGATTCCTGTCCTCCAGGGGGCCCCCATTGATTTTGTTAGTCACTCTCATTCACATATTATATTAACATGGCATGAGTCATGGCAAAATGTGTAGAATTGCAGGAAATTAGCTTTAAAACTGCAAAGATTTCTGTCCACCCCATGGCAAAATGTGTAGAATTACAGGACACTTGCTCTAATTAAAACTGCAACATTTTCTCTACGCATCATGGCAAAATGTGTAGAATTACAGGAAAAACTTGCTTTAATTAAAACAGCAACATTTCTCTATGCACATGGCAAAATGTGTAGAATTTCAGGAAATTAACTTTAAAATGTTTCTCTCTGCCGTCAAGTGGAGGGCCACTAAAATACTTGTCATCCAATTGTTGGACACCTCTTCGTCGTCAGTCATTCTGAGTGGACTGACTGAGTGTGGAAAGCTAAAAGAAATGTTGATGAGATTTTGGAGGTCCGACTCCTTCAAGTTTTTGGCAGTCTCAGGGAGTTTGTTCCGATCGTTCACCACGTGAAGTGATTATGCTGCAAATTGCCCTTTTGTTATCTTGGGGAGGCAGTCAGTTGTAAATAGCTGCAGAGTTATCTGGGCAGCACAGTCAGTCAGAGAGGAGAGGAGTAATTGGATAATTAATTTAGTCTTGGACAGGTCAAACGGATTTTCCTCATCTGCTTTTCCTTTCCGGCGCTCGCTCTGTGGCAAGGTCTCCAGGACACGTGATTGATGTGTGTGTGTGGGTCTGTGTCTGTGTGTGTCTGTCTGTGTGTGATTGATGTGTGCCATGGACGGATAATTACAGCACCTTCATCTCCCCTCACCCTCACCCACCTACCCTCTCACCCTCTAGACATGCAGGATGGATAATGATGATGACATGAGAGGTTGTTTCAAATGATATGTTATTTTTTCAAACACACACTATACCATGTTTAAAGGGATAGTTTACTCAGAATACAAACTAACATGATTTTCAACCTACCTTGGCTGCAGTTAATTAAGAAGGCAGTTTTGGGATATTTCGTTTCCTTTCAACACTTAATATACATATTTTGTTTCTGTTAGCATTCTCAGTAACACTTAACATTAAACGGTTCTTGTGTAATTACTGTTGGAGCAACATTTTATTAGCATGTTGTTACATAATACTTTGGTAATTGCATTTGAATTGCAGAGCAATGAGCTGAGAGTTTTTGTAACTACTGTACACAAGAGGAATAGTGACTGTTCCTTATTCCACTTCTGTAATAATTCCATTATTATGCAATAATAAGTCCTATTTAACAACAGTGTTGCTATTGTAATAATCACAAGGTTATTATGTCATGATATGATGAAATCAAATGAAAATGTTGCTCTTACTCTTTTTCACATATATGTATTTTGTTTTGGAGTGTCCCTGAGTGGATTCATAGGAGCATTGCCGATAATCACTGGAGTGTAACAACGGGAGGAAGCGGAGCAACTCACAGCCCGAATGGCACACCCCCCCTTGCGAGAATGCAGGTACATTCATTCAGATGTATTCCCATTGGTTCACTGCATATTGAAGCCTGTATTTAAAGCCTTGCAGAAGCAGCATGGGGGCAGAATGAGGAAGGAGCTCAGACGAACAGTGAAATAACAGGGAAGTGCCTACTTTTGAACTCTTTTCCACTGGACTGGATGATTTTAAAGAATGGATTTTGGAGTTTAAGGAATAGACTCTGGTTTATTGTAAATATATATTCAAAGACAGTTGTGTGGCATTGTACTTCTCAACATTTCTTTGTGCCTCAGGCCTAACCCAGAGGAGGTGGATCTGGAGTGGACAGAGCAGAAGGAAAACCATGAAAGTACTTTCCCACCCCTTAAAATGACAGTTTAGCCAATCCCACCTATTTAGTTCTGTTCAAAACAAATGTCCATACTTTTTGCTGAAATCTTGCCTCCTTGTGTTTTATGGTTACTGTGTCTGCTCTAATGTTGAGGTGATTCCATGTCCCTCATAAATGTAATTCTAGGCTATAGGCTATATTAAGATTAATATCTAAGAGCCCTCCAAACCATGTGCTTGTGATCATAGATAGATAGATAGATAGATAGATAGATAGATAGATAGATAGATAGATAGATAGATAGATAGATAGATAGATAGATAGATAGATAGATAGATAGATAGATAGATAGATAGATAGATAGATAGATAGAACTCTGGAACTGTTGGGGTGCTAGGACCTAGTTTAACAATTATGCATCCATCCGTGAGTAACTCTGTATATAGGTCTGTATAAACATACTCATGTACAGTTGTTATATCATATCACGTGCAATATTGCTAGTAATTCTTGGACCTAACTTACGTAGACATTCACTCAGGAATGCATATTAGTATCCTGTCAGTTGCACCTTTTCTCATTGCTTTTAGTATATCGAATGTGCAATACGTGCAGTTGTCTGTAATTAAACCCTGTGCACTAAGGACTGTATTTTAAGGGAATTACTATTATTACCCCAAATTATATCATACACACGTTTAGCTATTTAAGTATCTCTTCCTGTCATTTACCTGTACAGTTTGTGTAACCATGCAAGTATTCACTTATCTGTAAATATAACTGTATATTTACCTGTACAGCTAATTTAACCATGCAAAATATTAACTTACCTGTTAATTTACCCAGTCTGTCTATTAAGTAAACTATTATTACCCTCGCTCATATCATATGCATTTTTAGCTACTGAAGTATTTCTCTGCCATCGACCTGTATAGTATAGTCAACATCCACCAATGTATAGTGTACATATTCAGCCAACCACCCATACTATGCAATGTCTTTTTATAGCTTTTTTTTGCATTCCAGATATCTTGTATTTCTATACTTTTTCATACTGCCGCTCTATGTATCATGTACCGTGTATCTGTCTTTTGTGTACTTTCGTTGTGTCATTTTGCACCTGCCCTGTGTTTTGTTGTTGTAGCTGCTTGACAAAGAAATGTCCCCCTCGGGGATCAATAAAGTACCTATCTATCTATCTATCTATCTATCTATCTATCTATCTATCTATCTATCTATCTATCTATCTATCTATCTATCTATCTATCTATCTATCTATCTATCTATCTATCTATCTATCTATCTATCTATCTATCTATCTATCTATCTATCTATCTATCTATCTATCTATCTATCTATCTATCTATCTATCTATCTATCTATCTATCTATCTATCTATCTATCTATCTATCTACTTTATTGATCCCAGAGGGAAAATTTCTTTGTCAAGCAGCTACGAAACAAACACAGGGCAGGTGCAACATGCGAACGAAAATACACAAAATACAGATACACGATACATGATACATAGAGCGGCAGTATGAAAAAGTATCAAAATACAAGAAGTCTGGAGTGCAAAAAAAGCTATAAAAAGACATTGCATAGTATGGGTGGATGGCTGAATATGTACACTATACATTGGTGGATGGTTCATGGTTAACTCTACAGTACTATACAGGTCGATGGCAGAGAAATACTTAAATAGCTAATAGTGCGTATGATATGAGCGAGGGTAATAATAGTTTACTTACAGTTTTTCTCCATTGGTTTGGCTCATTTCTTGAAACAGAAATTACATTCTCAAAACAACATGGACAAACCTCCAAACCATTTGGCAATTGTTCACAACAGAATTGAATTTCTCATTCATTTCATCAAATTGCAAATGTCTAAGTACATGTCTCAATGTCTCAGTACATCTTTGCAAATTATTAAGTACAGGTAGCCTACATTTAGCACAATTTCCAAGTGAATAGATCCTGTTGATCTAAACTGATTGTTGATTCTCAGTCTAATGGTTGTTCGCTACAAAACGTGTCAGCGTCATTTCATTGTATAAGTCATCACATGCACAATAGTCTGTTCAATTGTCAAAATTAGTCAAGAACATAATACCATGAATACCATATATGAATCCCTTGGAACATTTGATAAATGTATTACAGCATTTGACAGTCAGGTGAAACTAAAACTAGATGGAATTATATGTTGTATAGGACAGGACACTGTGCATAGAGCAAGAAATATATTTATTTACACATTTACCTATTCATTTAGTGTGTGTGTGTGTGTGTGTGTGTGTGTGTGTGTGTGTGTGTGTGTGTGTGTGTGTGTGTGTGTGTGTGTGTGTGTGTGTGTGTGTGTGTGTGTGTGTGTGTGTGTGTGTGATAGGCCTACAGTAATATCTTACCTCAATGGGATGTTATGATACTAAAAATGACAAGAAAAACATTGGAGTATTGATGATACAGTTTACAGTAGTATTCCAGTCACTGTGCAGTGATGCATTAGAATTGTGGTAAAGTTACTGTAAGTAAAACAACAATACAATTACATAGGTAACTCATTCTGTAAGGAATACATAAGGTATACATTACGAATGGAGTGTTGTCCTTTGAATTCTATGTCTAGGATTGGACGACAACCTTGAACAGGTGGCAGAGGAAAACTTCTCAATGAACAACAAGAACAAGAGATCTGTAACATGGTGATGGCAAATAATGCCATCACATTGAGACAGATCCGCGCTGCAATCCTACAAGACAATGCCATATTCCAAAATGTCAACTCTATCTCCACAATAGACCGGATATTGAAGAAGCATCAGATGACAATGAAGCAAATTTACAGGGTACCATTTGAGAGGAACTCTGATAGAGTGAAAGAGCTGCGGTACCAGTATGTACATGTAAGTCAGTTACTGGGTGTCCATCATTATAACCTTTTTACAATTAAGCAGTGGTTCCCAAACTGTTTTGGCTTCAGTACCCACTTTACCTGATTTGTGTATCCAGGTAATCCAGGTATGAAAGTATTTGATTTATCTGACTTCAACATTTCACCAAAAAATTGCAGCTTACTGTATGATGCAATTATCATTATAATCCTTATTTTGAAGAATATAACATACAATAAGAAAAAGGGTCAAAGAGCTGCAATTAGTGCCTCCCATGTAAATCTATCTAATACTGTGGGTTTTACTGTAACATTTCAGTAAGTCTAGTCATTGATGATTTTCCCCCTCCCCTTCTGTCAAATACCCCCTGTAGTACCTCTGCATAGGGGTACATGTACCCCAGGTTTGGAACCACTGGAGTAGTGGTCAGTAGTATATTGAACTTGTGGAGAACAAAGAACATTCATATGTAATTGTCTGTAACTGTAGTGTATGACTCTTCTGTATGACTGATTTGATGTTTTCTTTTTTTACGCTATTGTAGAGAATAATGGCATTGGAAGGAAACGAGACCCCTCACATCCTCGTGTTTGTGGATGAAGCTGGCTTCAACCTTGCCAAGGACCGAAGTCGTGGCCGTAATATTATTGGCCACCGGGCCACGGTGGATGTCCCAGGCCAGCGAGGGGGCAATATAACTATGTGTGCTGCCATATCTGAGAATGGTGTGGCCACTCACATCCCCAGTCTTGGCCCATACAATACACAGAAGCTCCTCATCTTCTTGGACCGCCTTCATTTTGATTTGATCCCTGAAAATGAGAGAGGTCTCGTAGGGCCTCACCTACCACAATATGTCATTGTATGGGACAATGTGAATTTCTACCGTGGCCCGCTCATCAGGGCCTGGTTCACTACTCATCCAAGGATGGTCATGGTGTTCCTACCACCTTACTCTCCTTTCCTCAATCCTATTGAGGAGTATTTCTCCGCTTGGAGGTGGAGAGTGTATGAGCATCAGGCTCAAGATCAGACGTCCCTGCTCCATGCAATGGACGCTGCGTGTGAGGATATTACAGGAGATCAGTGTAGGGGATGGTTGCGACATGCACGCCGTTTCTTCCCTCGTTGCATCGCAAGGGAGAATATACGCTGTGATGTGGATGAGAATCTGTGGCCAGACAGACAGCAGCGTGTGGATGGCCAGGAGGGTGAGGACGGTGGCCAGGATAGGGAGGGTGAGGACAGCGACCAGTGAAGAACTGTTAGTTATGAAACTCCAGCTTTATTTACAGCACTGTAGGCTGCATATAATTTTAATTGTTTTTTGTTTGTGTGTTTATATTACAGTATATTATGCTGTATACATTTTCTTTTTACTCTGATGTATGGAAGTTACTTTATGTGTGTGAATGATAATGGTTACAATTTCCTTGGCAGTATGAGTGCAATGTGTGATGTCAAACCTTGGAGGCTACTCTTACCCTAAAATCCTATTTATTTATTTCAGTTTCATACACAATTGTATTCTGTTAGCTAGACAAACAACAGTACAGTAACCATTGTCAATGAAGGACTGGGCTAAGACTGAAAGGTGGACATGAGGGATATTTCAATGGTCCTCTGCCATAGTGACAAAACATCTAAACATTTTGACTTGCAGTGCTTACACAATGCCAAAGGGACGAAGCATTTTGGGGGCACTGACTGTTTAAATGAAAACTGTTTTTGGAGAGGTATGAGCTTTTCCAGGTGAACCATTGTCAGGCTCTGGCCATAGGGAGTACCTTTTGTATATTTTTGTTTTTAAATAACTTCAAATATTATTTGGTTTTCTGATACCTGGATTTGAATATCAAAGAAAATAGTTGCCTTTTAGTTTAAAATCTATATAAACTATATTTGACTACCTAGAGTATTTGAAACATTGGTATTTTCAAGTAAACTACAAAATACAACTATTTTCTGCCCAGGTCTGTTGAACGTAATGAGATCCAAAAAATCAACGGGATCCTTTGTTGCCTCTAAAGAGAGCTCATTACAGTGATTATTATCCTGATTAGTCCTCAATAAGATCCTGTGGAGAGAATGAGTACATGCTCCCCCATCCACCTCTGATTGACATCTAACTGTCTAACCCCCCCCCCCCATGGTTTACACAGAACACAAATAATATCTACCCTGCTACTGTTTTATCCCTGCACTGCTTTCTGGGAAATTAGCCAACGAGAGGAGGTCAGTAATTAAATCCATCTATTCAAGGGCCGAGCCTTGTCCTTTATTAGTGCCTTGTCTTGCGTTGTGGTGGGCTAGCTACGGCTATGGAGGCTACTTGAATCATCATCAACCTCATCATCTCAAGGGTTCATTATAACTGATGGTCTATTGATGAGTCCATTCACTCAGATCAGAGAGGAGGCCCAGATGGAGATGATGGAGATGACTCTTGAAGCCTTGTCTCCCAGTGCCCTGCCTATTGTCTTAGTGGAGAGCCCAGGGAGAAAGGCTACTTATAATTATCTGCGATTATGTCTCAAGGTGGTTAGCTGTTGGCATGGGCTCAACGGAACCCTCTCCTGTTTCCATAGTGTGTTTTAGCGAATGTGTGTGTGTGTTTGTTTGAATGTGTGTGTGTTTGTTTGAATGTATGTGTGTTTGTTTGAATGTATGTGTGTTTGTTTGAATGTGTGTGTGTTTTAGTGAATGTATGTGTGTTTTAGTGAATGTGTGTGTGTTTTAGTGAATGTGTGTGTGTTTTAGTGAATGTGTGTGGGCTTTAGCGAATGTGTGTTTGTGCGCAAACGTGCATTCATGAGTGTGTGCTTGTTCTATGAGTGCCTGATTTGTGTTTTATAATAGGGCTGAAATTGCCTTTCTTTGGGTACAGCAGCTGCTTTAAAGTGGAACAGCGGTTAGAAGCTTTTAGTCTTTTGTGTGTTGGTCAGACTTAGGAGAATAAGAATGGGGTAGGTGAGTGAACCGAGGTAGAGCAGAGTGGAACTGTGGAGATGGAGTGAGAGCTCTGACGGCTAGGGCTTTTAATCTCCATTAGGCCTGCATAATGCCTCTTTTCAGGGTTGATTTGATTTGACGGGCCTTGCTCCGGAGTCCGCGCCACCCATCCTGCCCACGCCCCACGCCCCACGCCCCACGCCCCACGCCCCCCGCCCCACGCCCCACGCCCCACGCTCCAGCCCCAGCAGCGTGAGTGCTGACATTACCTCCCCTACCACCACCTACCACCTCCTTATGACTAATAGAAATCTGCTATAATAGCTTTCTATTGTTCAAGCCCATTGGGGGTCAGAGAGAAATGTACTTACGCAAGTTTGAGGGAATTCTGACAGGAAAACGACCAAGTATTTCACACAGAAAAAGTGCTTAAAAAATAATTCAGTCATTTTGTTCCTCTAACTAAATGTGGTGCTGAGGTTTTAGGAAAATGGTCTCTGTATACCTGGTTGAGTATACAGGGACTATTTTGTTGAGTCACTACCTATACTTGATAACTGTCTTTAATATTTGGCAGATGTCAAGTCCTTTCCAGACCATGGCAACTTCTGTTCTTGAGTACTATTATAATGTAAATATTGTTGAAGGGATGTTGTCAGGTTTAAGTGGAATGCAGCCTGATAGTAGTCTTTGAAGTGTGTTATGAGTAGAAGTACTGAACTGGCCTTGTTAACAACGGAACTGAAGATGAGGTAGAGCTGGGCCATATGGTCAAAAATCCATATCAAGATAAATTGCCAAAATGTATGCGATAACGATATATGGAACATTAAGTTTATAACATTAATGTGCACCACAGTTTAAACAAATTATCCTTTACACTACTAGTTTGATGGTTGTACTGTAGCCATCAATTGTTCTGTTATCAATCACCCAAATTAGCAAACTTATTTCATTTCAAACATTTCTCCAGTATAGGCTACTTATTGTAATGAACAATATCAGCAAAACGCTGGTGTCGATAATTTTCAGTTTATCATCCCAGCTGTAAGATGAGATACTGCAGAAAACATAGAGGGAGAAAGTGAGAAAGAGAGGCACTAAGTTGAGCGAGAGTCTGAGATAAGAGAGAGGGAAGGGGGGGAGAGGAAGAGAAGACAGGTTCTTGTCCTTGAGAGGAAACCATCTGAATTACCTGTACTCCAGAGAGAGTAATATTCGCTGGTAAACAGACAAGGACTTTGAATAGAGAACATGTTCTACTGCTGAATATTGAGAGAGCGAGACAGAGTGGGAAAAGAAAGATGGATGGATGGATGGATAGATGTATGGATGGATGGAGGGAGGGAGGGAGGGAGGAGGGGGTGAAGGGGGTAGTGGTGGTGGTGTGTCTTTGCAAATGGAGTTAATTTTACATTTTACATTTGAGTCATTTAGCAGACGCTCTTATCCAGAGCGACTTACAGTTACAAAAGCCCTATAGTCGTATCAACACAGGCCAAGGGAGCACAAAAGGAAACTGAAATTCACCCCGGATCTGATAAGAGTGGTCTTGAAGATAAACAGGTACATGTTTTATAGACATACCATTATGACCAGTGCTCCCTACCACCACTACTACCACTGTTCCACACTATATCTCCATGTGGGGAAGAATGAGGGGCCCATGGTGTTTGCATAGCCCTTAGTTGAACCCTCGGTGGTGCAGCTTGAGCACTATGTGCAGCCAAGCAGATGAACGATCCTTTGACAAATCACCTCAACCCTCTCCCTTTATCAACCCCCCCCAACCCCCAGCCCCCACCTGCTTCAACCCACCTCAATCACCATTATCTTTGTGACTAGGCACCACTGGAGGTCACATTCAATGACTAGTGCAAAAATTGCTTTCTCTCTCCCTTTATCTTTCTCTCTCTCCATATCTCTCTTTCTGTTTCTCTTTACCCCCCCCTTCTCTCTCTCATTCTCCCTCTATCTGCCTCCATCTTTTCCTCTCTTTCTCTCTGCCTCCCTCTCCCTCTCCCTCTCCCTCTCCCTCTCCCTCTCCCTCTCCCTCTCCCTCTCCCTCTCCCTCTCTATTTACCTCTCAGTATTTCCTCCCTCACTCTCTTTATGGCTGTGGCCACTCACCTACTTCTGTGTTCAGTGTAATTTCAACATGCTCTACACATACATACAGTACACATGAGTAGTGGGCGGTGTTAAATGTATCTGAGTGGCAGAAAAGAGGAGGAGGAGGAGTGGCAGGTTGCTGTGTGCGGACCCATCGGTATGAGCTACACATTTATGTGCAAATGCACTGTGTTTGCCAGTGTAAATTCCCCAGCGTGGTGATGTTATTCATGGAATATGGAATCCTCTGAGAGTACTGACGGCTGTTGTCAGCGCCTTCCTTCTGAGTTATTCATAGCCCCTTTAAAAAGCACTGCGCTATCAAAAAAATGCTTGTTCATAACTCTCAACCAACATCAAATCGCTCCCTTCATCCTACCTGTGATGTTGCGAGTGGTGATGGCGAAAAAGGAAGCGAAAAAACAGCTATGTTACGAAACAAAAAGGCTTATTTAATCAGGAAACAGCAACACACGTACAAATGACTAAGAGAAAACAATAACCTGCGAGGGGTAAAACAAACACACAGAACTTTAAGGTGAACCTAATGAATGAACGCAAAACAGGTGTGGATAATAAGGGTGTTGCTGCCATCGTCCCACGACCGCCGGTTAGAACAGGAAAGAAAGGTAGTGTTTTATGTCACACGATCTGTGAAGTCTCCAAGCATTAATGCATAAATTATGGACAACTCATGAACTATGGTACAAAACATGTTTCGATTCAACTCGTGTATTATATTAAATGTAGGCTACCTGTTGTGCGTGTGTTCATGTGTGTAAAAGTGCCTTGGCTGAGAGGGTAGCCTACCGGCAAGGATGTAGGCCCAGTGGAGGGTAAACGTAGGTAAACACTGTTTACCCACCTTTTTCTGAAAAATGCATTGAAAGTATAGAGAGCGTTATTAAAACGTATTTTACTCAACCGGCAATCGAAGATTACCCACCCATTTTTTTTACCACTACATTACCGGCTACTGGTAGGCCTATTTGAAGTTCATGGTAATACACATTGTAGTCCAGTAAGTTGACCATGTGTGTTAGGGTGACCCGATTTATCAGGCTACAGAAAAGGTAAATTTGTCAGCAAGACACATCAATTAATGTAGGCCTAATCAATGGGAATCACTGAATGTCATTAGGCACACTTTTCCATTCATCCAATGGCGCGAGTACACTTGCAATTTGGATGCTGGAATTATTTTGGAGTGGACGAACACTCACATGTAGCCTACTATTTCTTTGAGAATGACATGAAAATATCATGACTGGTTGTGTTCAATTGTAATTCTCTCTCTCTCTCGCTCTCTCTCTCTCTTAGGGAATCTGTTGATAAACGACCTCATAGAGCAATTAATGTGAATAGTTTAACCTTTCATTTGAACTTCCTAGAGAAATCATTGTGACTTCATAACCCGGGTCATCAATAAAGCCTCGGCTCCATGGGCCTTTTCAAAAAGGTTAATAAGCATAACCCAGCTCCTTCCCCTTCTCTCAACGGCCTTCACGGTATGTCCTGATCCACCATACAATCCATGTCTCCACACTACAGTGCGTTTCCCCCACCAATCCTTCTCGTCTGTCCGTCTACATCTATTCATTTTTTTCATTAATGACGTCTTTATGAGCCCTGTAGGAGCCGCTGCTGATCGTACAAAGTAATCAATCAACAGATCAGGTAGTGTTCTGAGGGGTTTCCGATTGGATCAGGCAATGGGGGATTGTGGGGGAGAGGGGAAGGCCATCGAACGTCCTCAGTTTTTTCTCTTCCCTCAGACTGAAAGCCCACCTTATGGCAGGTAGATGAACCTATTAGATGCATTCCAATGGAGTGCCGTATCTCAAGGCCTTAACAGGGCAATATATGGCTTTTGCAGAGCAAACGTGTGTGTGTGTGCATGTGTGTGTGTACGCGAGTCCTGTAACACATTGCGCTGCAGCTAGCTGATCATTCATCTTTGTGCAAGTTCTCCAACTCTGTCCCCACAGATTGCAGATACAGATACAGGCTGCTTCATTTTGCTGAGCTTTCAACTTAAGTGGAGCAAAGCAGAAAGATTAATCCTGTGAAAACAACGATTTTTTTGGAAATTAAATGACAAGATGCAATTTTCCACCCCACTGGCCTGGTACCATGGAGTTGGAGGCAGACGGCTGGGTGGGAGGTTGGGAGTGTTGGGAGGTTGGGAGAGTGTGTGTGTGTGCATGGGATATATGAATAGGGTGGAGAGGTTGTGGGGGTGGGGGGGGGTGCCTGCTGGGAGAGAGCAGAGTGATTACTCTCATTCCCCAGTGGTAGCGGTAGCGCTGGGGTGGGGGGGAGCGAACCCTCTCAGCTCTCAGTTCCCTTCACAGCGCACCATCTGATTATTTCTCCACACAGCTAGGCTCTCAGAACCCCCCCCCCCCCCCCACACACATTCAAGCAGCCAGAAGTATGTAGGTACCACACTACAAAATACAACATGACACAATATGACCCAACATGAGACACAACTTCATCAACATAATAGTCTGAAGTTACGTACACCATTTCAACACTCATCACTCAGAAGCTACACATAACATAACACACCATCCCAACACACGCATAACGCGCCATCCCATTCCCAACACACACATACTACCACTATGACTAACTACACACATAGGTCAGGGGAATCTCAGCATTCCACTACACTAATGCCCATCTATAACAAAATCTGTCCATCTCCCGCCCATCCAGCATAATGAATATATTCATGGTGGAGAGCGAGACCTGGACCTCCGGATGAACAGGATGCTTTTAGGGGCTCTATATCTCTGGGGAATATTAACCGGCAGCCACATTGGAAATGCTAACCCTCATGACAAATTTACATGGGCTCCAGGATTTATGCTGCATGAAACTTCGGGATAGTTGTCACGGATCCCTCCGGTACTGTTGCTCATTCCGTGCACCAATGGTCTATGTCACCGGCCTCTAGGCGTGATTGAACTCTCATTACGCACACCTGGTTCCCATTCCATTATTAGTAATTGTATAAGTGTGCCCTCTGTTACCCATTGTTACTATGTCCGTTTGTCATGTGAGTACCTGTGCTTTGTTATTTTGGGTTTCGCTGCCGCTTGTATTGTCCATGTATTTATTACGGGTCTCGTCCCGTGTATTTATTATGGGTCTCGCCCTGTGTATTTATAATGGGTCTCGTCCCGTTTATTTATTACGGGTCTCGTCCTGTGTATTTATTATAGGTCTTGTAACCTGTGTATTTATTACGGGTCTCGTCCTGTGTATTTATTACGGGTCTCGTCCTGTGTATTTATTACGGGTCTCGTCCCATGTATTTATTACAGGTCATGTAACCCGTGTATTTATTACGGGCCTCGTCCCGTGCATTTATTACGGGCCTCGTCCCATGCATTTATTACAGGTCTTGTAACCCATTTATTTATTACGGGCCTCGTCCTGTGTATTTATTACAGGTCTTGTAACCCGTGTATTTATTACGGGCCTCGTCCCGTGCATTTATTATGGGCCTCGTCCCGTGCATTTATTACAGGTCTTGTAACCCATTTATTTATTACGGGCCTCGTCCTGTGTATTTATTACAGGTCTTGTAACCCGTGTATTTATTACGGGCCTCGTCCCGTGCATTTATTTGAGTACTCCTCGCTCTTTTGTGTTTTGTATACGTGATTTATTTGGGTACAAATGAAACCCCAAATGACGCATTCCTGCGCCTGTCTCCCGAGAAGTATCCAGTGGTTTAATGTCTCTATAACATCGGATAGCAGCATTGGCTGTGTGTCTCTGTCTGTCAGACAGTAGCCGAGTCACCAGTCCGTGGCTCGGGTGACTGAGGTCATTAATCATCTTCTTGGTCTTCCTTTGACACAAGTGCTGTAAATGTCCTGGAGGGCAGGCAGCGTGCCCTCCGTGATGCGTTGGGCTCACTGAGGATGCAGTTGTTTTCTCTGAGAGACTGAGTGAGCACCAGAGGGTCAGCAAGGCTGTGTGTCTCTATCTACATCAGAGGTGGCCAACCTTTCTCAAGAAGTTACCATCCATTTACCAGCTAGTAACCAACCTGCAGTTACGACCCTAATCTAAAACGCCTAATTCTACTTACCAGCTGCTACTCAGGATTTACCAGTTGAATCAGTTGTTTTTGTTGTGTATGGCTGGAACAAAGGTAACTGTCAAAATAAAGGAAACACCAACATAAAGTGTCTTCATAGGGCGTTGGGCCACTACGAGCCAGAACAGCTTCAATGTACCTTGGCCTAGATTCTACAAGTGTCTGGAACTCTATTGGAAGCACCATTCTTCCACGAGAAATTATATGCTTTGGTTGATGGTGGTGGAAAACGCAGTATCAGGTGCCACTCCATAAGTGTTCGAATGGTGAATGAGAAGGCCATGGCATATGGTTACATCATTTTAATTTTCATGCTCATCAAACCATTCAGTGACTACTCATGCCCTCTGGATGGGGGCATTGTCATCCTATGTGGGGTCATAGCCATAGTAGCCAAAATAATGTCTATCCATGATCCTAAGCATGATGGGATGTTAATTGCTTAATTAACGCAGGAACAACACCTGTGTGGAAGCACCTGCTTTCAATATACATTGTATCCCTAATTTATTCAAGTGTTTCCTTTATTTTGTCAGTTACATGTATCTTTCCATGACCCTGGTAGAGTATGGTATGTGTGAAAACAAACCTCTAACCCTTCTCCCTGACTTCTGCCACCTTCTGATTCAGCTGCTCCCCACACCCCCTCTGTCTGAGGGCAGCTCCATCAGGAGTGTGTGTGTGCATATGTGTGTGTGTGTGACTGTGTTTGAGTGTTTGTGTGTGTGTGGGGAAAGCCTTGCAGTCTGCACTTCTATAATGAGGACCCCTTCTGTTGAATCAACCAATCCTTGTTCAGGTTAGACTGCCTTCCCCCATACCCCCCGTCTTCTGCTGAGAAGACTTCTGTCCTCTAACCTCTGGCCCGAGTGGGGGGAGCAGGTTTACAAGGAGATGGTAGTGGAAATGTTGAGGTGTCCAGAGAACTGGGGCTGGAGAGGAATGTTTCTGACTGACCAAAATCAGTGGAGTTTTTTGTTTTGTTAGGTTCCTGACATTCTGTGGCCTGGTTTTCCTGTCTCCCTGTTGAACCTCGATTGAACTGAGTGGAGCAGAACTCACAAACCCCAGAGATCTTTTTGATCTTCTTGAAAGATCTGTGGCAGGTAGCTAGCTGTTAACACATGCACCAATTACTCTAATCTCTCTCTCTCCTACTCCTTCTCTTCTTCATCCCTTCATGGTGGAAAAAGTGAGGCACGCCACAGCCTGCAGAATAGAACAGACAGGGAAATTGGTCCCTTGGAGGCCCTCTTGGCCTCGTTACTGCCTTACTCAGAGCCACACACACACCTCAAACCTCAAACAAATGACCAGATTTATGCTATTCCGCTTCAGGAGTTGTTGCCAGATTTGTGCTAGGTTTGTTCCCATTACCAAGGGAATAATGTATCCCCCTGACTCCCTCCCTGTGCCCAGGACGCTGCCAGCTCACACTGTTGCCAAGGTGATGACTGGATAGGTGTGTGTGTGTGCATACGTGCACGAGTGCACGCATGTGTGTGTGTGTGTTGCTGCCAAGGTGATGACTGTATATGGTTGTTCATGAGGGCCAGACTGGCAGAATAAAGGCAGTATTGACTGCTAGGCTCTGTCTAGTCCACTATGTTCCACTCAGCCCAGGGACTGGTCCTGATGATGTACTGTATACTATACACTATGGTCTGGGGCACTGAGTGTGGATGTTACTAGAGGGAGGGCAGAGATTGGTGGAAGACCGGTGATCACACAGACCAGAGGAGATCATATAGAGATGAATCACCAACACAGGAGATGATCGGTGTGTGTGTGTGTGTGTTTGTATGCGTGTGCTACTCCACTCCCCCATCCCACTACCACCATTATGAGAGAACCGCCTCTTCAGTTTTAACCCTAACCCTAAAAATACTACAGAGGGATATTCTAATTAGTTGGACTATGGAACTTGTGTATTGTAGCCTATTGTTCTAGTGCAAGGTCTTTTAAATACTGGCTTTTAGAGTTGTCTCACTGTTTCATTTTATAGTGTTTCACTATCTACTGCCTCTTATTATGTTACTGGAGCAATAACGTAGAAATGCATTGCTAAACTGTACTGCAACGCATAGAATCTGAAATACGTGGCAGTTTGTGTGCTTGGTATACAGGCCAATTTGTTGAAGTATGAATAATAATGGAATTAGGTGTGTGTGTGTGTCTGAACGTTCATCATAAAGCAACTGCATGAGAGTGCTCACCCATGCAGCCTTATGAAAAATGCAATAGCACAGAGTGGAAAAATCATTCTTTGCGATGTCCCATTGAGACTGTTTCTCTGTATAGCTTCAAATTACTGTGTTAGTTCAACCTTCCTCCACAGGTCCTGCCTGCTCTTCTCTTCTATGGTCTGTATCCTGGGTTGGATACGTTACTTTCTAAATGTAATCTGTTACAGTTACTAGGTACCTGTCCAAAATTGTAATCAGTAACGTAACTCTTGGATTACCCAAACTCAGTAATTGAATCGGATTACTTTCCGTTACTTTTGGACAACTTTCCTCTTAAGGCATTAGGAGAAGACAAAGGCTTTTGGTGTGTCTTCATAGTGGTCTCTGATTGTGGTCAGACTCGTTCACTTGGAACCAACTTTAACTGATTATTTTCTGAATTTAAAAGTAATCCAATATATAATCATCTAGTTTCTTAAAAGTATCTGTAATCTGATTACAATATTTTTACTGGTAACGTAACTGATTACAGTTACCTGTCTATCTATAATGATGATGGTCACACTTCCCCCTACTCTCCTGCAAATACCCCCACCTCTCCCCCTGAATCCCTAGTGGCGAAGCGGTCTAAGGCACTGCATCTCAGTGCAAGATGTGTCACTACAGTCCCTGGTTCAAATCCAGGCTGTATCACATCTGGCTGCAATTGGGAGTCCCATAGGGCAGTGCACAATTGGCCCAGCGTCGTCCAGTTTCTTTTACCAACGCAATCCTCTCAGATCTACACAACACAAGTAAGGGGTTACGTTTTGGATTTGTTCACAGTCTCTCTCCTGTTACCCCGCCTTGCGGGAAGGTTCTCTTCATATCAAAACATTTCATTATGGTCTGGCCAGGGAAAGGAAGACCAGCAAACTCTGTATAATTGGGTTGAAGCCGGAGGTTCCCCTGCAGCCTCCTATGTCTATCACAAGAATAACATAAATAAAAGAAGGGATTGTGAGATAGGTAGAGGGATGGAGAAAGAGAGAGAGAGAGAGAGAGAGAGAGAGAGAGAGAGAGAGAGAGAGAGAGAGAGAGAGAGAGAGAGAGAGAGATGGCGACGGTGAAGGGTTGACGGGGTAGCCTAGCTGTGACCGTGAGAACAGGGGTTAATGAAAGCCATGAAAGACACTGGCAGCAGCAATGACATGCATATCAATGACATACATATTAATGCCTGAACCCTGCAAGGTAAACAATGACTCTGAATTAGCAGTTGAAGTTTTAATTAAGATGATGCTGCACTAAAGATGGTCCCTGACAGTGATGATGGAGTCTGTGGTCTGATTACAGCAGCCAGCCACAGGAACACCTTTTAACACCAACCTTCCAACCAGCCTGGAGGGAGGCGCTCACTAATGACCTCGCTGTTCACAGGGGAGGATTGGATAGGGAGGGGCTGAGAGGAGGGTGTGGGGGGGAGGGGAGGCAAGGTAGTGGGCGATGCACACTTACTGAAGGCCCCCTGTGATGACGTCCTTTTCTGTTTGAGTAGAACAGCGGGAGCATATTGCAGATGTAGCAGAGATGTGTGTCTGTGTGTATCTACATACTTCATCCAGTTAAACTGTTTCAGTGAGTCACAGGGAACCAAAGTGCGACAATCTCACTCCCTGTAGCCTTCAAGTTCAAGTTCCAATGTTGTCAAAGCGCTTGCAGGCCTTGTGTGTGAATACGGCTGAGTTTACAGTTTTGCACCTATTATCTGCTTCAGTGGAAACACAATTATAAACAGGAGCAGGGAGGGTAGACTGTAGGGTAAACAAGACAGATGGAACAGTAAACACTAGCACATAGATTCTACTACTGACTGACACATCCCACTGGGCACAGACATCAATTCAACGCCTATTCCACGTTTGCTCAACGTAATTTCATTGAAATTGAAAATTTCATTAAATTGAACACAACAAAACAGCATTGGCTCTGGGTATTGTATATAATATAGAATCAGTATTGCATTCTATAGAATACACAGAGACAATGCTGTTTTGTTGTGTTCAATGAGAGTCAGTCAGTAGTAATGCCCTTCTCTTTAGAATAGAGCTCTTGGTAACAAAGGTGGTGGGTGCACTGGGTACTTGAAAGCTGCGTTTACACAGCAGCCCAATTCTGATCATTTTTTTCCTACTAATTGGTATTTTGACCAATCACATCAGATCTTTTCACAATAGCTCATTTTCAGAGCGATTGGTCAAAAGACCAATAAGTGAAAAAAGATCAGAATTGGGCTACCTTAGAATACTGTTCCATTATACATGTGAGGGCTTGGTTGTGGTAAGGCCTCTTACTCCCACCTAGGGGAGGAGAGAGGCACACAACCAAGTCCTCACACCCTAACTAGGGAGATTATGATCCCCAATCAGAGACAGCTGTCTAGCGTTGTCTCTGATTGGGGATAGTATTTAGGCTCCACACACTTCCACCTGTGTGTGGATCATTGCTTGTGTTTTCTGTGTGTTTCACACAACGCCACGGTCGTGAGTACTTTTGTTGTTTTGTTTTTGTTTTATTATATTCTATATAATAAAATATGTTTGCATCGTCCTCTCGCTCTGCGCATCGTTCCCTCTACACTCACCGTGACAATACAGTTCTACTTCATTAAACAGATAGGGTCAAAGGTATTTAACTTGATACAGAATATAATGGTAACAATTAATTCCACAACTCTGGTAACAATCCAGAGATATTGAGTATTTTCCAGATAATACTTACCTTACTTTTCCCATTGATTTAATTTCATTATTTATTTATATGCTTGTTATTTTCTCTTCTTGTATTGTATTGATCTGTTTTAATTGAGGTGAAAGCTCCTGCTTATGGTTTTGTGGAGTCCAGTGGCTTGGTGATGCTGAGGCCTTTAGAAAGTTGGGAGCATGTGGACAGACATGTCAATGAATTATTCACTGTAGTTGACTGGATGAGCCGCTCCAGTGGTCTTTACTAATGAATAAACCTTCTGATGGGCTGGTGTCATTCACAAAGTAAACAGTCAGATTAACCGGCAGGTTCAACAGTCACCCAACAACACAAGCGTAAACCCACTCTGGGCTGTTTAGAGTACAAAGATGAAGCCTAGGAGGGCACTAAAACTTACTGAGAGTGTTTACGCTTTGGCTACTTGCCTCAACAGTCAGTCTATCAACAGTAAACTCTGTTCAGGGTGGTTTTCTTGACTTTGTTCCAGGTGGAACGGCTATATAACAGGAGACAAATGTGCTGAATGTTTTTTCAGCCCCTGCAGAAGGACAAAACAACCATTAGGTTGACGTATGTTCAATGTCTTAGAACCATCACAATGTGTACCACCATGTCCAACTGTCACCCAATGCTTGGTACTTTGGCAACGTTGGAGCACCATTGGTTATTATGGCTAACGGTGGAATTCTGCCTGTGTGACTGCCAGACAACATTGGCCCAACGTCAACTCTTTAAGGACAGTATTAGCAGCAGCAAGGCTTAACTGAAACATCCGCATGTGTGATGATGAGATGAAGGATTTGGCTGCTGTTAATTCATCTATGTTAACAAGGTCATCCTCTGGACATATAAATAAAGCTTTTTATTTATGTAGTGGATGATGCACTGTAGCATCACTAATGTGGCAGCAGTAATGGGGGTTAAAAATAGTTATTCAGAAAGACATCTACAACAGAGCTGTCACTTCTCTAATCACCAGGCCTTTAGCCGTTCCCCTACCGGACCGTCTTACAGACAAAAACACCCTGATTATCAGCTGGATATATCCTTCAGAAAGGTTACTGATTATCAGCTGGATATATCCTTCAGAAAGGTTACTGATTATCAGCTGGATATATCCTTCAGAAAGGTTACTGATTATCAGCTGGATATATCCTTCAGAAAGGTTACTGATTATCAGCTGGATATATCCTTCAGAAAGGTTACTGATTATCAGCTGGATATATCCTTCAGAAAGGTTACTGATTATCAGCTGGATATGTCCTTCAGAAAGGTTACTAATTATCAGCTGGATATATCCTTCAGAAAGGTTACTAATTATCAACTGCTTTCTGACCTTATCACGAAAGAAGATTCTCAATAAAATAAAAATACATCTTAATCTGTTTAGATTTTTTCCTTCCCTGAGGAAGTTGAACAAGACCAATCAGTGTGAATTTATTGAAATGTAAACACATTATGGGTTGAACAGGAAATGCATATTAAATGTTGTTTATTCCTTCTCTCTGTAGTGTATGAATTAAGGCCCATCGAGGAAGGTGCTGTAGGTGTTCTCTAGTGAGGTGGATTACCTGTACGAGGTTGTGTGTGTGTGTGGTCTCATTTATATGAATAAAACAGAGAGGTGGGGTTAGGAAGGTTTGATGCTTCTCTAATCTTATAGACCATGTATTGGAGTTCATAAGACAGACCTAGTTCTTCTTGGCCGTCTGGGCAGGCAGGCAGGAAAGAGATGGACTGCAGTTCAGACCCTCTCCCATGTACGTATGAGGGCTGTATGGATTTTTCACTCAGTCTACTAGCTCTCTCTCTCTCTCTCTCTCTGCCTCTCTCTCTCTCTCTGCCTCTCTCTACAGCTGACTTCCAGGCTGAACTCTTGTTCAGTTGGCAGGCCCTGTGTTAAAAATGTAAAATTTTAAAGCAACACAGATTCTTTATTCTAATGCTTCCCTCCCACGGCTGATGTGCCCTGGGTGGTTGGGGTGAAAATTACAGCCATTACCACCATTGTCGCTGACCGAGCACGCCTGCGAGGCCTCTCTCTCTGTTCCCACCAGACCTCCACCCTCTAGCTTCTCTCCCTCCCCATCTCACCACTCCATCCCATCTCCCCCCACCGAATGAACGGCATAATATGAAACAGTAACTGAATTTCAAATGTATTCCGAGCCGCCCGGTAACAGAATGAAATTGATGTGTTGGATGCTAAGCTCTGCATCAAAGCATGACGATAATGGCCTGGTGTTTTACGAGCCTGGTTTTCTCGACAGCCGTCCCTCCCTCCCCCTCCTTACTCCCCGTCTCACTCCCACCCCACGCTCCCTTAATCTTACCTTAGCCCGGAGCTCAAATAAATCCTGGCTGCTGTAAACTCTATGGTAATACAACTGCTTTTCTAACTATTGATCATTTTTCTAAATGTCACTCATTGCGTGGCGCCTGGTGTCTGTACTACAGGCTGTTCCAACAGGCTGGAGGGTTCTGAGCTTTACTGCAGGCATGACACGTGGCTGACGGTGTGTGTGTGTGTGTTAACACTCACGCCTACATAAATATGCATATACTGTATAAGCAAGCACATACACACAGATGGATGCACTCAGACACAGTCACATGGACATGAGCACACACACATATACACACACACGCGCACACACACACACACACACACACACACACACACACACACACACACACACTCACACGCGCGCGCGCACACATTCACACATACACAGAGACATATTGTGGTATCGAGGTTAATGACATTGTTACCCCTCACAAGTATCACTCTGTACTGTGATAGTTTGTAGCGTTCTGCAGTACAGGCTACAGTTGTTCCCTTCCTTGAAACGCTGGCAGACTTTTACATTACCAATGTAGTGGAGTTGTCAGCTTGTAAGTACTGGCTGCTGTTCAGTGTAATCAATAGGAGGACATGCTTTCACAGTCAGTGGGTAGAAGTGATTGAAGTGGATCACAGCAGAATATTTTGTGAGTTCCTGCTTCGTCCTCTGATGTAAGACTATTCACTACCTGCAAACTGTTGGCTGATGGGATGGAGAGAGAGAGAGAGAGAGAGAGAGAGAGAGAGAGAGAGAGAGAGAGAGTATAAAGTAATTACTGTAGCTCTCTTTTTCTTTGTTTCATTCTTTGTTTCTTACTTTGTTTCTCTCTCTCTCTCTCTCCCCTTGCCGTGACTGAATCGGCTGAGATGTTTTCTAAAGACATAAATAAATAGGAGAGTTTGTCTACAGTGTTTGTCTACAGTGTTTGTCTACAGTGTTTGTCTACAGTGTTTGTCTACAGTGTTTCTCTACAGTGTTTGTTTACAGTGTTTCTCTGCAGTGTTTGTCTACAGTGTTTGTCTACAGTGTTTGTCTACAGTGTTTGTCTACAGTGTTTCTCTACAGTGTTTATCTCAGTTCTCTTCCTCGTTGATATCCTCCAGCCTGAGAAGCTTCTCAGAAACATAATTTTCTCTGTTACTTCAATCTCATTCATATCCACCACAGATGGACACGGAGAGTCTTGGGAAACCGTCCTTGTATTAAGAGTGTTTTCTCGGTATGATAGATGGATAGATCAGTGTTTCCCCAAGGATTCCTTCAGCAGTGGTGGCAAGGTGAACTGCATGTTCCCATAGACTTCCAGTCATTGAGCCAACAACTGTCCATTTAAAAGTGTCTTGGCAGAAATATACTGTATATATAAAATTACATTACATTTTTGCTGCTAAATGAAACAATCCAAGCCAATGTGTCAATTGGTCATTTTCTCTGGCTGTGCTGTGAAGAGGTGTGGAGCCCCCCTTCTGGAGTGTTTTGTGAGCCATGGGGACGAACCCACAGAGGCAGAATGACAGTCATTTTTAGGACAGGTTGGTGGTGTTTCTCTCATTGTCTTCACCAAAGGCTATTCCACTGGGGTGAACAGCTTTCAGGGAAAGTACAGAACACTACAATATAGTTAATGTTAGATAATGTCTGGAGAGCTGTGAACTAAAGAGCCTCTCTCCCTCTGTTCTGCAAAGACAAAAGAGTAAAAGGTGTCTGTGTTTGTACTCTAACTGTGTTGCAACGCTCTCTCTGTGTGTGTGCGTGTGTCAGGAGGACCTCTCTGGTCAACCTACTCAAAAATAACATATATTTTTCTCCCCCCCCCCTGCACCTATCCTCCTCCTCCACCCCCCTGCCCCTCTCCTCCTCCTCCTCCTCCTCCTCCTCCTCCTCCTCCTCCTCCTCCTCCACCCCCCTGCCCCCTCCTCCTCCACCCCCCTGCCCCTCTCCTCCTCCTCCTCCTCCTCCTCCTCCACCCCCTGCCCCTCTCCTCCTCCACCCCCCTGCCCCTCTCCTCCTGTCCCCAGTGTAGCCTGATGAGATGGTACAAATGTATAGGATATCTATCTATCTATCTATCTATCTATCTATCTATCTATCTATCTATCTATCTTGAACTCGATCGAAAATCTCTGCAGAGACCTGAAAATAGCTGTGCAGCGACGCTCCCTATCCAAACTGACATAGCTTGTGAGGATCTGCAGAGAAGAATGGGAGAAACTCCCCAAATACAGGTGTGCCAAGCTTGTAGCGTCACACCCAAGAAGACTCATGGCTGTAATCGCTGCTAAAGGTGCTTCAACAAAGTACTGAGTAAAGGGTCTGAATACTTATGTAAATGTGATATTTCAGTGTTTTTATTTTTATACATTTAAAAAAAAAAAAAACTGTCAAGGGGTCTGAATACTTTCCGAAGACACTGTATCTTCCTTATGCATTTGATCCCAGTGTAACTGGGCTACTGGGTGGTGTGGCACAACAGCAGGCATAATATTGACTTTTGAAGCCACTCTTAACAAACCGTTCAGAATGATCGAAAAACACCACCACTTATTTTTCAATACAATATTACTGTACTACAAAAACAGGGTTATCCTCCCTTTCCCTGTATTCTCTATCTGCATTTGTTTTCACGTCATTGAAATCAATAAAGAAATGTCCCCCCCAAAAAACAATGTCATGGACAGAAGAGGCCATGTTTGAATGGGATCCAGGAGCTGTAATTGTAACACTGCCGCGGCGTCTAAGCATCTTCCTTTTTACAGGCATCAGATGGCCATTTGAAGTCGTGAGCAGTAAAGTGCTGGAGGACATTAATCAGGAGGAACAAGCTGCCCAGCTCACATCTGCTTTGAGTTGCCATGCTGGAGTATAGAGCTGGCACTGTCTGTCTACCTGATTCTCTATCACTGCCAGAGAGAGAGAAAGGGAGAGAGGACAGAGGGAGAGGGAGAGAGAGAGAAGGGTGGGGGGGCTTTCTCTACGTGAGTGTCTGTCAGTGCCAGTTCTCCTGGGCGCTGTGTGTTCCCCCCACGTTAAAGAGATATATTTAGACTAAAAGATGTGCGTTCATGTCTGACTCTATTTAATTACATCCTTCAAGGTGGCAAGTTAGGATTACACTGGAGTGTGTGTGTGTGTGTGTGTGTGTGTGTGTGTGTGTGTGTGTGTGTGTGTGTGTGTGTGAAGGGTGGAATTGATGACAGGCAATGAAACAAAAAAGAAAGAAGCATAGCTGTTTCCATGTTTTAAATTCAGGATTTTTTTTTTGCTTGTCTTGTATATTGTATTTAACAACGTTTGAGATCCAGTTGGATTGAAGGGAAGGGAGTGGAACGTGTTATTTCTGGGAGGAAGTCCTATAATATCCTACTGTGGGCTGAGGTATTATTTCCAGAACCACATCTATTCTTTTTGTTTCTTACAAACCGTAAGGGTTGAGAGTAATAACATACCATTGTAGAGAGAAATCCATATTTGTGTCTATAGCCATAGATTCTGGGAATCCAGGGAAGTGAGGGTCATAGTTACCTGCTGGTGAGGAGGAGGAGGAGGAGGAGGAGGAGGAGAGATGGTGAAGTGAGGGTCATAGTTACCTGCTGGTGAGGAGGAGGAGGAGGAGAGATGGTGAAGTGAGGGTCATAGTTACCTGCTGGTGAGGAGGAGGAGGAGGAGGAGGAGGAGGAGGAGGAGGAGGAGAGATGGTGAAGTGAGGGTCATAGTTACCTGCTGATGAGGAAGAGGAGGAGAGATGGTGAAGTGAGGGTCATAGTTACCCGCTGGTGAGGAGGAGGAGGAGGAGGAGGAGGAGAGATGGTGAAGTGAGGGTCATAGTTACCTGCTGGTACGGAGGAGGAGGAGGAGAGATGGTGAAGTGAGGGTCATAGTTACCTGCTGGTGAGGAGGAGGAGGAGAGATGGTGAAGTGAGGGTCATAGTTACCTGCTGGTGAGGAGGAGGAGGAGGAGGAGGAGGAGGAGAGATGGTGAAGTGAGGGTAATAGTTACCTGCTGGTGAGGAGGAGGATGAGGAGAGATGGTGAGGGATGAGCAGGGTGCAGAATGCTTGAAAAGAGAAAAAAGGAGAGAGAAAGGAAGGCTGTCTTTGTCCTGCATTTCTTTGATCTGACAGCTCGTTAGCAAGGAGGAGAAGAAGCCTGGACCTAGATATGGCCCTGGTTATTTTACCTCACTCTCTCTCTCTCCATCTCTATCAGCCACTCTCTTCTTTTACTTTTCCCTCCATCTCTCGAAGTCTTTCAATCCCCCTCTCTTTATTAGCCCTGTTGTTAGTTAGGTTGTGTTTCACACATCACTATGGTCCACATTTGACACTCTTAATTGAATATAAACAGAACTAGACACTGCCAGCATGTTGAGAGTGAACAGACAGGTGAGGTCCTCAGGATGTCTTGCACCTTTCATGCATGAGAAACACTAATGGAAAAACTTTTATTGACAATAATTGACAGTAATAATGTCACTCTGTGTATTTGTCCCTGATAGGTCAGTCAGCCCATCATACCTGCGGGTTTACATGAACTCCACCCGCCGCGGCAACCCCAAAATGTTAGATAATTGGCCGGCACAAAAACTCGCTGTAACGAATGCC
Organism: Thymallus thymallus; assembly: GCA_023634145.1. Classification (NCBI taxonomy): domain Eukaryota; kingdom Metazoa; phylum Chordata; class Actinopteri; order Salmoniformes; family Salmonidae; genus Thymallus; species Thymallus thymallus. Next base: position 17,973,852 of record CM042416.1, read on the forward strand.
CCGCGCAGAGCGACGGGCCCTCCTCCTCTCCAGCGATCATCCTCGCCGGCGTTCTAACCGGCGGTCGGGGGAAGATGGTAGAACCACACCTGTTCCACATTGGTCATCAGGGTCACTATTTAACCTTGTGTATTTTGTTTCAACCCTCGCGGGTTATTGTCTTTGTGTGTTGCTGTTACTAATTAAATGTTAATCGTTACAACTTATTCATCTTTTTATCTTTCGCCTCTTCACTCACTTTCACCCCTCGCAATATCACACTCGCTAAGGGGGTAACCATGGCAACTGAAAGGTTAGGGCGTTTATTTATTTTTTACTAGCCATATGATACGGGAGTCCGGAGGCTATTTTCACTCTCCAGGAAAACTATAAAACATAATCTGGTAAGGAGGACCAGGGCCAGTCACAGCACAGCAACACATACTGAAAGGTAATCAGGATTCCAGACATACATACCAAGGGGAGTGGAGGAAGCTGCTTCAGTCTCTGGTGGTACAAAGACAAGGCTGTCTGTCTGCTTTGTCCTGTCCTGTCCTTTCTATGCCCTTTATAACTAAGTACATTTACACATAGATTTAGTGAGAAGACTTTAACAGTGAGGAAGCAACAATGCAGATCCAATTTGTCTTGCCAGACTGAAGAAAGACAGCCAGAGACTATATAATATATCCAAAAATAATCAACTGGACGTTGCAACACAAGGAAGATAAACTAAATACAGCTCTAATTAAGACAGAGGCGTCAAGTATACATGTAAAACCAGCAGCATGCCGACCTGTTCCCTGCCTCTGTCTCTCAAACAATGAACAGACCGGACAGGGTTTAAATAGGAAGAAGACATGTTTAATGAACAATTAACATTCAACAGGCAGTAATTTCAGTCTACACATCTTCAGATCCTGACCATACAATAATTACTATGAACACTCATATCAATAAAGTGCTTCATATGCTTTAATCACATAGAACACTGAGATATGAACTGAGAGATTTTTCCACATTTTGTTAGGTTACAGCCTTATTCTAAAATGTATTAAATTGTTTTTCCCTCATCAATCTAAACACAATACTACATAATGACAAAGCGAAAAACTTTTTTTAGAAATGTTTGATAATTTATGAAAAATAAAATACTTAAATAACACAACTTTTCAAACCCTTTACTCAGTACTTTGTTGAAGCACCTTTGGCAGCGATTAAAGCCTTGAGTCTTCTTGGGTATGACGCTACAAGCTTGGCACACCTGTATTTGGGGAGTTTCTTCCATTCTTCTCTGCAGATCCTCTCAAGCTCTGTCAGGTTGGATGGGGAGTGTCGCTGCACAGCTGTTTTCAGGTCTCTCCTGAGACGTTTGATCGGCTTCAAGTCCGTACTCTGGCTAGGCCACTCAAGGACATTCAGAGTCTTGTCCCGAAGCTACGCCTGCGTTGTCTTAGCTGTGTGCTTAGGGTCATTGTACTGTTGGAAGGTGAACCTTCGCCCCAGCCTGAGGTCCTGAGCTCTCTGGAGCAGGTTTACATCAAGGATTTTGCTCTGTTCATCTTTGCCTCGATCCTGACTAGTCTCCCAGCCCTTGCAGTGGAAAAACATCCCTGCAGCATGATGCTGCCACCACCATGATTCACCGTAGGGATGGTGCCAGGTTTCCTCCAGATGTGACGCTTGGCATTCAGGCTAAAATGTTCAATCAGAGAATCTTTTTTCTCATGGTCTGAGAGTCTTTAGGTGCCTTTTTGCAAACTCCAAGCGGGCTTTTACTGAGGAGTGGCTTCCGTCTGGCCACTCTACCATAAAGGCCTAATTGGTGGAGTGCTGCAGAGAGAACTGGAAGGTTCTCCCATCTCTACAGAGGAACTGACAGAGTGGCCATTGGGTTCTTGGTCACCTCCCTGACCAAGGCCCTTCTCCCCCGATTGCTCAGTTTGGCCAGGCGGCCAGCTCTAGGAAGAGTCTTGGGGGTTTCAAACTTCTTCCATTTAAGAATGATGGAGGCCACTGTGTTCCTGGGGACCTTCAATGCTGCAGAAATGTTTTGGTTCCCTTCCCCAGATCTGTGCCTCGACAATTATGGCGTATTGCTGAGAAGGTTGCTGAGAAAATTGTTTTATTTAATACATTTTAGAAAAAGGCTGTAACATAACAAAATGTGGAAAAAGTCAAGGGGTCTGAATATTTTCTGCACCCCATTTGAACGTCAGAACTCAGACCAGGAATTGGACAGATAGCCCACTTCAAACAACTAAGAAATTAAGTTAAGCATTTACATTTCTTAATCTTAACTTTCACATTTTAGTTGTTAAACATGATCACATCACAGTTGTACTTCCTGGTCATTAAATTCATGTTTAGAAAGAGAACTATAACCAGGCAACACACAACAGAAGGTTTTGCGCGCACAAACCAATTGCCGGCGTGCAACCCTAAGCTCTAACTCTGTGTCTGTCATCTCTCTTTCACAGATGATCATCAATCAAAAGGACATCGCTATCTTGCCAGGCTACCCAGACTCCTAGCTCCAGCCAAACGCTACGCCACGCCCACGGACATTCGTTTCTTCTCCACAATGAGTCTGGATCTGAGTACCTCCCAGACAGTTTCAATTTCACATATGGGTAGAGCAGCATTTAGAAAATGTGTTATTGGCTTTGATACTCTGATTGGTTAGAAATGATCCAAACGCTGATTACTTTGTTTTGTACAACACCCCTCATTTTGATGTCACCACAAATGATTTCAATGACGGCAGTCTCAGACTGAGAATATAGCGAACAGAGCAGCGGAAGAATTCATTTTGAGTCATCAGGCAAATTGTTATTCACACATACTGTAAATACAATGAATAAATGTGGTTCCCATAAACGGTTTCATAAACAATGTCTGGTCATTCATATAGGCATGTCTTTAGATTAAGTGATGGAGGACATATGACAATCGTCACAACTCCCCTTGGTATGTATGTCTGGAATCCTGACCACCTTTGAGTGGCCCTGGTCCTCCTTACCAGATTGTGTTTAATAGTTTTCCTGGCGAGTGAAAAGTAGCATATAGCTGGTAAAAACAAAAGACCCCCAAAAATCTAACCTTTCCATTGCCATGGATACCCCCTCACCTAGTGTTTAACATTCTATAAACCATAGATAGCGCGTTACTTATAGGGGTTAGGGTGCCATTTACTTTATAAGGCCAGGCTGAATCATCCCGTCACTACCTCTCATACTATAAAAACGCAAGGTTCACATACATCATATTTCACTGTGTTCACAGAGGCATATCCCAGGACGTGTTGATATATTCTAGTCGTAATGGATTATCCTCTTCCTTCACTGTGGAACTCCTGATAAGACAGGAATTATCTTCTGTTCCCTCCATTTCTCTCTCCATCCCTCCCTCTCTCTCCCTTCGTGCGTCTGGGGTTATCTGCCGTTGGGCTCCAGTGAGACAGAACCAGTGGCAGGGCTGAGGCAGGGCCAGGTGAACAGGAACAGTATTTGTAGCTGGTGTTAGGGTGTCACTGACAGCTTCTTTAATGCAGATAAGCTCTCCCTCTCACCTCTAGTCTGGGGAGAAGAATGGGAGAAAGGAAGGGCCGGCAGAGAATGAGACCTTCCTTCCTTCCTTCCTTCCTTCCTTCCTTCCTTCCTTCCTTCCTTCCTTCCTTCCTTCCTTCCTTCCTTCCTTCCTTCCTTCCTTCCTTCCTTCCTTCCTTCCTTCCTTCCTTCCTTCCTTCCTTCCTTCCTTCCTTCCTTCCTTCCTTCCTTCCTTCCTTCCTTCCTTCCTTCCTTCCTTCCCTCTTACCCCTCTTCTGTTCTTCTTTCCTTTCCTCCTTCCTTCCTTCTCTCTTTACCTCTTTCTCTACTTTTCTCTTTCTCTCCATCTCTGGTTTTCATACTACTCCCCTTCCCTCCTTCCATAAAACTTAACCCCCCCCCCCCCCCCATTTATTCAGCAGATAATGAGCAGCCAGCCCTGTGCAATGAGGATCGTCCTATCAGTGCTTATTGTGTGTGATTGTGTTTAATTTGCTGGTGTTAGCTTTATGTGCCTCATATTAAATCAACCTGCGTCCCAATCTCTTTCAGAGTGAGATAACGCTATAATGTAATATTGTGAGATAATGCTATAATGTAATATTGTATTCAGTGGACCTCCAGAGTAAAAAATCTATTTGGTCTGAAGTGAGCAGTGAGCAGCCAGCAAGGTTTGGTTGTGGTTGTCGTTGTGCCTGTGTCTCACTTCATGATTTCCCAAGCTCCTCTTGAGTGCTATAATATTCATCAAAATACAATCCTCCTTGTCTGTAATCTTTCCATCTGATCTGGATGGAAACTTTCAGGAGCTTTTAACCATCAGTTTTCAGTCACCCTGCTTGACAGAAGGCTACCTCTCCAGGTTTGGGAGGGAGCAATTCTGTTACAGTAGATTGTTTGGACAGATTCCAAATGTACTGATGTTATATTCTCAGCATTTCAATTATAATATGTTTGAGGTTGTTGGTTATAAAGGAATGTGTCCAATTGGAGAATATATCCCATCTATGACTAATGTCTTCTAATATTATAAACACATTCTTATTACTCGCTTACGATCACCATGACAAGAATCCCTTTGAAGCTAGCATTTTATCCTGCTCAGATAGCCCACACCTCCTATAACCTTTGAATTCAAACACTGTCTTTGTATTGCGGGTAAAGAAAAAAGGGAATCTTTAAAATGCAACAGAAGTAGCAGTAGATGTTAATGGAAGTGGCCCTGGCATTGGCTGCAATTGAAATTGCAGATAGGAATCAGAAATCACCTAGACGCTGGTGACCCTGAGTCCTCGCTCTGCTTGCAGGGCAGGAACAAAGGGAACAGGAAGGAGGGAGGGAGGACGGAGGGGTGGGGGTGGTGCTGCTGGGGTGGTCTGGCGACACGGCCACACACTCTGTGTAATACAAATCAGGATAAAGATACAGACAAACACCTCATTACACAGGTTAGGTAATGGGTGTGTGATTAGGCAGGTAGACAGATGGAGAGATGGACGGATGGACAGGGAGATTCTATAAGATACCAATTAAGTTTAAGAATTATAGTTGAACTCTGAATTTTACATACACCTTGGCCAAATACATTTAAACTTAGATTTTCACAATTCCTGACATTTAATCCTAGTAAAAATTCCCTGTCTTAGGTCAGTTAGGATCAACACTTTATTTAATGTGAAATGTCAGAATAATAGCAGAGCGAATTATTTATTTCAGCTTTTATTTCTTTCATCACATTCCACGTTTCAGGTAGCCTTCCACAAGCTTCCCACAATAAGTTGGGTTAATTTTGGCCCATTCCTCCTGACAGTACTGGTGTAACTGAGTCAGGTTTGTAGGCCTCCTTGCTCGCACACGCTTTTTCAGTTCTGCCCACAGATTTTCTATAGGATTGAGATCAGGGCTTTGTGATGGCCACTCCAATACCTTGACTTTGTTGTCCTTAAGCCATTTTGCCACAACTTTGGAAGTATGCTTGGGGTCATTGTCCATTTGGAAGACCCATTTGCGACCAAGCTTAAACTTCCTGACTGATGTCTTGAGATGTTGCTTCAATATATCCACATGATTTTCCTTACTCATGATGCCATCTATTTTGGGAAGCGCACCAGTCCCTCCTGCAGCAAAGCACCCCCACAACATGATGCTGCCACCCCACAACATGATGCTGCCACCCCCGTGCTCCAAACTTAACGATAGTCATTATGGCCAAACAGTTCTATTTTTGTTTCATCAGACCAGAGGACATTTCTCCAAAAAGTATGATCTTTGTCCCCATGTCCAGTTGCAAACCGTAGTCTGGGTTTTCTATGACGGTTTTGGAGCAGTGGCTTCTTCCTTGCTGAGCGGCCTTTCAGGTTATGTCTATATAGGAATCGTTTTACTGTGGATATAGATACTTTTGTACCTGTTTCCTCCAGCATCTTCACAAGGTCCTTTGCTGTTGTTCTGAGATTGATTTGCACTTCTCGCACCAAAGTACATTCATCTCTAGGAGACAGAACACGTCTCTTTCCTGAGCGGTATGATGGCTGCTTGGTCCCATGGTGTTTATACTTGCGTACTATTGTTTGTACAGAGGAACGTTGTACCTTCAGGCATTTGGAAATTGCTCCAAAGGATGAACCAGACTTGTGGAGGTCTACTATTTTTTTCAGAGGTCTTGGCTGATTTCTTTTGATTTTCCCATGATGTCAAACAAAGAGGCACTGAGTTTGAAGGTAGGCCTTGAAATACATCGACAGCTACACCTCCAATTGACTCAAATTATTTAAATTAGAAGCTTCTAAAGCCATGACATAATTTTCTGGAATTGTCCAAGCTGTTTAAAGGCACAGTCAACTTATTGTATGTAAACATCTGACCCACTGGAATTGTTATATAGTGATATATAAGTGAAATAATCTGTCTGTAAACAATTGTTGGAAGAATTACTTGTTTCATGCACAAAGTAAGTCCTAACCGGCTTGTCAAAACTATAGTTTGTTAACATGAAATCTGTGGAGTGGTTTAAAAATGAGTTTTAATGACTTCAAACTAAGTGTATGGAAACTTCCGACTTCAACTGTACCAAGAGAGTTTCACTGTGGGGAAAACATCCTTCAATAAAAATTCAACAGGAATTTTTTTTGTCTGTCTTGAGGTTTAGGCATTAAGTTTCCCTGTGAGGGTATTGCTGTCATAACAGTCTGCCATACAGACAGCAGAGTAGATATTTTAGCTTCTATACACTGGAGGCCATTTTAGGTGTCACAGAGGCCATTTTGTTTGTCTCAATCTGACAGGACTGCAATTCATCACTGGCTCTGTAATCTGTCTCCTCTATCTGGTCTAATTGTGTCTCTGGTGTCTATCTTTCGCCACAGGCCTGGTCTGTCAGAACCCTGACCTCGTCTGCGGAGAGGGGCCCAGAAAGAGAGCACCAGACAGCACCCCCGCTGGCCAGGAGACAGGGAGATTTCCAGACAGCTGGAATATGTAAAGCACGAACAATTAATTCAATCAGAAACACCAGTCAGATTCCTTCCCTTAGATTACAAATAGAAATATAATAACCCTTCCCCATGCAATGTAAATTAAAATTAATTAAAACTGTATGTCATTCAGGAAATAATTGGATCTCAATCATCTGTGTAATGAGAAGCATTTGATTAATTTGTAAAAAAACAGATCTAACTTTTCATTTCTGTCTCACCGAAAGCATCCCTCAGACTGAGATAGATTTGTGTGTGACTTGAGGAGGAACATAAGCACATGTTTTGGGGATAGAGATGGATATAGAGATGGATATAGAGATGGATAGATATCTATGTATGTGTGTGAGTGGTGGGTTTGAGCCCAGCCACCAGGCAAGCAGGGGGGGTCACGCAGGCTATGTCAGTAGTGCAGTGGAGCATGATCAGAGATAATTTATCTCCAGGAGAGGTTGGGATGACTCAAGGGCCCATCCACAGTGGAGAGGAGAGGTGAGAGGAGCTGAAGGACCGTGGATGTGGCGGGGGGGGTGGGAGAGAACTGTTGCTCAGATTGGGCTGGGGGGACAGGGGAGGATGAGGGAGGAGGAGGGAGAAAAGGATAGGATGGGGGAGGATCAGGGAGAATGTGGGATGATGAGGGAGAATGTGGGGGGATGGGGGAGTCAGTATTCAGGCTTAGCTGGGAGACGGAATCCTAGGGTCATTGGATGTCCTCCATTCAGGGGCACATGGAGAGGAGACATGGAGAGCAGGGGCTTGTGGTGCATGAGACGAGAGGGGCTTGTGGTGCGTCAGGGGACCAAATAAAGGAAACGCTTAGCAGGCACACATGTCACTGAGACAGGAATCATGCTGCTGCTGTCTCTCTCCACATCTCTCCTGTTTCTCTCTCCCCTCTTCTGCCTGGCTTTTCTCTCAATTTTTCATTTTCCATCTCTTCCTCTCCAGAAGCCACCCGGGTGAGACAGTCTCTGGGGCTGTCTTGACATGGGTTTCAGGGTAGCCAATGATGTTGTTTCTGGATCGGTGCAGCCAGGAGAAGAGTATTCTGTGAGGTGAGGTGGGGAGGGTGTAAGCAAATTGTCTTGGTATTTTGTTACAAATGGAATAATCGTGGAGTTTTGTCAAATTGGGAGGAGGTCTGCTCGGCTCTCCTCTGCTCACCTGCCACGATCACTCTCTATTACAAACACCCCTGGCTGGCCCCTGACACAAACACCACATCAGCACCAATTTCTGTCACTTACTCCGTGCGAGATCAGGAGCGATTACTCCCAGTGCCACCTGGAGCTAGATCGGTTGCAGTGGCTGCCCGCTCCGTTGCCGCGGCACCCCGGAGGACCTCAGCTGGCGCTGTAATTTGCACTGACATCTAATTTTAGGAGGATTCCTCCACACGCTCCTCCAGCCCCCGCTACAGCAACACCGTCACGACCATGAGCCAACCGAGAGAGAGAGAGAGAGAGACCTAATCTAATCTAAGGAGGGACGAAGATACGTTATTCCTGGGTTGGGTTTTTCTTTCAGATATAGGCCTAACTCTGTTCCACATACAGATGTTGGAATGAAATGAGAAACAGAAACAAAACAACAAGTGTCCTTCTGCGAATGTGGATCATTTGAATCTCAATGTGACCTATCAACAGCTAGTTACATACAGTACTCAATAAACTACTTCCACAAAAACAGAACTATTTATCTCCCTCCTCAGTGCATTTGAACTACTTAAAATACTTGAAATGATCAGGCCACTGCAGGTTGAGTTAAAGTTGAGAACAAGAAAAATCATAAATGTGATTTTCTGGATTTTTGTTTTAGATTCCGTCTCTCACAGTTGAAGTGTACCTATGATAAAAATTACAGACCTCTACATGCTTTGTAAGTAGGAAAACCTGCAAAATCGGCAGTGTATCAAATAATTGTTCTCCCCACTGTATGTATATATAGATATACAGTATATAGTTGCCAGAACTGATATAGGCTCTTTCAATTAGAAATATCGAGACGGACATAAACAGGGTGAAAGAGAGCCTGTCTATTTATAGTCCCCTTCTAAAATTATCCCTCCCTCCTTGGGAGAGAGTGTCATGGGAACGTTGAAGGGCCGTGGAGGCCGAACTGGCAGGAGGGCTGGGTAGGCTGGGTGGTAGCAAGTGCTTCTGTTCTGTAGCGTATTTACTAAGAAATTAAGATGTAATGTCAGAGACTGGTATCTTGGTATTATGACTTTTCTGAATGAGAGGTAGGAAGATAGGGAGGGAGGTAAGGAGGGAGGGAGGGAGGTTTGTGGGATATGAGGAGGCAGACAAAACCATCTGGCACTCACGCAGACAGAAACAGGCGATGGCGTCTGCTTTCTCCCTCGGTTACCCGGGGATACAGCAGAGGTAAACAAGTGAGAAGGTTAGGGATATGGGTGGGATTAGCAGTATGGTACAGGATAGTCATAGGGTGGTAGCAAGCCATTTGATGAACATTAGCAAGATGTCACTAATTAAGAAGATGATGGACAACATGGTGAGGATTGGCAGTGCTGTATAGGTTAGGATTATTGTGAAAGATGTTTGAATGTTAACAGTACGGTATCAGTGACCATGATCAAGTTCTCCATGACTATAAGCCATATGAATTTGAAGATGTAATCCCCACCCTCTGAAATCATATAAAATCAAAACACTATTTTACTTTACCTGATTCAACTCTGACTGAGTCACAAACTCACAGTTTAGGTTGTAATGAATGATGCTTTTATTTTTTATTTTTTTTTATTTACCTTTATTTAACTAGGCAGGTCAGTTAAGAACAAATTCTTATTTACAATGACGGCCTAGGAACAGATTTTAACATTGTCAGTTCGGGGATTCAATCCAGCAACCTTTCGGTTACATGCTCTAACCAGTCGGTTACCTGCTTCCCCCCATGACGGAAAGGACTACAACTGATGAGGGGGAGAGGGGTGGGGGAGAGGGGGAGAGGAGGAGAGTGTGCTTAAGTGAGAATGTGTGTGAACGTCAGCGTGTGTGTGTGTGCGTATGTGTGTGTGAATATCAGCCTGTAGCCTTTAGTTTCCCTGAGCAGGTTTGATTGATACCGACAGCCCAGGATCTTAATGTAACAATAACTCACTTCCCAGTCCCTTGCCACAATTAGGTTTCCCCCATGATTAAAACATGGCAGTGTCAGTCAGACAGACAGCCAGACTGTCAGAGAGGGCTGAGCTGCAGCCCCAGCCTGATCCTGGCTATCATCAGGACCTGGCTGCTACTTACCCTCCCCATAGATCAGCTGTGATGTGACAGACACAAAGGAACTCCTTCCTTTGTCACCAGGGAAACCACCAAGTTCCATACTGTACAGTCACAGTTCCCTCCCCAAACCTAGGTAGAATGTACAGTACTTAACAAGCCCCAAACCACCCCCACAGCTACTGTACTGTACTGTTCTGTTCTGTTCTTTTCTGTGCTATACTATACTATAATATACTATAAGTAAGGGGGCGTTTAAGAGTTTGATTGAATATGCATTTGATTGAATATGCATATGAAATACCAATACAATGTCTACCTGCTTACATAGGTGCTGTTGCTTTCAATACTATTCCTTTCAATGTCTGGTATTAGCTGAGAAAGACCAAGAAAAAAACAGTGTTGAAATATCACTGAGCGTACTGGATTCACAGAGGGGGGAGGGGTTGGGTTATAATTGAAAATGAGCTGCAACTGGCTGACAAAAGCTCTGCAGAAGTGATGATCTTTTATTCATTAGAATGTCAATCTACCTTGTCGTGGGGAGAATTGCAATTCACTGCCAGTACCACTTAGTACTGTGATTTAGAATATATGTACTGGCTGCAAGAGAGCTGCCTACCGCACAGTGATAAAGGGGTTTGTATAAAGTACAAAGAATATGAAATATAAATATTTAGAAGGAGAGCAGAGATATAAACATGACAATGCTATTGATACTAATAAACCACTAGGACACTTCATTATTGATACTAATAAACCACCAGGACACTTCATTATTGATAGTAATAAACCACCAGGACACTTCATTATTGATACTAATAAATCACCAGGACACTTTATTATTGATACTAATAAACCACCAGGACACTTCATTATTGATACTAATAAACCACCAGGACACTTCATTATTGATAGTAATAAACCACCAGGACACTTCATTATTGATACTAATAAACCACCAGGACACTTCATTATTGATAGTAATAAACCACCAGGACACTTCATTGTTGATACTAATAAACCACCAGGACACTTCATTATTGATACTAATAAACCACCAGGACACTTCATTGGCTCTGGGATGTGATGGTAGACCAAGAAATGTCACTAATACTATCATTAGTTTGATCTGCTTCATTCCCACCAACGTGCACACACTCATGCCATTAACACAGCATCAAATGCTTTACATTTACAAGTATAACACATCTTGCTGATATGTTGTTTTGCTCTGGTTATTATTTATTTGCTTGCTGGGTGCCCTTGTGACTTTGGGAGCCTTGGGGCAGCCTTGAGAAGGCCCTTGCGTGGACGATGGTGTTGACCATACAAATGGAATGTGTGACTCTCTGAGGGGGCCAAAGAGAAAGCGCCCCTACTACTCCTCTCCCTGCCATACGACGGGCCCACGCTTGACCTCCGGCGGTCCCCCAGGGTCCAGACAGACACTGTAATTGATCAACCTCGCACACACACACACAGGTTTCCTGTTGAGTGAAGAGTTGTACAGTCAGTCTCATATTGCATTCCTGATATTCAGTGCCACTATCGTTTCTGTATCTGTGGCTTAAATAGTCATCCATTTTATTGTACATGGAGGGGTTTGCCATATTTCAGTGTTAATTTAAGACATCAAAATCAATGACCTAGTATTCATTCCATTATATAATAATAATAATAATAATAATAATACAGTTGAAAGTGAAGTAAAGGAGAAGATTAATTTAAAGTTAACTAAACCGGCAATTAAATTAAATTGTACAGTAACATACTTTTCAAGACCTCAAATCTAAAAGACATAATTGAGAGTGGATTGATGCACCCTGGCAATTACCTTGTGGTTTTTTGCGGAAGAGGGAGCTACAGAATATAAAATAGGGATTAATTGTGACAGCATGGCCATCTCAGTGTGAGACCACAGACAGTACAGCTGTAGGTCTTCTTTTGATGGGGTTTTCCAGGGCCTCAGTGTGTACATGCGTGTGAGACCCTACCTGGTAATCCAATTCCAACTAGTTCAGACCTCATGCACCTGTGAATCCTCAATAACAGATCGACTGTCGACTTCATGTTTCTGTCAGGCCTGATAGTCTTGAGAGTGTTCCTGTCAGGCCTGATAGTCTTGAGAGTGTTCCTGTCAGGCCTGATAGTCTTGAGAGTGTTTCTGTCAGGCCTGATAGTCTTGAGAGTGTTCCTGTCAGGCCTGATAGTCTTGAGAGTGTTTCTGTCAGGCCTGATAGTCTTGAGAGTGTTCCTGTCAGGCCTGATAGTCTTGGGAGTCTTTCTGTCAGGCCTGATAGTCTTGGGAGTGTTTCTGTCAGGCCTGATAGTCTTGGGAGTGTTTCTGTCAGGCCTGATAGTCTTGGGAGTGCGCCTCCACACAGTCATAGACCCAGGCACACCTCATATACAGGCGAGAGGCCATGTTTGTGTGTTTGTGTTAATGTGCGTCTGCGTGTGTGTGCTTGCATTTGTGTGTGTCGGCATGCGTGCATGCACTTGCGTGTGTGTGCATACATGCATGTCCGTGTGTGTCCGTCTGTGTCTGTGTGTGTGTGAGTCAAAGATGTTCCAGTGATAAGAGATATGGGCTGTGTGTTGATGAGCAGTGGGCCGTAGTTAACCCGCTCGCTCACCCCAGTCATCATGAAGTCAACCAAAGAACCAGGTAGAAGAATACATGGCGTGGTATGAGAGAGGAACGTCCGTCTCATCAATAGAACCCCCGCTCCCCCTCCACCACTCCACTACCCATAATGCCCCTGGAGTTGGGTGGGCCACTGACCTGAAATAATTGCTTTTGTCGAGTCGTGAGCCCGAGTGTTGACCTTGGACAAAACATGTAATAATGTGCTGTGCTTTATTACTGCAGCGCCGGAGAGAGAGAGTCTTGTTAATTCTGTACCTGCAGTTTTAAAGAGGTACTGACGACCCCGTGAAACCTCTTTGTCTCCAAATGCTCAGAACGAACGTCTCTTATAGATACTCAGAATGCGTTCTTAACCATCATTATCGCCATTATCAACATCATCATCTTCGACTGTTTGAGAGGATAATATTCTGTCTCAGAGTTCAAGTGTGTTCTTCCTTGTTCCTCTCTGTCACAGAAAGACAACTCCAGAAAAACCTTTTAGAAGTATACTGTACTGTAGAGGAGCCCTGTTGAACAGAGGGATGCTCAGTACAGCACTGATTCTCTGTGTGTGTGTGTTCCCAGTGATTGTGCCAATGTTAACATTCTAAAACTATTTCTAATTTCTTGTCAACTTTAAAGTATTTATATTGTCTGTTCTTAGTGATGCAGGTCTTTGGCATGGAGACGAGGTACCAGACCCTTAGACCTGTGGCCATTGGCTGAGGAGTTTATTGCAGCGAAACAGTGGAGTCAGTGACGCATGTAATGAAGACTATCAACAGCCAAACGTTAGTTACACCACAACACAACAACTCAGCACACACTTTCATTGCAATCTTCTAAGGATGACAGAGGAAATAAAATATATGTTTTTATCTTTGTCACAAAGCTTTTACCTTTGCCCTGAGGAAGAAAAAGTCAGGTAGCCAGTTATTTTTTTATGTGGTGATCTAAAATGCATCACACTACACAGCTAACTAACTAAAAAGCTGCTCATTAAAATGTGGAGTAGTCAGGGGGGAAAAGCAAGGTAGGAAGACAAGCACATTGACCTTATATAAGCCTTCCATTAATGAGGTTATTCCGAACGAGTTTTCTGATGACCTGATATGTACTCCGGCAAGATTCATCACCATTTTTATGTTAATGTTTATTAGTCCTCTGAAGAGAGAGGGAGAGAAACACAGAGGGAGAGAAAGAGAGAGAGGAGAGAAGCAGCTTGCGGCTAAAACACCAACAAACATCACCTTGGAAGGATTCAATTGAGACAATAAAAAGAGAGAGCACTCAGAAGCCAGAAGACTCTCTGTCCTCAAAACTTGACAGAGCTACTTTTAATCCTGTTTCCCCAGTCTAAAGAGGCCTAATGACAAGACATAAATCCTTCAAGACTTATACAGCGTTCCATCTGCCTTCAAGGACAACTTTTATTTCATTTCTTAACCAATTCACTTAGCTCACAATCCTTTCGATTCCAGAGCCACTAAACACACATGGAAATGTTTTTATGGCTATTGTTATCCCATATAAAATATGGCTTCTGTATATAATAATCCATCTATCATCATAAAGGTCCGAACAGAGCTGTAGTATTGTATTCATACTTATCTTTTCAGATACAAACAGCTGTAATTAGTGGGTTAGTTATTGAGGAATTAGCGTAGTTACCGTAGCATCCCTCTCCTGTCTGCATTGGCTGGCACTTTCTCACTGTAGTATGTAAATATCATGAACGCTAAGGTAATGTTTTGTCAAAGGTTTTATTAAGAAATGATGTTATAATTTCTAATAGGAGGAATGGTGCACTAATTATACATTTTTTGTGAAAGGGGTTCCTTGGAGAGAGGGAGAAGTTGGGCTGAGGAGGAGAGAGGGAGAGACATTTAGGTCATTGAGTGGAGATGAATATTTAAAGTCCAGAGACACTCGACAGGGAAGTCTAATAATGCTCTATAGTTATGATGGAAGCTACTTTAACGGTACAGGTTTGAATTTATTACACACTAGTGATTTATAAAAACATTAACCAAAGTTAAAAAAATATCCATATTTGTGCTACACTCTTAGAAAAAAAGGGTTATTCGGCTGTCCCCATAGGTGCTATCTAGAACCTAAAAACCACAATGGTTCTACTTGGAACCAAAAAGGGTTCTACCTGGAACCAAAAAGCGTTCTCCAAAAAGCGTTCTCCAAAGGGTTCTTTGGCTTTTTGGAGAACGCTTTTTGGTTCCAGGTAGAACCCTTTTTGGTTCCAAGTAGAACCATTGTGGTTTTTAGGTTCTAGATAGCACTGTTTGTTCTAAGAGTGTAGTTTCAAACTGGTTTTAAAATGGTTTGGTGAACAGTCTCCTCTGGGTCTGTGGTTGGTGTTGGTGATTACATTTCTAGAGGGGTTTCTGAGATCAAAGTGAAGATAGTTGAGTGTTGTGCCATTGGCCACATGGCACAGTGTGGTGGGTAGGCTCTGCTTTGCCTGCGTGAGTGGTGGGCGGATGAGTGGGAGGATGGGGAAGGGTCAGAAAACATTATGCAAATGAGACGCGCAGAAAAATCAACAACGGCATAATCCGATTCCTCTTTCCCGGTCTCCAATGGTGGATTTTTGTTTGCTTTTTTCATCTGGCTAAACTCGGGTGGATTTGAAACTCAAAATAGAAACGGAACACATTTCCCCAATTATCCCAAATGAATGCACCAATTAATCATCATTATGTCCCTACGTCAACTGAATAAACACAATAAATATACTAACAATGTGATTCACAACACTGGAACAAAAAATATCCCAAATAACGGCCCATGGCAGGTTCAACTGTGAACTCCTGTCAAGTTTCTCAGAAGTCATTTTACATTTACATCATTTAGCAGACACTCTCATCCAGAGTGACTTACAGTTAGTTAGTGCATACATGTTCATACTTTTTTCGTATTGGACCTCCATGGGAATTGAACCCACAACCCTGGCATTGCAAGCGCCATGCGCTACCATTTGAGCTACATGGGACTAAGTCGTGTGTTGTAATAGTATTACTTTGGTTCATCTGCAGATTATTGTTGTTGTAGTGAGGGAGTTGACACTAAAAGCAGTACAAGGGCATGAGTGTAGTGCAGATGAGGTTGTGGTGCCTTTGTGCGTTTACTTTTCTCTGCTCAAAGAGGTTTTAAAGGACTCTTACCCTGAGCCAAACCCCGCCTGCCTCCTCGCTGCCTCCTCTCTAGCTATGAAAGACTAATTGAATGTGTGTTTTAATACCCCAAGGAGCTGTTTGGAACTCTATGAAGCACTTTAATTCTACCAATATGATACAGTAGGGAGGATGGGATATTGGTATTACTACTCATACTGGAGGTTGTACTGTAATGTACTTTGATCCTGCTATCAGAAGGAGAGAGAGAGCTAGGACCGGCTATGTGTAAACTCTGTCCACATTACACTTTTGGGCATCAGAAGGAATAGAATGAGCTGTACTGTGACTACACAAGCTCAGTTCAAATGCAATTGTATGGAATAGGCCACCTACCTGTATCTGTAAAATCAAGGTATTTTAAACGGCCTTCATTTCATCTTAATGTAACAATAACTCACTCATCCCGTCAGATGCCACAGTTTAACTGCCTCTTCATTGGACTGTCACATCAGATATCTTAATATTGTTTCGTTTGGAGGCTAGTTATACGTTTCACTTTGCCTGCATTGCCCAATGAGAAATGACCATCCCATTTGGCCTCTTCTTTTATATAGTAACTTTTCTCTCATTGAACTAAAGTTGAGATATAATTAGAACACATAATGTCATCCTTTACCTGTGTTTTTTCTGAAAACGTTGCAAAACCTAAGAGGAACGCCCCCCACAAAAAAAACCAACTAAAACGCTGGTGGATAATGGGCAGCCTGAGATTTACGGTGCGTGGAGTCGATCAGTAAAAACGACTGCAAGCCATGAATCTAAAATGAACGGGACATTACCTAAATGATTGAGTCTGAGGGTTTTACGCATTGGCCTACCTGCTAATGCCCCTTATTCTAGTCAGCACATTTGTCACTCTCCTCCCCCTCCTTGTCCCCTCCCCCCTCCCCACAGCAAATAAACATTAGGCAGAATGATGACTCCCATCTCATAAACATATGATCCCTCTCTCTTTCTCTTTAATGGATAACACTTTGGTTTCACGTGTGTATGTGTTTCTCTCTCTCTCTCTCTCTCTCTCTCTTTCTCTCTCTCTGTGTATTCGTATGTATTTTATATGCGTGCGTTATGCTTTGAGTATGTACTGTATCTTATCAGCTATGAATAGACTAAGGGGGACATATGTCAATGCCTTCGTAAATGAAATAAATATTGAATTCACCAGTTGTCTGCTGCATTATAATGTGTGCCCTCCAGTGGTACTCGTGGATAGGGGTCCAGATGATTAATCTCCACATTGAATTATAGGGGACAGTGGGTGCTGGCATAAGCACGAGAGCCAGCTGGGATAAGACTCCCATCCAATGGCTTTAAGCTCCTTCTCTTGTGATGAATACAAATGCCACATTTACGCTGAATCAATGTTAATTTCGGAAACTGACATTGAGAAAGGAGGGGGAAATCACTGCGGCCATCAAAGTTGAATCCTGACGTAGCGTAGTACTGTAATTGAATCTTGACAGAATCACAGGAAAGAGGAGGAGAGGAAGAGAATAGAGAGAGAGAAGGAGAGAGAGAAGGAGACAGGAAATGAGAGAGGAGGAGAGAGAAGGAGCGAGAGAAGGAGAGAGAGGAGGAGACAGGAAAGGAGAGAGAGAAAGAAAGAGAGGAGGAGCGAGAAAAGGAGAGAGAGAAGGAGACAGGAAAGGAGAGAAAGGAGGAGAGGAAAGGAGAGAGAGGAGGAGAGAGAGAAGGAGAGAGAGAAGGAGAGAGAGGAGGAAACAGGAAAGGAGAGAGAGGAGTAGAGAGAGGAGGAGACAGGAAAGGAGAGAGAGGAGGAGAGAGAGGAGGAGAGAGAGGAGGAGACAGGAAAGGTGAGAGAGGAGTAGAGAGAGGAGGAGAGAGAGGAGGAGGCAGGAAAGGAGAGAGGAGGAGAGAGAGGAGGAGACAGAAGGAGAGAGAGGAGGAGAGAGAGAAGGAGAGAGAGGAGGAAAATGAGAAAGAGAGAGAGGAGGAGACAGAAGGAGAGAGAGGAGGAGAGAGAGAAGGAGAAAGGAGGAGAATGAGAAGGAGAGAGAGGAGGAGACAGAAGGAGAGAGATGAGGAGAGAGAGAAGGAGAGAGAAGGAGAGAGAGGAGGAGACAGAAGGAGAGAGAGGAGGAGAGAGAGATGGAGAGAGAGGAGGAGACAGGAAAGGAGAGAGAGGAGGTGAGAGAGGTGGAGACAGGAAAGGAGAGAGAGGAGAGAGAGGAGGAGAGTTAGGAGGATGAGAGAGAAGGAGAGAGAGGAGGTGAGAGAGGAGGAGACAGGAAAGGTGAGAGAGGATGAGAGAGAGGAGGAGAGAGAGGAGGAGACAGGAAAGGTGAGAGAGGAGTAGAGAGAGGAGGAGAGAGAGGAGGAGGCAGGAAAGGAGAGAGATGAGAGAGAGAGGAGGAGGAGAGAGAGGAGAGAGAGGAGGAGACAGAAGGAGAGAGTGGAGGAGAATGAGAAGGAGAGAGAGGAGGAGACAGGAAAGGAGAGAGGAGGAGAGAGAAGGAGCGAGAGAAGGAGAGAGAGGAGGAGACAGGAAAGGAGAGAGAGAAAGAAAGAGAGGAGGAGCGAGAAAAGGAGAGAGAGAAGGAGACAGGAAAGGAGAGAAAGGAGGAGAGGAAAGGAGAGAGAGGAGGAGAGAGAGAAGGAGAGAGAGAAGGAGAGAGAGGAGGAAACAGGAAAGGAGAGAGAGGAGTAGAGAGAGGAGGAGACAGGAAAGGAGAGAGAGGAGGAGAGAGAGGAGGAGAGAGAGGAGGAGACAGGAAAGGTGAGAGAGGAGTAGAGAGAGGAGGAGAGAGAGGAG
Organism: Thymallus thymallus; assembly: GCA_023634145.1. Classification (NCBI taxonomy): domain Eukaryota; kingdom Metazoa; phylum Chordata; class Actinopteri; order Salmoniformes; family Salmonidae; genus Thymallus; species Thymallus thymallus. The sequence goes on from CM042416.1 coordinate 17,992,699, forward strand.
GAGGCAGGAAAGGAGAGAGGAGGAGAGAGAGGAGGAGACAGAAGGAGAGAGAGGAGGAGAGAGAGAAGGAGAGAGAGGAGGAAAATGAGAAAGAGAGAGAGGAGGAGACAGAAGGAGAGAGAGGAGGAGAGAGAGAAGGAGAAAGGAGGAGAATGAGAAGGAGAGAGAGGAGGAGACAGAAGGAGAGAGATGAGGAGAGAGAGAAGGAGAGAGAAGGAGAGAGAGGAGGAGACAGAAGGAGAGAGAGGAGGAGAGAGAGATGGAGAGAGAGGAGGAGACAGGAAAGGAGAGAGAGGAGGTGAGAGAGGTGGAGACAGGAAAGGAGAGAGAGGAGAGAGAGGAGGAGAGTGAGGAGGATGAGAGAGAAGGAGAGAGAGGAGGTGAGAGAGGAGGAGACAGGAAAGGTGAGAGAGGATGAGAGAGAGGAGGAGAGAGAGGAGGAGACAGGAAAGGTGAGAGAGGAGTAGAGAGAGGAGGAGAGAGAGGAGGAGGCAGGAAAGGAGAGAGATGAGGAGAGAGAGGAGGAGAGAGAGGAGGAGACAGGAAAGGTGAGAGAGGAGTAGAGAGAGGAGGAGAGAGAGGAGGAGGCAGGAAAGGAGAGAGATGAGAGAGAGAGGAGGAGGAGAGAGAGGAGAGAGAGGAGGAGACAGAAGGAGAGAGAGGAGGAGAATGAGAAGGAGAGAGAGGAGGAGACAGGAAAGGAGAGAGAGGAGGAGCGAGAGAAGGAGGTAGGAAAGGAGAGAGAGAAGAAGAGTGAGGAGGAGAGCGAGGGGGAAAGAGAGTAGGAGAGAGAGGAGGAGAGAGAGGAGGAGACAGGAAAAGAGAGCTAGATGAAGATCTCAAGGAAGGACAAAGAATGTTAGCGAAATAAAGAAATATCGGATTGAATCAGATTCCTCTATTTATTTTAATTTTTTTATTTAACCTTTATTTAACTAGGCAAGTCATTTAAGAACTTATTATTAGTTGCAATGACCAAAAGGCAAAAGGCCTCCTGCGGTGATAAAATAAATAAAATATAGGACAAAACACACATCACGGCAAGAGACACACTGCAACACTACATAAAGAGAGACCTAAGACAACAACATAGCATGGCAGCAACACATGACAACACAGCATGGTAGCAACACAACATGACAACAACATGGTAGCAACACAACATGACAACAACATGGTAGCAACACAACATGGTAGCAGCACAAAACATGGTACAAACATTATTGGGCACAGACAACAGCACAAAGGACAAGAAGGTAGAGACAACAATACATCACGCTAAGCAGCCAAAACTGTCAGTAAGAGTGTCCATGATTGAGTCTTTGAATGAAGAGATTGAGATAAAACTGTCCAGTTTAAGTGTTTTTTGCAGGTCGTTCCAGTCGCTAGCTGCAGCGAGCTGAAAAGACGAGCGACCCAGGGAAGTGTGTGCTTTGAGGACCTTTAACAGAATGCGACTGGCAGAACCCTTTAATCTGCATACTGTCATACAGCTATAATAGAGTTGGCCCAGTAAGGCAGCAGGTCTATAACACAATAATTAACATTGCTGGACTAATCTATTACTGCACTGCGGCCCCTCTGACTGGCCCTCTAATGGAGGTTGGCACTGGGTAATTGAGGGGGCGGGGTCAGTGCATGTCCACTGGCTGGCTGCACAGGACAGGACAGGTTGGGGGTGGTGGGGATGTAGAGGGAGGACAGCTTGTAAATGTGCTCACACACACACATGCCTTTGGTTCAACATCCTCTCCTTCATTTCATCTGTAGAGTGGGGCCTGGCTAGACCATGGCCGTCTTCAATTCAGTGAAAATACTAGGTGAAGGAATAGCTTATTGATTTCCCTGCAGTTCGCAGTAGGAGTCTTTATACCTGGACCATGTGGTCATGTGTTGAAACCATTCAGGCCAGCAATGATAGCCTGTATGTGTCTGGAATAAGTTTGTGTGGTGCTTGCTGCACAGGTGATTGTGTGGTTGTATGTGGTTACAGTGCATTCGGAAAGTATTCAGACCGCTTGACTTGTTCCACATTTTGTTACCTTGCAGCCTTAAGCTAAAATGGATTTAAGTATTTTCCCCCCCTCATCAATCTACACACAATAATCCATAATGGCAAAGCAAAAACAGTTTTCAGACCGTTTAGTCTTGGGTATGACGCTATAAGCTTGGCACACCTGTATTTGGGGAATTTCTCCCATTCTTTTCCGCAGATCCTCTCAAACTCTGTCAGGTTGGATGGGGAGTGTTCCTGCACAGTTATTTTCAGGTCTCCCCAGAGATGTTTGATTGGGTTCAAGTACGGGCTCTGGCTGGGCCACTCAAGGACATTCAATCTTGGTTTCATCAGACCAGAGAATCTTGTTTCACGGTCTGAGAGTCTTTAGGTGTCTTTTGGCAAACTCCAAACAGACTGTCATGTGCCTTTTACTGAGGAGTGGCTTCCGTCTGGCCACTCTACCATAAAAGCCTGATTGGTGGAGTGCTGCAGAGATGGTTGTCCTTCTGGAAGGTTCTCCCATCTCCACAGAGGAACTCTAGAGCTCTGGCAGAGGGACCATCAGGGTCCTTCTCCCTCGATTGCTCAGTTTGGCTGGGTTGCCAGCTCTAGGAAGAGTCTTGGCGGTTCCAAACGTCTTCCATTTAAGAATGATGGAGGCCTCTGTGTTCTTGGGGACCTTCAATGATGCATAAAAGTTTTGGTACCCTTCCCCAATCCTGTCTCGGAGCTCTACGGACAATTCCTTCTACCTCATGGCTTGGTTTTTGCTCTGACATGCACTGTCAACTGTGGGACCTTATATAGACAGGTGTGTACCTTTCCAAATCATATCCAGTCAATTTAATTTACCACAGGTGGACTCCAATCAAGTTGTAGAAACATTTCAAGGATGATCAATGGAAACAGGAGGCACCTGAGCCCAATTTCGAATCTCATAGCAAAGGGTCTGAATACTTATGTAAATATGGTATATTTGTTTTTTTTCTTTCTATAAATTTGCTAAACAAATTATAAATCTGTTTTCGCTTTGTCATTACGGGCTATTATGTGTAGATTGATGAGTAAAATAACAATTAAATCAATTTTAGAATAATGCTATTACGTAACAAAATGTGGAAAATGTCAAGGGATCTGTGTGTGTGTATCTGTGTGTCTGTACCTGTGAGTGTGTATCTGTGTGTCTGTACCTGTGAGTGTGTATCTGTGTGTGTATCTGTGAGTGTGTATCTGTGAGTGTGTATCTGTGTGTGTATCTGTGAGTGTGTATCTGTGTGTGTATCTGTGAGTGTGTATCTGTGAGTGTGTATCTGTGTGAGTGTATCTCTGAGTGTGTATCTGTGAGTGTGTATCTGTGAGTGTGTATCTGTGAGTGTGTATTTGTGTGTGTGTATCTGTGTGAGTGTATCTTTGAGTGTGTATCTGTGGGTATGTATCTGTGTGTGTGTATCTGTGTGTGTGTATCTGTGTGTGTGTATCTGTGGGTGTGTATCTCTATGTGTGTGTGTGTGTGTGTATGTGTTTGCATTATGTTCCTGACAGCTGTTTGCATGCCTTCTCTGTGGATATAGCATTAGCTGGTCCAAACCTAATTAACGTAGCCCGTAGAGGAACGGGACTGTCGGTGAGCGCTGGCGGTAATGTGATGTCATTGTGGATTAGCCTGATGGGCGGTTGTGAGGTGAGCGAGCGGGAGGGAGAGAAGGGGAGGAAAGGGAGGAGGGAGAGGGTGTGAGGGAGAGGGAGGAAGGGGTGGGTGAAGACTGGGAGTGAGGGGGATGGAGTTTGGAGGAGAGGAAGGTAAGGAATGGGGGATAGAAGAGGAGGATGATGATATGTCACTCAACTCAGCTCCAGTCCAGCTCCACCTCACGCTGCATCCATTGGATTATCCATTGTCTTTATTTTGCAATTGAAAGAGGCTATTACATAGTAATAAACACAGACTAAATATAAAACCCTCTAACCATGTAATGAAAGAAGGCAGATTCACTGCTGCTGTGACACCATGTCCATTACCCTCTGTCTGTTGGAAAGGGATGGTGGTAGGTAGCTAGTCCACTGACACCATGTCCATTACTCTCTGTCTATTGGAATGGGATGGTGGTAGGTAGCTAGTATACTGACACCATGTCCATTACTCTCTGTCTTTTGGAATGGGATGGTGGTAGGTAGCTAGTATACTGACACCATGTCCATTACTCTCTGTCTTTTGGAATGGGATGGTGGTAGGTAGCTAGAAATACTAACACCATGTCCATTACTCTCTGTCTGTTGGAATGGGATGGTGGTAGGTAGCTAGTATACTGACACCATGTCCATTACTCTCTGTCTGTTGGAATGGGATGGTGGTAGGTAGCTAGTATACTGACACCATGTCCATTACTCTCTATCTGTTGGAAAGGGATGGTGGTAGGTAGCTAGTCCACTGACACCATGTCCATTACTCTCTGTCTGTTGGAAAGGGATGGTGGTAGGTAGCTAGTGTACTGACACCATGTCCATTACTCTCTGTCTGTTGGAAAGGGATGGTGGTAGGTAGCTAGTCCACTGACACCATGTCCATTACTCTCTGTCTGTTAGAAAGGGGTGGTGGTAGGTAGCTAGTAAACTGACACCATGTCCATTACTCTCTGTCTGTTGGAATGGGATGGTGGTAGGTAGCTAATTCACTGACACCATGTCCATTACTCTCTGTCTGGTAGAAAGGGATGGTGGTAGGTAGCTAGTATACTGACACCATGTCCATTACTCTCTGTCTGGTAGAAAGGGATGGTGGTAGGTACTGTAGCCAGTACAATAGAGTGGTGCAGTGTGGTTACTGATGGCTGCAGTGGTGGAGGGGGATCTGTCTTTATAAACTCAGCAAGGTCGGCTTCAGGCCAGAGGAGAGATAGTGGGGAACACTAATACAATCAGCAGCCTGCTCTCCTCTCATGTTGGAGTTTCAGCTGAGCTGCAGGGACATGCTGTGTGTGTGCGTACATTCGTGCGTGTGTGCGTATGGTTGTGTGTGTGCGCCTGTGTTCGTGGTTGTGTGTGTGTAGTGTTTGTCTGCATGAGTGCACACGTATGCGTGTATGTGTACAGAGCATATGCCAATGCCACTTTTTCGCCACTCTCCTGCTCAGCACATCATTCTTACTGAGGGAGGAGTCAGTGACTCTGTAAGAATTCATCCAGACTCTCTCAGCCGTCTCACAGAGAGCTCACACCATGCTCTCCTGTGATCTATCTGTGGTCTCTCTTCCCCTGTGCTCCCCTATACCTTCCTAATGTCTGTGTCGTTCTATCCTCTCCTCTCCTCTATTCTCCTCAGTGTTAATAGAATCTACGGTGAACATCACAGGGAACATCACAACATGGTTGTGTCTCTGTATAAATACATTACAGCACTAAGACCTCATGCCTGAGAGACTATCCAGCCGTAGAGAGACGGTTCTCCTTCATTCCTTCATCCTGGATTTACTTGACAGCGTACACCCCAGACAGTGTCAGAGAGGATCTTTGTTGTGGGCAGGAGATGGCAGACAGCAGTTAAACTGGGCATGTTTTTTGTTTGTATTAAGTATTTATTTTCTAATAAGCTTGGCGTGTTACAATATTGATGTGTCCTCCAACCCTCTTTGGAGAGCAGTGGTCCAGGAGGCCATGCCCAGGAGCTAGCCTCGGGCTGGGGGAGAGAGAGAGCACGCCTGCCTACCTGCCTGTCTGCTTTGCGGAGAAGGAGTTAGCCAGGAAGAGAGGGATACATCTCATATGCACAAAGAACAGATCTAAGCCAGTTAATACCCACATTAAGCTTTCACAAAGCACAAAGACTCTACTATAATCATCATTGGCTGGCTGTCTCTACATATTCACTTGGCAGACGTTCCATTAATGCTTGAACTATTGCAGTTGGTCTTTTTTCATATTGTTTTTACTTGAGGCTGGAATCTGAACCTTCCTGTACTATCCTACTCTCTCTCTCTCTCTCTCCCTCTCTCTCTCTCCTTCTCTCTGTGTCTCTCTCACAGGCACACACACACACACACACACACAGTTTTCTATCCACACGCACATTTTTAGTAGATCGTTAAGAGATAGTTCCCCTGGGCAGAGTGTTATAACACACACCTGGCACAGTGTACTAGGTCTGAGATATTTAGAAACACATCTCTGTGAGATTCAGCCAGAGAGAGCAGTTATCTCTAGTAAATGTTCTTGTATCACTAATGATCAGACTCAACAACAGGGATCCAACAACATGCCATGTACTTTCCCAGCTTATTTTTTAATACATTTATTAAGGTCACAAAGACACCTTGTTAGGCTGAGCCAATCCTCATATCTAAGTAAACCCTTTAAATGTACCTGGCAGGAACCTGATGAAACCTTTTAGGACATCTCTGATATGTACCAGATACATTTAGTAACAGAGCTTAAAGATGAATGCAACTTGAGTAGATCTATCAAACCTCTGTCAAAATGTCTGACTGTGGTTGACATACAGTTGAAGTCAGAAGTTTACATACACCTTAGCCAAATACATTTAAACTAAGTTTTTCACAATTCCTGACATTTAGTCCAAGCAAAAATCCCTGTCTTAGGTCAGATAGGGTCACCACTTTATTTGAAGAATGTGAAATGTCAGAATAATAGTAGAGAGAATTATTTATTTATTTATTTCATCACATTCCCAGTGGGTCAGAAGATTACATACACTCAATTAGTATTTGGTAGCATTGCCTTTACATTTTTTTTTTACTTGGGTCAAACATTTTGGGTAGCCTTCCACAAGCTTCCCAAAATAAGTTGGGTGAATTTTGGCCCATTCCTCCTGACAGAACTGGTGTATCTGAGTCAGGTTTGTAGGCCTCCTTGCTCGCACACGCTTTATCAGTTCTACCCACACAATTTCTATAGGATTGAGGTCAGGGCTTTGTGATGGCCACTCCAATACCTTGACTTTGCAGTCCTTAAGCCATTTTGCCACAACTTTGGAAGTATGCTTGGGGTAATTGTCCATTTGGAAGACCCATTTGCGACCAAGCTTAAACTTCCTGACTGATGTCATGAGATGTTGCTTCAATATATCCACATATTTTCCTTCCTCATGATGCCATCTATTTTGTGAAGGGCACCAGTCCCTCCTGCAGCAAAGCATCTCCACAATATGATGCTGCCACCCCCGTGCTTCATGGTTGGGATGGTGTTCTTCGGCTCGCAATCCTCCCCCTTTTTCCTCCAAACATAATGATGGTCATTATGGCAAACAGTTCTTTTTTTGTTTCATCAGACCAGAGGACATTTCTCCAAAAAATAAGATCTTTGTCCCTATGTGCAGTTGCAAACAGTCTCCTTCCTGAGTGGTTTGACGGCTGCGTGGTCCCATGGTGTTCATACTTGTGTACTATTTGTTTGTACAGTTGAACGTGGTACCTCCAATTGACTCAAATTATGTCAATTATGATGTCATTTTCGGGAATTTTCCAAGCTGTTTAAAGGCACAGTTAACTTAGTGTATGTAAACTTCTGATCCACTGGAATTGGGATATAGTGAATTATAAGTGAAATAATCTGTCTGTAAACAATTGTTGGAAGAATTTCTTGTGTCATGCACAAAGTAGATGTCCTAACCGACTTGCCAAAACTATAGTTTGTTAACATGAAATCTGTGGAGTGGTTGAACCTAAGTGTATGTAAACTTCGACTTCAACTGTATCAGTGTCTGTCTGTGCTCGACTCAAAGCCATGTCTGTGTGAGTGACGTAACCCACTGAGGTCCTGTACATACTCTGGTTGTGCAACTGATGTTCATATGTGTGTTTAGTCTTTTACTCTATCCCTCAGTGTGTCTGGGTCTGTGGGACTTTTGGGCTTGTTCCCACACAGATTCCCTCCACAGCACAGTACAGTGAGCCAAGCGGAGTTCCACACCACACCGCACCGCACCACACAGAACCGCACCACACTACAACACACCACACTACACCACACCCCCCCACACTACACCACACCCCCCCACACCACACCACACCACACAGAACCGCACCACACTACAACACACCACACTACACTTTACCACACCACACTACACCACACAGCACCGCACCACACCACACCACACCACCCCACACTGCACCACACCACCCTACACCACACCCCTCCCACACCACACCACCCTACACCACACCCCCCCCACACCGCACCACACTACACCGCACCACACTACAACACACCACACTACACTATACCACACCACACTCTACCACACCACACCACACTACACAGCACCGTACCGCACCACACCACCCGACACACCACACTACACCACACTGAGCCCTGTACGGTGTTAATTGTCATGGTAGCTGTCTCTCGGTGTGACACCCGTCTAAATTGCAGCAAAATGCAATTAACAGGCAGCAGCAGGACATTAAGAGCCATATTTATCACTGTCGGGATGGGAGTGAGGTGGCTGTCTGATTGCACAGCTGAGAGATGTCTGTGTCTCAGAGCCCTCCTCTTCTTCCTCAAGCCACTGACTGGATCTAAAAGACCACTCAGAGAAGAGAGAAAAGGAGAGGAGAGAAGAGGAGGAGGGTGGAGGAGAGGAGCGAAGAGGAGAAGGAGAGAGGAGAGAAGAAAAGAAGTGTAGGAGAGGAGAGGAGAGAAGGAGGAGAGGAAATAGGAGGAGAGGAGAAAGGGGAGAAGAGGTAGCTAGAGAGATGTGGTCTGATTATTGAAGGGGATCCTGCCTGTGAGTAGAGATAGACCCTGTCAATGACCTATGCTGGATAGTAGAAAGCTTGTCTGTCAGCTAAATTGGAGGGGAGGGTCTATCTCTCTCTCTCTCTCTCTCTCTCTCTCTCTCTCTCTCTCTCTCAGTATCTAATAGCAGTAGCTACAAGAGGATGTATGAAGAGGGTTCACTCTCAGCTGTAAGTCACTGTACTGTATGTAGGGCTGAGTGAGCCAGCCGTATGCCTCTATATAAACCCAATAAATCTAGACGTGTGAGAAGCAGGTTGAAGCGTTACACTGGAGCTGATGGGGTGTGGTGTTTATGTCTGCCTGTCTGTGTCCCTCCCGACATATCTAGATTCACACGCTACTGAGCACAAATCACATCTGGCTGTTGGGTCCCAGATAGACGCATCATTTAGGAAGATGTGTTATGATGCTATGAATCTCCTGATGGAGCCGTTGTTAATTCAGATTTTTTTATTTGTGTATTTTCTGCATTCTGCTTCTCAGTACACAAAAGAGGAGGACGAGGGGGAGAAAGGTAGAGGAGAGAAAGGAGGTAGATGGAAGGAAGAGGGTGGAAGGGGACAGAATGGTCCATGTATATTTTACCTGCTGCAATAAGGTAAGCACACACACACATGCTCATGCCACACACACATGCAAATAATGAGATTTGAATTGTGTGTGTGTGTGTGTGTGCTTGTGTGCGTGCATGAGTGTGTGTGTGTGTGTGTGTGCATGTGTGCGTGCATGTGTGTGTATGAGTGTGTGTGTGTGTAGCTTGTAGAGGTTCAGCTCAGGCAGTGGATGGTGATATAATGAGGGAAGAGGGAACATACACTTCTTACCTGGTTTACATTTGTGAATGTGTTGGCTTTATCAAGCTCTACAGCTGCATCTACCACTATCTCTTTTATACCTCTAGCCCAGCTTCACATTGGTGTGTATTTATATTTGTTTGTTTGTGTATGTGTGTGTGCGCGTGTGTTTGTGTTTGTGTATGTGTGTATGTGTGTGTGTGTGTGTGTGTGTGGGTGTGTGCTGCCTGCACTGTGCAGTCCCTGCACTAGGGGGCAACAGCATTCTGTAAGACACCCCCATAAGTCACAAGATGAGCTGAGTGCCAAGCATAGAGAATAATAGAAGCCTCTAGTGGCCAAAAGGGCGTCTTAACATGGGCAGTGTCATTGAGTTCTTCCACCATTTAAATTTAGTCAACTGGGTGGGACTTCCAACATGGTGACCGTGTTGGAGTCATGTCCAACCGGATCATCAGGAGGGTCTGCCATCCGTGAAGAAGAGAATTGACTGCTTCAAAAGGTTGATTGATTCAATGGTGAGTCCTCTATCTATCTCTATGGTGCCAAGCCAAGGTTCTAATAAATTATTGAGACATTTTCGTGACTTTCTGCTTGCTAATTTGTAGTTGCTTACATTTTCTAAAATGTCAGACAAAGATTTTCCTTTCCTACTGTTTGATCCCAGTGACTTTATCTGACAAGCTTTTTGTGAAGCCTGTGTTTGTGATAAACAATGCACGCGTGCAGCGAGAGAGACAGAGAGAGAGAGAGAGAGACAGAGAGAGAGAGAGAGACAGAGAGAGAGAGAGAGACAGAGAGAGAGAGAGAGAGAGAGAGAGAGAGAGAGAGAGAAAGAAAAGAGAGAGAACGAGAGAGAAAGAGAGAGAAAGAGAGAGAGAAAGAAAGAGAGAGAGAGAAAGAAAGAGAGAACGAGAGAGAAAGAGAGAGAAAGAGAGAGAGAAAGAGAGAGAGAGAAAGAGAGAGAGAGAGAGAGAGAGAGAGAGAGAGAGAGAGAGAGAGAGAGAAGAACCGAATGTATGAAAGGGAATAGCAAATTAATGTTATTTGTATTTTTTGTTTCTATTATTTTGTGAGAGAAGCTGAGGCCAGAAGCAGAAAGACATGAGGAATGGCCTGTTTGATATTCTGCCCACGGCTAGCCAGAGATAAAGCACTGTAGAGTGCGTGGCGGGAAAGGAGGGGAAAAAGAGAAGGAAACCAAGGAGAGGAAGAAGCATATAAGGGAGAGAAAGAGCAAGTGAGAGAATGAGAGAGGGGAGAAGAAGAATGGCCAGAGCAGATTCATGAAGTCAATACCCTCAGTTTGTCTGAGACAATAACAACACCTATATACTGTACATGATTCCACAGAGAGAGAGATAGAGAACACAGAGAGAGAGACAGAACCCAGAGATAGAGATAACACAGAGATAGAGATAACACAGAGAGAGACAACACAGAGAGAGACAACACAGAGAGAGAGAGCGAGATAACAGAAATAGTGAGCGAGAGATCAGAGAGAGCGACAGAGACAGAGACAGACATACAGAAAGACAGACAGAAATACCAAAACCAGAAATCAAAAGGAGATTAAAATGTGCAGGGAGCGTGGAGGACAGAGAGATGAGAGAGAGAAGAAGGAGAAGATGGGGAGAGTAGATTACTCTGGTATCTCCTGTGCTATTCTTCATTTTAAGCAGCTTGTTGACCTTTCCAGTCAAGCCTGTAGGTGTAGTTCAGCTTCTGCAGCAGTGCCTGCAGTAATTTAGGTGGGAACTCAGGCACCGAGCAGAGAGGAGAGAGGAGAGAGGAGAGAGGAGAGAGGAGAGAGGAGGGAGAAGAGTGAAAGAGAGAGTGAGAGAGAGAGTGAGAGAGGGGAGGAGCGAGAGAGAGGAGGAGGAGAGAGAGAAAATAATGAAAAGAAAGAGAAAAAGGGAGAGCAAGAGATATATAGAAAGAGAGCCTCCATCCGTCCATACGGCTTTGGGGCAGCTGGGCTGGGTGAATGACCGCTTCCAAATGATTGCCTCTCATAAGCTTGTGTTTTATATCGCCCCAGATTTACTGGCCGTTTATGGGAGCAGTTATTAGAGTGTACCAGCTCAGAGCCACCAGGGCTTGAGGTGATACCGCTGTTTAAACCCAAAAGTTCTACCAGCAGTAGAGCGGGAGAAGCTATAGGGGGATAATTCACACTCTAGCAGTGCCCCTGAAAAGAGAGAGCAGTGCCCCTGAAAAGAGAGAGCAGTGCCCCTGAAAAGAGAGAGCAGTGCCCCTGAAAAGAGAGAGCAGTGCCCCTGAAAAGAGAGAGCAGTGCCCCTGAAAAGAGAGAGCAGTGCCCCTGAAAAGAGAGAGCAGTGCCCCTAAAAAGAGAGAGCAGTGCCCCTGAAAAGAGAGAGCAGTGCCCCTGAAAAGAGAGAGCAGTGCCCCTGAAAAGAGAGAAAAAGGCAATCACACAAAGCTAGAGAAATGCTTCATCAAATGGCAACACTAGCTCCGGGATGAAAGTTTAACAGCCTTTACTGTCACAAGGTCCACCCTGATTACTTATGTGACCCATTCCTTTACGAGAGAGAGACTAAATCAAGAGTTCCTTACTGAGTATGATGGTTACAGCCACACAGGCAATTTAAGTCATTTATTGGAAAATCGTAGCACACGTTTGGTCTACATAGAAGGATGACTCAGATGCCAAATTACTGAAAAGCGAATGCATTTAGGCAATCTTCATGTTTATGTAACTCAAGGTCATGCATTAAGGTCATGATTCAGTGATGTTTAGGTAATGCATTTAGGTGTTCTAGTGAACCTGCTTCAAATCACCCTCACTTCCCTTAGTGTGTGTTTACAGTATCATCCTGCTATTCCTCTACACCCCAGATCCCCAGATCCTCTATTCCAACCCATTCTAACCTCCATTATCATGTGAAAAGGCGCTATTTCTTGTCAGCCAGCTCTTCAATTGGGAACAGATGTTTTTCCCTCCTGGGAAATGATTGGCTCCTTAGTGACAGAGGGTGGAGGCCTCGCTTTATTACTCATATAAAAAGCCTCTTAAATGATGGCATTCAGACGAAATATAGGCTCATATTCATTCTTTCAACTAGGGGGCAAGTAGTATAGAAATAATTATACAGAGAGAGAGGGAGAGATAGAGAGAGAGAGAGAGAGAGAGAGAGAGAGAGAGAGAGAGAGAGAGAGAGAGAGAGAGAGAGAGAGAGAGAGAGAGAGAGAGAGAGAGAGAGAGAGAGAGAGAGAGAGAGAGAGAGAGAGAGAGAGAGAGAGAGAGAGAGAGAGAGAGAGAGAGAGAAAGCACTTCTGATTCTCATTCTAGTCGTGTGTGTGTATGTTAGTCACATGCTTCCCTCGTTACAATAAGCCACTCAACATGCTTGTGTGAGAACAAAATGAACTCTGGAAGTATAATCACCACAGTTGTAAATTCACCACTGTTTGCATACTGAGATTTATATAATATTTGTATATATAATATACAATGCCTTCAGAAAGTATTCACACACCTTGACTTTTTCCACATTTTGTGTGTTACAGCCTGATTTTAAAATGCAGATGTTTTGTCACTGCCTACACACAATACCCCCATAATGTCAAAGTGGAATAATGTTTATTTTTTAGGTTTTACAAAGTAATAAAAAATGAAAAGCTGAAATGTCGCAAGTCAGTAAGTATTCAACCCCTTTGTTATGGCAAGAATAAATAAGTTCAGGAGTACACATTTGCTTAACCATCACATAATACGTTCTATGGATGTGCAATAATAGTGTTTAACGTGATTTTTGGAATGACTACCTCATCTCTGTACCCGACACATTCAATTATCTGCAAGGTCCTTCAGTCGAGCAGTGAATTTCAAACACAGATTCACCCACAATGCCTCTCAAAGAAGGGCACC